>OX383308.1:18067971-18427422 GCA_947523025.1 Dryobota labecula | reverse complement strand
ACCTAACCTAACCTAACCTAACCTAACCTAACCTAACCTAACCTAACCTAACCTAACCTAACCTAACCTAACCTAACCTAACCTAACCTAACCTAACCTAACCTAACCTAACCTAACCTAACCTAACCTAACCTAACCTAACCTAACCTAACCTAACCTAACCTAACCTAACCTAACCTAACCTAACCTAACCTAACCTAACCTAACCTAACCTAACCTAACCTAACCTAACCTAACCTAACCTAACCTAACCTAACCTAACCTAACCTAACCTAACCTAACCTAACCTAACCTAACCTAACCTAACCTAACCTAACCTAACCTAACCTAACCTAACCTAACCTAACCTAACCTAACCTAACCTAACCTAACCTAACCTAACCTAACCTAACCTAACCTAACCTAACCTAACCTAACCTAACCTAACCTAACCTAACCTAACCTAACCTAACCTAACCTAACCTAACCTAACCTAACCTAACCTAACCTAACCTAACCTAACCTAACCTAACCTAACCTAACCTAACCTAACCTAACCTAACCTAACCTAACCTAACCTAACCTAACCTAACCTAACCTAACCTAACCTAACCTAACCTAACCTAACCTAACCTAACCTAACCTAACCTAACCTAACCTAACCTAACCTAACCTAACCTAACCTAACCTAACCTAACCTAACCTAACCTAACCTAACCTAACCTAACCTAACCTAACCTAACCTAACCTAACCTAACCTAACCTAACCTAACCTAACCTAACCTAACCTAACCTAACCTAACCTAACCTAACCTAACCTAACCTAACCTAACCTAACCTAACCTAACCTAACCTAACCTAACCTAACCTAACCTAACCTAACCTAACCTAACCTAACCTAACCTAACCTAACCTAACCTAACCTAACCTAACCTAACCTAACCTAACCTAACCTAACCTAACCTAACCTAACCTAACCTAACCTAACCTAACCTAACCTAACCTAACCTAACCTAACCTAACCTAACCTAACCTAACCTAACCTAACCTAACCTAACCTAACCTAACCTAACCTAACCTAACCTAACCTAACCTAACCTAACCTAACCTAACCTAACCTAACCTAACCTAACCTAACCTAACCTAACCTAACCTAACCTAACCTAACCTAACCTAACCTAACCTAACCTAACCTAACCTAACCTAACCTAACCTAACCTAACCTAACCTAACCTAACCTAACCTAACCTAACCTAACCTAACCTAACCTAACCTAACCTAACCTAACCTAACCTAACCTAACCTAACCTAACCTAACCTAACCTAACCTAACCTAACCTAACCTAACCTAACCTAACCTAACCTAACCTAACCTAACCTAACCTAACCTAACCTAACCTAACCTAACCTAACCTAACCTAACCTAACCTAACCTAACCTAACCTAACCTAACCTAACCTAACCTAACCTAACCTAACCTAACCTAACCTAACCTAACCTAACCTAACCTAACCTAACCTAACCTAACCTAACCTAACCTAACCTAACCTAACCTAACCTAACCTAACCTAACCTAACCTAACCTAACCTAACCTAACCTAACCTAACCTAACCTAACCTAACCTAACCTAACCTAACCTAACCTAACCTAACCTAACCTAACCTAACCTAACCTAACCTAACCTAACCTAACCTAACCTAACCTAACCTAACCTAACCTAACCTAACCTAACCTAACCTAACCTAACCTAACCTAACCTAACCTAACCTAACCTAACCTAACCTAACCTAACCTAACCTAACCTAACCTAACCTAACCTAACCTAACCTAACCTAACCTAACCTAACCTAACCTAACCTAACCTAACCTAACCTAACCTAACCTAACCTAACCTAACCTAACCTAACCTAACCTAACCTAACCTAACCTAACCTAACCTAACCTAACCTAACCTAACCTAACCTAACCTAACCTAACCTAACCTAACCTAACCTAACCTAACCTAACCTAACCTAACCTAACCTAACCTAACCTAACCTAACCTAACCTAACCTAACCTAACCTAACCTAACCTAACCTAACCTAACCTAACCTAACCTAACCTAACCTAACCTAACCTAACCTAACCTAACCTAACCTAACCTAACCTAACCTAACCTAACCTAACCTAACCTAACCTAACCTAACCTAACCTAACCTAACCTAACCTAACCTAACCTAACCTAACCTAACCTAACCTAACCTAACCTAACCTAACCTAACCTAACCTAACCTAACCTAACCTAACCTAACCTAACCTAACCTAACCTAACCTAACCTAACCTAACCTAACCTAACCTAACCTAACCTAACCTAACCTAACCTAACCTAACCTAACCTAACCTAACCTAACCTAACCTAACCTAACCTAACCTAACCTAACCTAACCTAACCTAACCTAACCTAACCTAACCTAACCTAACCTAACCTAACCTAACCTAACCTAACCTAACCTAACCTAACCTAACCTAACCTAACCTAACCTAACCTAACCTAACCTAACCTAACCTAACCTAACCTAACCTAACCTAACCTAACCTAACCTAACCTAACCTAACCTAACCTAACCTAACCTAACCTAACCTAACCTAACCTAACCTAACCTAACCTAACCTAACCTAACCTAACCTAACCTAACCTAACCTAACCTAACCTAACCTAACCTAACCTAACCTAACCTAACCTAACCTAACCTAACCTAACCTAACCTAACCTAACCTAACCTAACCTAACCTAACCTAACCTAACCTAACCTAACCTAACCTAACCTAACCTAACCTAACCTAACCTAACCTAACCTAACCTAACCTAACCTAACCTAACCTAACCTAACCTAACCTAACCTAACCTAACCTAACCTAACCTAACCTAACCTAACCTAACCTAACCTAACCTAACCTAACCTAACCTAACCTAACCTAACCTAACCTAACCTAACCTAACCTAACCTAACCTAACCTAACCTAACCTAACCTAACCTAACCTAACCTAACCTAACCTAACCTAACCTAACCTAACCTAACCTAACCTAACCTAACCTAACCTAACCTAACCTAACCTAACCTAACCTAACCTAACCTAACCTAACCTAACCTAACCTAACCTAACCTAACCTAACCTAACCTAACCTAACCTAACCTAACCTAACCTAACCTAACCTAACCTAACCTAACCTAACCTAACCTAACCTAACCTAACCTAACCTAACCTAACCTAACCTAACCTAACCTAACCTAACCTAACCTAACCTAACCTAACCTAACCTAACCTAACCTAACCTAACCTAACCTAACCTAACCTAACCTAACCTAACCTAACCTAACCTAACCTAACCTAACCTAACCTAACCTAACCTAACCTAACCTAACCTAACCTAACCTAACCTAACCTAACCTAACCTAACCTAACCTAACCTAACCTAACCTAACCTAACCTAACCTAACCTAACCTAACCTAACCTAACCTAACCTAACCTAACCTAACCTAACCTAACCTAACCTAACCTAACCTAACCTAACCTAACCTAACCTAACCTAACCTAACCTAACCTAACCTAACCTAACCTAACCTAACCTAACCTAACCTAACCTAACCTAACCTAACCTAACCTAACCTAACCTAACCTAACCTAACCTAACCTAACCTAACCTAACCTAACCTAACCTAACCTAACCTAACCTAACCTAACCTAACCTAACCTAACCTAACCTAACCTAACCTAACCTAACCTAACCTAACCTAACCTAACCTAACCTAACCTAACCTAACCTAACCTAACCTAACCTAACCTAACCTAACCTAACCTAACCTAACCTAACCTAACCTAACCTAACCTAACCTAACCTAACCTAACCTAACCTAACCTAACCTAACCTAACCTAACCTAACCTAACCTAACCTAACCTAACCTAACCTAACCTAACCTAACCTAACCTAACCTAACCTAACCTAACCTAACCTAACCTAACCTAACCTAACCTAACCTAACCTAACCTAACCTAACCTAACCTAACCTAACCTAACCTAACCTAACCTAACCTAACCTAACCTAACCTAACCTAACCTAACCTAACCTAACCTAACCTAACCTAACCTAACCTAACCTAACCTAACCTAACCTAACCTAACCTAACCTAACCTAACCTAACCTAACCTAACCTAACCTAACCTAACCTAACCTAACCTAACCTAACCTAACCTAACCTAACCTAACCTAACCTAACCTAACCTAACCTAACCTAACCTAACCTAACCTAACCTAACCTAACCTAACCTAACCTAACCTAACCTAACCTAACCTAACCTAACCTAACCTAACCTAACCTAACCTAACCTAACCTAACCTAACCTAACCTAACCTAACCTAACCTAACCTAACCTAACCTAACCTAACCTAACCTAACCTAACCTAACCTAACCTAACCTAACCTAACCTAACCTAACCTAACCTAACCTAACCTAACCTAACCTAACCTAACCTAACCTAACCTAACCTAACCTAACCTAACCTAACCTAACCTAACCTAACCTAACCTAACCTAACCTAACCTAACCTAACCTAACCTAACCTAACCTAACCTAACCTAACCTAACCTAACCTAACCTAACCTAACCTAACCTAACCTAACCTAACCTAACCTAACCTAACCTAACCTAACCTAACCTAACCTAACCTAACCTAACCTAACCTAACCTAACCTAACCTAACCTAACCTAACCTAACCTAACCTAACCTAACCTAACCTAACCTAACCTAACCTAACCTAACCTAACCTAACCTAACCTAACCTAACCTAACCTAACCTAACCTAACCTAACCTAACCTAACCTAACCTAACCTAACCTAACCTAACCTAACCTAACCTAACCTAACCTAACCTAACCTAACCTAACCTAACCTAACCTAACCTAACCTAACCTAACCTAACCTAACCTAACCTAACCTAACCTAACCTAACCTAACCTAACCTAACCTAACCTAACCTAACCTAACCTAACCTAACCTAACCTAACCTAACCTAACCTAACCTAACCTAACCTAACCTAACCTAACCTAACCTAACCTAACCTAACCTAACCTAACCTAACCTAACCTAACCTAACCTAACCTAACCTAACCTAACCTAACCTAACCTAACCTAACCTAACCTAACCTAACCTAACCTAACCTAACCTAACCTAACCTAACCTAACCTAACCTAACCTAACCTAACCTAACCTAACCTAACCTAACCTAACCTAACCTAACCTAACCTAACCTAACCTAACCTAACCTAACCTAACCTAACCTAACCTAACCTAACCTAACCTAACCTAACCTAACCTAACCTAACCTAACCTAACCTAACCTAACCTAACCTAACCTAACCTAACCTAACCTAACCTAACCTAACCTAACCTAACCTAACCTAACCTAACCTAACCTAACCTAACCTAACCTAACCTAACCTAACCTAACCTAACCTAACCTAACCTAACCTAACCTAACCTAACCTAACCTAACCTAACCTAACCTAACCTAACCTAACCTAACCTAACCTAACCTAACCTAACCTAACCTAACCTAACCTAACCTAACCTAACCTAACCTAACCTAACCTAACCTAACCTAACCTAACCTAACCTAACCTAACCTAACCTAACCTAACCTAACCTAACCTAACCTAACCTAACCTAACCTAACCTAACCTAACCTAACCTAACCTAACCTAACCTAACCTAACCTAACCTAACCTAACCTAACCTAACCTAACCTAACCTAACCTAACCTAACCTAACCTAACCTAACCTAACCTAACCTAACCTAACCTAACCTAACCTAACCTAACCTAACCTAACCTAACCTAACCTAACCTAACCTAACCTAACCTAACCTAACCTAACCTAACCTAACCTAACCTAACCTAACCTAACCTAACCTAACCTAACCTAACCTAACCTAACCTAACCTAACCTAACCTAACCTAACCTAACCTAACCTAACCTAACCTAACCTAACCTAACCTAACCTAACCTAACCTAACCTAACCTAACCTAACCTAACCTAACCTAACCTAACCTAACCTAACCTAACCTAACCTAACCTAACCTAACCTAACCTAACCTAACCTAACCTAACCTAACCTAACCTAACCTAACCTAACCTAACCTAACCTAACCTAACCTAACCTAACCTAACCTAACCTAACCTAACCTAACCTAACCTAACCTAACCTAACCTAACCTAACCTAACCTAACCTAACCTAACCTAACCTAACCTAACCTAACCTAACCTAACCTAACCTAACCTAACCTAACCTAACCTAACCTAACCTAACCTAACCTAACCTAACCTAACCTAACCTAACCTAACCTAACCTAACCTAACCTAACCTAACCTAACCTAACCTAACCTAACCTAACCTAACCTAACCTAACCTAACCTAACCTAACCTAACCTAACCTAACCTAACCTAACCTAACCTAACCTAACCTAACCTAACCTAACCTAACCTAACCTAACCTAACCTAACCTAACCTAACCTAACCTAACCTAACCTAACCTAACCTAACCTAACCTAACCTAACCTAACCTAACCTAACCTAACCTAACCTAACCTAACCTAACCTAACCTAACCTAACCTAACCTAACCTAACCTAACCTAACCTAACCTAACCTAACCTAACCTAACCTAACCTAACCTAACCTAACCTAACCTAACCTAACCTAACCTAACCTAACCTAACCTAACCTAACCTAACCTAACCTAACCTAACCTAACCTAACCGTTATAACTTTGCATCCAGGTGACGCTTTCTGAAGCTGTTTTCAGCTTAGTAATTTTCTAATAGGCTCCGTCCTACTTTCTGACAACTGAAAATTGACAATAACGCGAAAAATATTTTCCGTACTCAGACTTAGAAAAATTATCAACATTTTTCTAATCTCACATATATAACAAATTTTATTTCAATATTTTTGCTATAAATCGTCATTGTTTTAGTTTCAATAGATACTTACCTGCCTTACCTGTATTCTGGTGCGCGTTCCGCGAGCCCGAGTCCTGTTTGGTAGTCGTGAGTCCAGGTTTTTACGTATTTTTCAGTCGAAAAACTGGTTTTTTGACCATAAACAATATTTTTTGTATCGAACGTTTATCTGATAGCTTCATAGATCGCTAGCTCGCGCGGAGACGCGTCTTTTGACACCTCGCACGTGCGCCTAGCTGATATAGAAATTCGAAAAATTTTAATTTAATTAATTTCACAGGCCACCAAAGTCTACCTTAGGGATACAGCAAAAACATCAAATCGTTATAACTTTGCATCCAGGTGACGCTTTCTGAAGCTGTTTTCAGCTTAGTAATTTTCTAATAGGCTCCGTCCTACTTTCTGACAACTGAAAATTGACAATAACGCGAAAAATATTTTCCGTACTCAGACTTAGAAAAATTATCAACATTTTTCTAATCTCACATATATAACAAATTTTATTTCAATATTTTTGCTATAAATCGTCATTGTTTTAGTTTCAATAGATACTTACCTGCCTTACCTGTATTCTGGTGCGCGTTCCGCGAGCCCGAGTCCTGTTTGGTAGTCGTGAGTCCAGGTTTTTACGTATTTTTCAGTCGAAAAACTGGTTTTTTGACCATAAACAATATTTTTTGTATCGAACGTTTATCTGATAGCTTCATAGATCGCTAGCTCGCGCGGAGACGCGTCTTTTGACACCTCGCACGTGCGCCTAGCTTATATAGAAATTCAAAAAATTGCCCGCCCACCCACCCATTCCTTACTGGCCAGGTAAACTTTTTCATTTTGACAAAAATATTAAAAACGAAATTATAGCTCTTCTAGCTACACCTTGGCCCTCAACAGTGGGTGAGATCTAATACTACGTGTTTTTTAGGCAATTGACGAAACCATCTTATTTGTGACGAAATTTGCGTCTTAGCACTAGCTTTCGTTTATTATATTTTACGTTACTCTGTGTTTGTCCCCCCTTTACAGGGACACAGAAGTGTCATCAGTGACCTCTGACTGGTCTCACTTATGAATCTGACCTTCAATAAAACCAGCACCATGTTCCGCACGCCAACCGGGAAAACCGCGAGCTCGCCTGTGTTCGGGGGCTCGCCGCAATCTGCAGTGGAAGCTGGGACGTCGCAGCCGAGCGTGAGACGCAGCATTGGGGAATGGGAGGCCGGGAAAGTAGAGCCCAAGGCAAAGTCACCGTCCAACCCAAAACCTGGTGCAATTCCGCCAGTAGCACAAAAAGTCCCCTGCTCTCTGAGGACGCGGCGGGCCTCCGCAGATGCCGCATCACCGAGAAATAAGCCCGAGTCGAGTTACCCGAACCTCACAGCGGAGGCGCGAGCTTGCCTTAGTAAAGCAAAGCTGCACCTGGGCAACTCTCGAAACTTAAAGACCGAGATTAAGACGGAGGTTTTGGGGGCCATTACTCGGCTTTACGAAATCGTGAAGGAGTCGGAAAAGTCGAAAGCCCCTGTCACTGCTGCCTGCATTCCGACTGTCACCCAGACTAGCCTGCCCTCTCCAAACGAGGAAACCAGGGGCAACGAGGATCTTGTCAAACAGCTGGAGGAAAATAGCGCTCTCCTAAAAGAAAACCTTACCAAAATGGAGTCGCTGCGAGATGCCTTAGCGACAAGGGACTTTGCTGAGGAGAGGTCATACGCGACTGTGGCTGCTGCGCACAATAGCCAGACCGGGGCTCAGGCCCTGGGGCGGGCAACGTTGCACTCCGTTGTCGTCTCCTCAACAAAAGAAACAGAAACAGGAGAAGAGGTTCTGGAAAGAGTGAGGAAGGTAGTCGATGCGAAGGAGGGATGGGTAAAGGTGGAGAGGGTTAGAAAAGCGAAGGATAGGAAGATAATAATGGGGTGTCACTCAAAGGAGGAGAGGACAAAAGTAAAGGAGAGGATTGAAGCGGCTGGGCAGGGCCTCGTAGTCGAGGAAGTGACAAACCGGGACCCGCTTCTGATTTTGAGGGACGTTTTGCTTGTCCATAGTGACGAAGAAGTTATGAGGGCCCTCAGAAATCAGAATCGGGAACTCTTCCACGGTCTCGGACACGAGGACCAAAGGACGGTAATCAAATTCCGAAGGAAGACGCGAAACCCCCATCTGAATCACATTGTGCTCAGCGTGTCCCCATTAATCTGGAGGAGGGCCATCGAAGGTGGCAAACTTAGAATCGACCTCCAAATTGTGCGGGTCGAAGATCAGACGCCACTGGTGCAGTGTACCCGCTGTTTGGGCTACGGACACAGTAAGCGGTTCTGTAAGCACCCTGCCGATCTTTGCAGTCACTGTGGCGGCCCACACCTTAGGGCGGACTGCCCGGATAGGCAAACGGGCGAAGCAGCGGTGTGCGTAAACTGCACCAAGGAAAAATTGGGGAATACTGAGCACAATGCCTTCAGTACTGAATGTCCTGTAAGGCGAAAGTGGGATGCCCTCGCTCGAGCCTCAATAGCGTATTGCTAAGGTGGCCCCTGATATCCACCAGTACAAAATAGTCCAGGCAAACCTGCAACGGAGTCAGTTGGCCACAAACGAGCTGTTGCTGGAGGCTGAAAAGCGCAAACTTGCCGTAGCGCTGCTCCAGGAGCCCTATGTGGGTGGGGTGAGAAGGATGAAGAGCTACCGGGGCGTAAGGGTCTTCCAGAGCTCTGAGGGAGGAGAAGGGACTGTAAAGGCAGCAGTAGCTGTCTTTGACCAAAGCCTGGATATCATACAGTACCCGCAACTCACTACAAATAACATCGTTGTGGTGGGAGTCCGAACCAGAGCCTGGACGATCACGCTGGCGTCCTTCTACTTCGAGCCCGATAAGCCCATTGAGCCATACTTGGAGCAGCTAAAACGATTGGAGCAAGTGGTGGGCCCTAGCAGGTTGGTTATTGGAGGAGACGCAAACGCGAAAAGTACTTGGTGGGGTAGCGGCAACGAGGACTCGAGAGGGGAACAAATGTGTGGAACGCTAGGGGAAATGGGTCTGCAGATCCTTAACATGGGCGACATCCCAACCTTCGACACCATTAGGGGAGGAATCAGATACAGCAGCCACGTGGACGTAACGGCCTGTTCGGCGGACATGCTGGACCTGGTGGACGGCTGGCAAATCTTGGAAGGACTCACGGGCTCTGACCATAACGGCATATTCTTTAGCATTCTCCTTAAAAAATCTAAAGGATTAAGCATCGAGCGCACCACTAGAAAATACAACACAAATAACGCAAATTGGAGACATTTTCATGAGAAACTGTCTCAAATTATGCTGGCAAATAATCTAACAGTTACGGAGCTCACAAACATAAACACCACAGATAAACTAGAACACACGATAAACACATACACTCAAGCCGTAACTGAAACATGTACACACACTATAAAAACAAAAAAGAAACACGAAACACTTACCTTGCCGTGGTGGTCCGAGGAGCTCGCGGCTATGAAGATGCTAGTCGCTACCAGGAAACGCAGAATCAGGAACGCAGCGCCAGTCCGGAGAGAGATGGTGGTCAGACTGTACCTGGAAGAAAAAGAAAAGTATGAGGAGGCTGTTAGGAGAGCAACTGAGGAGAGCTGGAAGCAATTTTGCGGAAAGCAGGATAAAGAGGGCGTCTGGGAAGGGATCTACAGAGTCATGGGAAGGGTCGCGAAAAGAGAAGAGGATCCGCCGCTGTGGTCGGGAGGTGAGTTGCTGGATGCGAAAGGTTCGGTGAGGCTGTTGGCCGACACGTTCTACCCCGAGGACCGTGAGGAAGACGACACCTTGGACCATCGTCGAACCCGGCTACTAGCGGAAAGAGTAAACGAGTGGAGTCATGATGAACAACATGACCCACCGTTTACCCAGAGTGAGCTGGACAGGTCCATTGGGTCGTTCAACCCAAAAAAGGCCCCGGGAGCAGACGGCCTCACTGCCGACATCTGCTCTCAGGCCATTTCCTGCAACCCTGAATTCTTCCTGTCGCTGATGAATAAATGCCTGGCACACCAATACTTCCCAAAGTCCTGGAAGGAAGCAACAGTTGTTGTGCTCAGGAAGCCAGGCAAAGACTCGTATACCGTCCCGAAATCCTACAGGCCGATTGGGCTTTTGCCTGTACTAGGGAAGGTATACGAGAGGATGCTGGTTGCTCGTCTCAAGTTCTACCTGCTCCCCAGGATTAGTACTCGCCAATACGGCTTTATGCCCCAAAAGAGCACCGAAGACTCCCTCTATACTCTCGTGCATTACATCCGCACAAAGCTGGCACAGAAAAAGATTATAACGCTTGTGTCACTGGATATAGAGGGGGCATTTGACAGTGCGTGGTGGCCCGCTATCAAGGTACGATTGGCTGAGGAAAAGTGTCCTGTAAACTTGAGAAGAGTAGTCGACAGCTATCTCAGCGACAGGGAGGTCTGTGTGAGATACGCGGGGGAAGAGAGCAGAAAGTCAACCAGCAAAGGGTGCGTCCAGGGTTCCATAGGTGGTCCTATCTTCTGGAATCTGCTGCTGGATCCATTATTGAAACAGCTGGAGGATAGAGGCCACTACTGCCAGGCATTCGCCGACGACGTTGTAATGGTGTTTGTCGGCGAATCAGCAGTGGAAATCGAGGAACAGGCCGGTGCCGCTCTCGAACATGTTCGAGCGTGGGGTGTCGTAAATAAGCTCAAATTCGCGCCGCACAAAACCTGTGCGATGGTGCTAACGCGGAGGCTGAAGTACGACACACCGCGCTTGACCATGGGGGGGATCGGCATCGGTATGTCCCAAGATATAAAAATCCTGGGCGTCACCATAGACAGTAAGCTGACCTTCAACAAGCACATAACTATCGCCTGTAAAAAGGCGATAGCAATTTATAAACATCTGGCCAGAGCTGCCCGGGTGAGCTGGGGCTTAAGCCCGGAGGTTATCCGGGTTATTTACACCGCAGCCGTTGAGCCGACGCTTTTGTACGCCGCGAGTGCGTGGGCACCAGCCGCAAACAAGCTAGGTGTAATGAAGCAGCTGAACGTGGTCCAAAGAGGGTTCGCACAAAAGCTATGTAGAGCCTACCGCACAGTCTCCCTTAACTCGGCATTGGTGCTGGCCGGGATACTCCCAATCGATCTGCGCATTCGTGAGGCGGCAGCGCTGTACGAGGCCAAGAGGGGGGTGCCCCAGTCAGTACTAGGAGACAGAGAGATTGAACGGATGGCTCCAGCGTTGGAATCCCCGCACCCCGCGGAGCAGACCACACTGCAGTTCGGCAGCCTGATAGACGAGGAACAATACCAGAACCACAGCAATTTCGCTGTGCGTATTTTCACAGACGGCAGCAAAATTGAGGGCAAAGTCGGGGCGGCGCTGTCTCTGTGGAATAGCGCCACTGAAGTAAAGGCCCTCAAACTTGCCTTGCCGTCTTTCTGCACCGTCTATCAGGCGGAGCTATTGGCCCTGCAAAGAGCGGCTGGTGAAGCACTCAAGAGAAGGGAAGACACGTTCGGCATCTACAGCGACTCCATGGCGGCTCTCCAGTCGGTGGTCAGTGCGAGTTCCCCCCATCCCCTGGCAGTGAAAACAAGGGACACCCTCCGTCGTTGTCAACTACAGAACAAGACGGTGTCCTTGTTCTGGATCAAGGCTCACGCAGGATTGGAGGGAAACGAGCGAGCCGACCAACTCGCAAAGGAAGCCGCCCTGGGGTTGAAGAAGAGGCCGGATTACGACCTGTGCCCTGTGTCATTCGTCAAGCGGCAGATCCGTATGGGGTCGCTTGACGAATGGAACAGAAGATATAAGTCCGGGGAAACAGCCTCCGGCACAAAAATATTTTTCCCCGATGCAGTTGCGGCATATAAAGTGGTGCGGAAAATAAAGCCCACAAGCTTCACCACACAAATTCTCACGGGGCACGGTGGGTTCTCCGCATACTTGAAACGCTTCAAGTGTAAGGAGAACGCATCGTGCGCCTGTGAACCGGGCAAGGAAGAAACGGTGCTGCATGTCCTGTTGGAGTGCCCGATCACAGGGAAGGCACGGTACGAGGCCGAGCAGGACCTCGGACAGAAATTAAATGTAGATAATTTACCTAGTTTAATAAGCAGTAGAAATAGAGAAAATTTTTTAGAGTATTGTGTTAGAATAGCTTTGATAGTAAATAATAGAAATAAGATAGCATAAGCAAACTAGGATACTTACATATATAATAATCTATATAGTTTAAGTACCTAATACAATAAGATGTAAAAAAAAAAAAAAAAAAAAAAAAAAAGACAATATTATAAAACCAAAAAAAAAAAAAAAAAAAAAAAAAAAAAAAAAAAAAAAAAAAAGGGTAAGGAAATAAATTTGTAAAATAAAAAATAAAAATCTTTTGGAATAGTTTCATGTATGATTAAGTTAAGCGAAATGAGTATGTATTGTCTGTCGAGTACACGATCGTGTTAAGAAAAAAAAAAAAAAAAAAAATATATATAATAATAATAATATAAGACCTTTAATGGAAGACCTCATGTTAAAAACGGCTTTGACCATGTCAGAGGGATACTGTAAGGCAGGAGTGTGGTTTTAGCCGGTAAGAGTCCGGCACTGCCCAGACTGGCTCATTAGTGAGGCAGCCTGGGCGTCCATGAGGATTTCCCACTCCTGCCAAAAAAAAAAAAAAAAAAAAAAAAAAAAAAAACCTAACCTAACCTAACCTAACCTTTTTTTTTTTTTTTTTTTTTGTTCCGGGGTGGAAAATCCTCATGGATGTCCTCCGCCCTGGGGCGGGCGGAGGGGTCTGTCAGACTCTTACTGACAAGGAACCTCTCGAAGTCGGCGAGACTCTTGTTGGGCGAAAAATATGCCCCAACCGTGCCAATGCCGTCCGCGAGGGCGGCTACCCAGCCGTGACCTCGGGACGGGTTGACAAGAGCCCCGCCAATGATGGCCACCAAACCGTCAAGGTCTCCCACCCAGTTATCCCGGGGGGGGACGAAGTACGGCTCGGCGACCACAGCCACATGAATCGACCACTCTGCCATGCTCTGGAGGAAGAGATCCTGAGCTCTAGCAGAGTGGTTGAGGTTGCCCTGGAGGAAATGGTACAGCGCCATTTATGCGCAGTCCATCCCCTCCGCACCATTCCTAGGCCGGGAGTCGGCCGACGAGCTGCCAGGCTGAGGGGGGGGTAAAGAGCCCCCGGCAGCCTTGGCACCCCCTCTCTTCCGTTTCTGGGTGGGTGCGCCACAGGCTTTTCCGCCAGCTCTGTGCCCAGCGGGCCTCCCTGCAGCTGTACAGAGGCTGCAGTTTGGCGCCGCGGAGCACTGGGCCGCCTTGTGGCCGGGCTGGCCGCAGCGATAGCATTGCTCGCTGCGGTCCGTTTCGGCGGTGCACCGCGCCCGGACATGCCCAATGTCCAGGCATCGGTAGCACCGCATAGCCCTGGGCTGCAGCAGCTTGACCCTCGCTGCAACCCACCCCACCCTCAAACGTCCCCCTTCGGCAACCTTACTAGCCGCCGCCACCGGGCACCGCACCCAAATCGTGCCGAGCCCGGAAGCGTCGGCCCGAATGTCGCCCGTCCGCACGTCCCCGGGTGGACATCCGCCGGCCTCGGCGACGGCCGCCACGACCTCAGCCGGGGTCGTCGAGTCGTCCAAGCCATCGACGCGCAGCTCTGCGGTCTTCATCGGCCTGGACACTCGGACGTCCTCCGGGTTGAGAACCTCCCTCAGCTTGGCGGCCAGAATGTCGGCCTTTTCCCCGCTGGAGACTCCCGACACCTCAAGAAGCCGCGCCCCCGTCATCGCCGGCTTCAATCTGAAGCCAGACGGTGTGCCAAGGTCCGGGAACGCGACTTTGGCTTTAGCCTCCGTCAGGACCGCCTTATACGTAACGCCCCTTTCAACGGCTCCGGGCTGCAGTGTAATTACTACAGCCGCGGAGCGTGGGGCTCTGACCTTAGGCGGTCCCTTTGCCTTCTGGGGTGCGGGTGCTACAGCGGGTGCTGGTGCTGGCGGCGCTGTCTTCTTCTTCCCCTTCTTATTCCTCTTGACGACCGTCGTCCAGGTCTCCGAGCTAGGCCCAGGCGCGGTCGTCAGAGGTGCCGCTGGAGGTGCCGCAGTGGCCGTCTGGGGCGTGGGCTTTTTGGCGGCTTTCCCCCCGGATTGGCTCGGTTTAGCCAGCACGGCCGTCGGGCCCCCCCCGTCAGACGCCTCCTTCCTTCGCCTGTCCCCAGCGAGCGGAGGGCGGATGGACTCTGCCGGGAGTAGCCTCGCCTCTATGGCCTCAAGGCGGGCACCCACCATGTCTCCGCACTGCATCATGCAAATGCGGACGATCTTCTCGACCTCCGCATCCACAAGTGCAGGCTTCGACGAGGCAGGCGATGGAGCCAACGACGGGGCCGTAACGTGAGAAGACCCGGTGGCCGCGGGAGCCATCCTCTGGGCGGCAAACTGCCGCTTGAGGTCCTCGAGCTCGGATCGGAGACGGCCGTTCTCCTCCCAAAGCTTCGCCGTCTCCTCCGTGCCAGTGCGCTTTACGAGGACCTCAACCGCCTCCCGGATGCCCTCAGCCGCCTCCTTCAGAGCGCGCGTAAACGTGCCCTTCAGGTTGCCCGATTTGGTGGCAACCCTCAGGACGACGTCCACGCCGTCTAACACCTGGCGACTGAGCGCCACCGCCGTTGGGCTCCCTCCAGCCATCCGAGCGCAGCGCCGCTCTCGGGCCTGTCGGGCCAACTCGCTGACCTCGTCAGCCACGACAGCCCTTTGCTGCGCCCGCTTGGCGGCAGCGGCCTCCGCGCGATTTACTCCCAGCAGGGACATAGTGGAGCCCCCGCTCGAGTCCGCCATGGTCAGCCCTGGGTCGCTCTCCGCGCCCTCCATACGCTCCACTGGAGCTGGCGCAACAAAGCGACCCCGCCCATCACGCTCCGGCGGCATCCGAGCGTTGGCCCCACCTGGCACCATTCGGGCTCTGCCCCTCCGTGCCGATGCCACCTTAGCGGCCACCTCAGGATCCTCCTCGTTCGAGGAGAGGCTGCGCTTCCGAGATCTGGATCTAGATCCAGATCTAGAGGCGCGCCCGCGTGTCCTCTCCCTGTACTTTGCGTCCCTTTCGGGACTGGAGCCTCCTCGGCCCTTGTTGCCGTTGCCGGCAAGCGGTTCCTCCGCCAAAATAGGCCCACCAATCTCTTCAGTCTGCGAGCGCCCCGAGCCTACGCTCGCTACGCTCGCCGACCTCATCCTTCCGGACGCACTAACACCCATTTGCTCGACCAAAACGATCGGCACCTTCTCCGGTTTCTTAGTGCGCCCGCGTGTGCTCTCAACGCACATCAAGTCCCTTTCGGGACTGGAGCCTCCTCGGCTCTTGTTGCCGTTGCCGGCAAGCGGTTCCTCCGCCAAAATAGGCACGTCATCTTTTGGTGTATTTTTGTTATTTTTAAGCATTCTGTTCCCACGAGTAATAAAGGAAAGAATGTCCACCTAGGCAGAGCCTTTTACCTAGGTAAGCCTATATACTGTAGAGGGCGGCAGGTATCTACAGGTGAAACGCTAGCGACTGGTCCCCCACCAGCCACTCATCCTCTCGCCGCGCTTCAGAACTTAGGATTAGGAACCTAACCTAACTTAAACTAAATGTTTTTTTTTTTTTTTTTTTTTTTTTTTTTTTTTTTTTTTTTTTTTTTTTTTTTTTTTTTTTTTAATCCTAACCTAACCTAACCTAATCCTCCCCGGTCTACGCCCACTCACCTTCCTCTGTAAGCAGAGGGGGAGTAGACGTGTATAGCCCGGTTCCCTTCACCGCCCATCAATGATGATCGGTGACTGGAACCATGACCCTTCCCCGTGTGTTGAAGATTAGCCGCCAGCCCCAAGTGTCCACCAATACGTGGTGGGCAGTTGGAGCCGACGTTGTCCAGGGTGCGCCACGAGGAGGCTCTTCAACATGCACCCCAACCTAACCTTTTTTTTTTTTTTTTTTTTTTTTTTTTTTTTTTTTTGTTCCGCTGGGAAAAATGCATTACGCATACCCTCCCGTCGGGGGACGGGAGGGGTATGTGGGACTCCCCGGCAGAGTGCCGGTATACCCACTAAAAAACCCAGCGGTGTTCCCTCAATGCCGTTATGGGAGGGCCATGGGAAACTGGCACAGCCTTTACGTCCACGACCCTCCCGGCGCGTGCCCGCCTAGCTGGCGGGCCCCGCATGCCCCCCAAGCTGGGGGGCTACGGGAATGGCCGGGAACACCTGGCCATTCCCATCCGACACTGGTGGAGGCCTGTGCAATACAGGCAAGGGTGCCCCCGCACCCGTTGCCTGCTGGCCTCCACCTGGGAGGAGTCGGAGATGACTGTCATACTGACGTCTTCTTCGACCCCTCCTCCGCCTACGGAGCGGCGCTGCGAGAGGATCGTCCTCCCGCACGCGCTCCGCCTCCTCCTTCTGCGACATCACTTCCTCGCAGAAGGAGGCGACCGCTGCCCAGGCCCCCTCGCTCTCCAGCATCGAGCTGACAACGCTGGGGAGCGAGAGGTCCCGCCCGACCGCTGCGACCAGGGCATGGCGCAGCTCGGACCAGGCAGGGCAGACCTCTAGGGTGTGCTGTGCCGTGTCCACCGCCGCGCCACAGTCGTGGCACGACGGGGTCTCCTCCCTTTGGATCCGATGCAGGTGCGATCCGAAGCATCCATGCCCGGATAACACCTGCACCAGACGGAAAGAGAGGAAACCATGGGACCGCTCAAGCCAATCCTTCAGGACTGGCCCGAGCGCGTCCAGTGTTCGGCGGCCAAAAGCGGCAGTGGCGAGGTCCTCCGTCCAATGAAGGACTATTGCGTCCCTCGCCTCCTGCCGCACGGCTTCCCGCTCTTCTGCGGCGGGGAGCTCCCCGAGCGCCTTACGCTGCGCCGTCCATTCGTACACTCTGGTCAGCACCCATGCCTCGAGCTCCCAAGGAGGGGTGCCGGCCAGAGCGCACGCTGCCGAGAACCCAACCGAGCGGTAGGCCCTCGCCACCCGCTGTGCAATGGCCCTTTGGGGCCTGCGGATGGCAGTGGCGTTCTCCCTCCTGTGGAGGGAGTCCGCCCAGATCGGAGCCCCATAAAGGGCCATGCTCTTGAGGATGCCGGCGTATAACTGCCGGCATCGCGCCTTCGGACCCCCCAGGTTCGGGAGGAGCCAGGACAGGGCGTTCGCGGTCTTCAGCAGGCGGGTCGACAGCCCGCTGAAGTGCGGACCGAAGCGCCACCTGCTGTCGAGAACAAGGCCCAGATATTTCATCTGGGCCCCGACCCCGATCCTGACGCCCTCCACGACAATGTGGCCGTCAGGGGGGATGCGCTGCCGAGGCCCGTGGAAATACACGGCCTCGGTCTTTTGCAGCGCCACCTTCAGCCCTAGGCGGCGGATCCTCCCCGCCACTAAGGACCCGCCAGCAGAGGCCAGACTGGCCGCCTCCCTGAAGTCCCTCCCCCGGGCAATGAGGAGGGTATCGTCCGCGTAACATATGATACTCGTGCCACGGAGGAGGGTTCCCCGCAGGAGCCAGTCGAATCCGATGTTCCACAACGGTGGTCCTAGGACAGACCCCTGTGGAACACCGGACTCTGCGCTGTATCGCCTCATGGTCGCCGACTTGTCTTCGAGGAGGACCACCCGGTCCTCCAAGTAGCTGGCCAACAGTTGGCGCAGGTACTGAGGCACTCCGTGATACCGGAGTGCCTCCAAGATTGTAGAGTGGGGGACGGAGTTGAAGGCGTTGGCTATGTCGAATGACACCGCCAACACTCCGTCACCCGCCTCCACGGCCTCCTTGACCTGGCCCTTGAGTAGGGCCAGCGCGTCGACCGTCGAACGACCCCGTCGGAAACCGAATTGGGCGTCCGACAGGTCCGGCCCCACCGTCCCCAGGTGGCTATTGAGCCGATCGGCGATTATCCCCTCGAAGAACTTACCGACCTCATCGAGCAGAACGATAGGCCGGTAAGCCGAGGGGGAATCCGCCGGGCGTCCCTCCTTTCGGAGAAGGCATAGCCGCCCCTCCTTCCAGGGCTTCGGGAACCTCCCAGTCGTAAAACACGCGCTAAAGAGGTCCCGAAACCTCTCCTCCATCTGTGAGGCGGCGATGGCCACCACCCGTGCCGGAACGCCGTCCGGCCCTGGGGCTGTGTTCTTCGCGCGGAGGCGCAGAATCCCCGCGTACAGTTCCGACTCCGTAATCGCGGGGACCCCCTCCTCCGGCGGAACCTCCGCCCGCGGGGGGTCCATCACTGGAGGGGTGAAGTCGGTCCTGGACGGAAACAGAGTCCGAACCACCCCATCCAGCAATGCCGGCTCGAGGGCCTCCGTCAGTGGAGGACCACAGGGGCGCAGTTTGTTCCGCGCCGCCTTGTATGGTCGTCCATAAGGGTCCCTGTCGAGACCCTCGAGCATCTCGGCTCTCGCCGCGTCCTCGGCCGCCCCCATTGCCGATTTGAGGACCGTCTTGGCGTCGACGTACGAGGCATAGAGGCCCTCCTCGTTGGTGAGGTCTCGGGGCCTGCGTCGTCGACTCCGCGTGTAGGCCCTCCTGGCCGCCACGCAGGTGGCCCGGAGCCCAGCCAGCTCCTCCGACCACCAATAGACGGCGCGGCGGGGACCCGGGCGGCGAGACCGGGGCATGCTGGAATTGCACACCTCAGTCAGGGCCCGCCTCAGCTCGACCGCCGCGGCGTCCACGTCCAGTACCTCGACGGGAGGTGCGAGCCAGTCCTGGACGAACGCCGCCTCCTGCGCAGCCTCTCGGTCCAGGCGGGTGAGAGCCCACCGTGGGAACACGGATTGGCCCGAGCGGACCGTCGTCCCCTGGGAGCTCTGGGTGGAGATGTCGAACCGCACGTATCGGTGGTCCGACAAGGTCTCCACCATCTCCACCCGCCAGTTCACGACGTGCGCGGCTAGCACGGGGGTGGCAAACGATACGTCGACCACCGACCCTCCCTGCTGCCGCACACACGTGTGGACAGTCCCTCTGTTAAGGAGGGACACACCACAGGACGCCGCCCAGAATTCTGTGGCGCATCCCCGGACGTTGCAGGAGGCGGCCGGATTGCCCCAGGCCGTCGATTTGGCGTTCAGGTCGCCCAAAATGGCCACCTGGCGTGGCGCCACTCTACCGACCACTGCGGTGAGGACCTCGAGAAAATTCTCGAAGTCCTGGAGGGGGCGGTTTGGGGAGAAATAAACGCCCACAAGGGCGAATTCTCCCCACGCGGCGGCCACGTATCCCGGTCCCCTCTCTAATAGCGAGAGGGGAGGGGAGTCCGTGGAAGACCGCGCCGCTAGTGCCACCAAGCCATCCCGATCACCCAGCCAACGGCCAGGGACCGAGTACGGCTCGGCAACCACCGCCACGTCCACCAACCACTCGGCCATGGTCTGCATCAGCAGGTCCTGGGCCGCTCTGCAGTGGTTGGTGTTCGCCTGGAGGATGCGGTAGTCGGAAACCATTACTCCGACATCGCACCCTCCTCCTCAGCTACCGCCGCTGGAGCTACAGCGGCGACGACAGCGGCGGTGGTGGCAGCAGGGCGAACCTGCGCCGACACTACGCCCTTCCTCGCAGGTGGCCGGCAGCTCTTGCCCCCCATCCTGTGCCCCGCGGGGCGGCCACTGGCGGCACATGCCGCGCAGCGAGGCGTGGCGACGCTGCACGTGGCACTCCTGTGCCCCTCCTGCCCGCACTGGAAGCAGGACTCGCCCCAGTCGGACTTGGAGGGACACGTGGCCCGGGTGTGGCCCGGCGCGAAACACTTGAAACACCGCAAGGGCTGGTCCTCAAGCGGCCGGACCACAGCCGAGCTGAAGCCCACTAACAGCCGTCCCTTGGTCGCCTTTAGAGCGGCTGCAGCCGCGGCGACTGGGCACTCGACGCGGATGGTGCCCATGCCGCGGCGGCCCAGCCTGATGGCTCCCCCTCTCACTGCGCCAGCGTCGCAGCCTCCAGCCGCCGCAACGGCCGCCACCACATCCTCTTTGGTGACCGAGTCATCAAGATCGGCCACCTCCAAGGCTGCGGTCTTGACTGGTCTGGCGACCGTTGCCGCATCCGCGATGACCTCCCGCAACTTTGTTGCGAAGAGGTCCGCGTTTGCGCCGCGCTGCTCCCCCCCGAACTCAAAAATCCGGGCTCCGGTTAGGGTGCGGCGGCAAGTGATGCCACCGATCCCCAGCCGGGAGGGGTCTGCGTTGGCACGAGCCCGTCTTAGTACGGACTCGTACGTCTCGCCCCGCTCCACGGCCTCCGGGGTGATGGTCACCACAACCGCCGCAGTTTTGGGAGGAACCAACTTCCTCCCACCCGCCGGAGCCTTCTGGGCTGCCGAAGCAGCCGCAGCAGGCTTTTTGCCCTTTCCCCTCCTGACCACTTCCGTCCACGTCTGGTTGGACGGGGTGGTGGAGGGAAGAAAGGCGTCCTCCCTCTGCGAGCTCGGGGGGGCCGCTGGAGCAGCAGGCGCTCCCTCCATGTCCGTAGCAAGGGTCTGAGGGGTGGTCCTCTTTCCCTTGCCTTTGCCCCTGGACGGCTTCGGGGCCTGGGGCTGCTCCCCTGATGCCGGGCCTGCCGCAGGCACAGGTTCCGGCTCCTCCGCCGTGCGACGCTTGTCCGCCGCTAGCGGTGGGCGTAGCCGCGTTTCCGGCAGGAGCCGGTCCTCAATCCCTGCAAAGCAGGCTCTGGTGAAGGCCCTCTCCTCCATGACAACCTTTCGGATGATATCCTCAAGGTTGCGAGGGGAGGAGTGGCCCTCTACCACCGGTCCAGGGGCAGGAGCAGGTTGTACGTGCCGAGCCGTGGCCTCAGCCAGCTTCTGGTGCAGCTGGCTGACCTCCAGTTGCAGGCGATCCACCCTCGCCTGCAGCTGCCGCGTCTCCTCAGTCGCCGTGCGCTGCACCAGCTCCGCCACGATGCCGTGCATGCTTACGGCCCGGCACTTGAGGGCCTTCTGGAAGGTCCCTTTGAGGTTTGAGGACCTCGAGGCGACCTCCAGTACTTCCTCCTTGTCTTCGAGCGCCATGCGCTCAAGTTCCGCCAGGGAGTGGTCGGCGTACAGCACACTCGATGTACCGTAACCGGCCCTCGACCTGGCGGCCCGCGCCTGACGCTCCTTCGCGGCGACCTTCTCCTCCAGGTCCTGCTGGAGCTGCGCCCTCTTGGCTAGGCCGAGTTGACGCTCAGCGTCCAGCAGGCCTACCTCGTGGGTGGAAGTCGAAGGAGAGGTCGAGGCCTTTTTTGACCTCGGCTTCTTCTTCGACCCGCCAACCGACTCCGACGAGCCCCCGGATCCGGGCTTCAAGAATGCCCTTTTCCGCTGGAGGCGGTCGTTTTCGGCCCCCGACGTGTCCATGGAAGACACGTCAGAGTCCGACAGCTCCAGCTCCGCCTGGAGGCTGGATAAGCTGGCCGCCGATGGTGCGCGGCCAGCCACAGCGCGGCCCTTAGAAGGGCAGGTGCCCCGAGAAGGGCCACTGCGTTGACTCCGAGTCTCAGACCTAGTGGACCCGTTCTCGGAGTCCGCTAAACAATAGAAGCTAGCCGCAGACGATGCGCGGCTAGCTTCCGACGCCGAAGCGCCCTCGGATTGGCCCTGAGAAGGGCCTTTAGGTTGGCCCTGAGAAGGGCCTTTTGGTTGGCCCTGAGAAGGGCCTTTAGGTTGGCCCTGAGAAGGGCCTTTTGGTTGGCCCTGAGAAGGGCCTTTTGGTTGGCCCTGAGAAGGGCCGTTTGAATCGCCCTGGGGGGGACGATTCGGATAAAAGCGCCCGGAGGCGTCACGCGACATTTTCTTCCGCATTATTCGCAGAGATCCGCTTGTGGTCTACGAATCGCAGCGCTCTTTAGCCACCGGTCTGCCACTCCGTTACGGTGGTCAGACACGGCGTTGCCCAGGGGTCACTACGTGGAAGTAAGCGCTGCGGGGGAACCCCCACCCCAACCTAACCTAACCTAACCTAACCTAACCTAACCTAACCTAACCTTTTTTTTTTTTTTTTTTTTTTTTTTCCGCTGGGAAAAAATGCATTACGCATACCCTCCCGTCGGGGGACGAGAGGGGTATGTGGGACTCCCCGGTAGAGTACCAGTATACCCACTAAAAAACCCAGCGGCGCTCCCGCATCGTCTGTATGGAGGGAGACTGGGAATCTGGCAGAGCCTTTCCATCCAGTCCCCCGCCGACGCTCGCCCGCCTTTACAGCGGGCCCGGCGCACCCCTCCCGTCGGGGAGGGGCAGTACGGCTGGTGAACAGTGCAATGCAGGAGAAGGCGCCCCCGCGCCTATCTCCCGCTGTTCACCATCAGGAGGCAGAAGGCGATATCGCCTTCTCCCCCACGCGGCGGCCACGTATCCCGGTCCCCTCTCTAAGAGCGAGAGGGGAGTGGAGTCCGTGGAAGACCGCGACACAAGGTTGCGATGTCTGACCCTACCCATCAATCAGACATCGCACCCCCCTCCTCAGCCGCCAAAGTCCCAGCCTCAGGGACGGCGGTGGCAGCGACAGGCCGGATCCGCGCCTGCTCCTTGCCCCTCTTAGGGGGAGGATTGCATTTCCTCCCCATCATTACGTGGCCCGCCGGGCAGCCACTGGCGGCACAGACCGCGCAGTGCGGCGTGGCAACCTCGCAGGAGGCGGATTTGTGCCCGTCTTTGCCACAACGGAAGCACAAGTCCGCCCTGTCGACCTCAGACGGACAAAGGGCCCGAGTGTGTCCAATGCCAAGGCACTTGTAGCAGCGCAAAGGCTTGGCTGCAAGCGCCCGGACCACACCCGAGCTGAATCCTACGGCAAGCCGTCCCTTGGCAAGGACGGCTATGGCTGCGGCGACTGGGCACTCAAGTCGAATGGTGCCCATGCCACCAGGGCCGGGCCTGATGGCCCGACCTTGCACCGCTGTGACGCCACAGCCCCCCATGGCTGCGACCGCCGCCACCACCTCCTCCTTGGTGACCGAGTCGTCTAGGTCGGTCACCTCCAAGGCCACAGACTTCACGGGCCTGGTGATCTTGGCCACGTCAGCGATGACCTCCTGCAACTTAGTTGCGAAGAGGTCCGCGCTGACGCCACCCTGAGCCCCCGGGAACTCGAAAATTCGAGCCCCGGCCTGGGTTCGGCGACACGTGACTGCGCCTATCCCGAGTTGGGTAGGATCCACGTTTGCACGTGCCCGCATCAAAATTGAAAGATATGTCTCCCCCCGCTCCGCAGCCTCAGCGGTGAGCGTCACCACTACGGCCGCAGTCTTGGGAGGGACCAACTTCCTCTTCGGCCTAGCGGGGGCCTCATTAGCAGCAGGAGCAGCGGCGGGAGCAGCAGCAGTGGGCTTGGGGACCGACGTCTTCCCCTTCCCCTTACCCTTGCCTGTTGTCTGGGACAGGCCGGGAGGGGTGGTGGCAGGGGCGGCTGAGGCAGCCACCGTCCTCTCCGCTCGTTTGCCCTTTTTGGCCACCTTCGTCCACCCCTGCTGGTTGGCTTGGGTGGTGGACGGCAAATGGGCGTCTTCCCCCTGTGAAGGAAGCTCCGGCTGGCGTGGCCTATTGTCCGCCGCGAGCGGCGGTCGGAGGCGCTTTTCGGGCAAGAGCCTGTCCTCTATACCCGCAAGACAGGCTCTCGTGAAGGCCCTCTCCTCCGTGACGACCTTGCGGATTATATCCTCAAGGTTGGAGGAGGGGACCTCAGCCGCTGGTCTCGGCTCGGCTTGGTCTGGCCGGGCCGTGACTTCAGCCAGCTTCCGATGAAGCTGACTGACCTCTGACTGCAGGCGATCGACTTTCGCCTGCAGTTGCCGCGTTTCGTCAGAAGCCTTGCGCTGCACCAGCTCCCCGACGATGCCGCGCATGCTCGCGGCCCTGCACTTAAGGGACTTTTGGAAAGTCCCTTTCAAATTGGAGGACTTAGAGGCGACTGCCACTATCTCCTCCTCATCCTCCTCGGCCATCAGCTCCAGCTCGGCCAGGGAGTGGTCCGCATAGTGAACGCGGGACGCGCCGTACCCGGACTTGGCCCGGGCGACGCGCGTCCGTTGCTCCCTGGCCGCAACCCGCTCCTCCAGGTCTTGCTGGAGCTGCGCCCGCCGAGTCAAGTCCAACTGGCGTTGGGCCTCTGCCAGACCAATGTCGTGGGTATCCGACACCGGCTTCTTGAACTTGGCCAGCGATGGCCTCCTCGATTCTGAGGAACCCCCGGACCCATTTCCTTCAAGGGCCCGCTTCCCCGACTCCCGGCGACTAATTGCCGAACTAGAGTCCGACAAAAAGGACTCATCGTCCGAGTCCAGCAAACAGACGCTAGCCGCAGACGGCGCGCGGCTAGCCTCCGACGCCGAAGCGCCCTCGGATTGGCCCTGAGAAGGGCCTTTTGGTTGGCCCTGAGAAGGGCCTTTTGGTTGGCCCTGAAAAGGGCCTTTTGGTTGGCCCTGAGATGGGCCTTTTTTAAAACGCCCGGAGGCTTCCCGCGCGGGTTTTGGCATAGCCTCCGCAGGTGTCGTAGCGTTCCGACTTGAATAAAATAGAATAAAAGATTAAAATAAGCTACGATTTCACAGCGCACTTTAGCCGCCGGTCTGCCACTCCGTTACGGTGGTCAGACACGGCGTTGCCCAGGGGATACTACGTGGAAGTATGCGCTGTGGGGGATCCCCCAACCTAACCTAACCTTTTTTTTTTTTTTTTTTTTTTTGTTCCGGGGTGGAAAATCCTCATGGATGTCCTCCGCCCTGGGGCGGGCGGAGGGGTCTGTCAGACTCTTACTGACTAAAAACCACCCCGGTGTTCCGTCTCACACCTACGCCGGGGGTCACGGGAACGAACATACTTCCGCGACCCCCGACTGGTGCCGGCCCGCCACTGCAGGCCTCTCCTCCGGTCGAGGGGGGGAGTGAGGTGTTTGACTCCCCCCGCGACGTCTCAGAGGGGCGCGCGTGGAACACTACGCGCCGCCACCTCGGGTCCTATATATGGGGGGCGACGGACGTCCCCTAGTCCGTCGTCCCTGGACCCATTTAGGGGGGCTGGAAGAGGGCGTTGTCCGCCCTCCGCCGACGCCCGGTGCGCCTGCTGCGGGCCGGGTTAGTGGACGAGATCTCCCTTTCCCGTTCCGCAGCCTCCTTCTGCGAAATTACTGTCTCGCAGAAGGAAACCACCGCGTCCCAGGACTCCTCGCTGTCGACCATCGAACGAGCGACGGCCGGCAGCGAGAGGTCACTGCCTACTCCAGAGATGAGGGCACGGCGCGGCTCCTCCCAAGCGGCACACTCTGCCAGCGTATGCCACGCCGTGTCCTCCCGACAGTCGACGCAGTGGTGACACCGGGCGTCCGGCTCCCTGTTTATGCGACACAGGTACTTCCCGAAGCAACCATGCCCCGAGAGCACCTGCGTCACCCGAAACGACAGGGAGCCGTGCCTCCTCCCGAGCCAAAGGTCGAGCACCGGCCGGACCGCCTCGATCGTACCGAGGCCGGCGGTAGGGCGTGAAAGCCTGTCCCGCCATTCCGCCACCAGGACCTCGCGAAGCTGTGACCGACGCAGTTCCACATGTCGCTGCATCAGCCACTCGCCCCGCGCCCTCGCTTCCTCGCGCCACCGATACAATGACGCGAGTACTTTTGCCTCCAGGTCCCAGGGCGGGGATCCGGCCAGTGCGCAAGCCGCCTCGTAGGAGATCGTGCGATACCCCCTGATGACTCTGACGGCCATTGCTCTCTGCGGTCTCCGCAGGACAGCGATGCTGCCGGCCGTCAGGTCAGCCGCCCAGATCGGGGCCCCGTACAAGGCCATCGATCGCACGATCCCCACGTAAAGCCGCCTACAGGCGACGCTCGGGCCCCCCAGATTGGGAAGCAGCGTTGACAGCGCCCCAGCCGCGCCCATCAACTTGGGCGCCAGCCGCCGGAAGTGGGGTCCAAAGTCCCACCGGCTGTCGAGCACCAATCCTAGGTACTTCATGGTGGACTCGACAGCAATCTGAACCCCACCGACCACGATGTGTGATCCGGCTGGCGGCGCCCGCCGGGGACCATGGAACGCCATGGCCTCCGACTTGTTGAGGGCCACCTCCAGGCCGAGGCGCCGTATGCGGCTCACCACCTGTGAGACCGCCGCCGTCGCCAGCAACGCTGCCTCCCTGTGCGAACTCCCCCGGGCCGTGACCAGCGTGTCGTCCGCATAGCACGTCAGGTCCACGCCCGGCTGGAGTTCACCCCTCAGCACCCAGTCGTACCCGATGTTCCACAGGAGCGGCCCTACGACCGAGCCCTGTGGAACACCGCACGACATGCGGCGCTGGTTAACGCCATCACGTCCCACGCAGGTGACACACCTCTCGGACAGATAAGCCCCAACGATGTGGCAGAGGTAGGGAGGCACCCGATGATACCGCAGTGCCTCCCGAATACAACTCCAGGGCAGGGTGTTGAAGGCGTTAGAGATGTCCAAGGACACCGCCAACATCACCCCGCCCCGGGACACCGCTTCCTCCGCCAGGACCCTCACCCGCGACACAGCGTGGATGGTAGAGCGCCCATGCCGAAACCCGAACTGACTGTCGTCCAGGTCCGGCCCCTCTCTGCACAAGTGGCCGACGAGGCGGGCTGCGATTATCCGCTCAAACAGCTTACCCACCTCGTCTAGCAGCACTATGGGCCGGTACGCGGACGACGAGTCCGCAGGGCGCCCCGCCTTCCTGAGCAGGACCAGACGACCAGATTTCCACAAAGTGGGAAACTGGCCCCGCTCAAGACACGCTGTGTAGAGTCCTCTCAGTTGGGGCTCAAGCTCCTTCAGAGCGAGGGCTAACACGCAGCCGTGGATCCCGTCGGGCCCCGGAGCCACGTTTTTGGCCCGGAGCCGCATCACGGCTGCCCTCATCTCTGCCTGTGTCACCTCTGGGACGCTGATGGCGTTCTCTTCGGTAGACTCTGCGGCTGTGGGCAAAGCCATCGGCGGCGGAGTATGCTCCGCTCTTGCCGGGAAGAGGGCTGCGACTACCTCCTCCAGCAGCTCGGGTTGGAGACTCTCCGTAAGTGGGGGCGCCGCGGCTCGAAGTTTCCCTCGGACCGCGCGATAAGGGCGCCCCCACGGATCCCCGTCTAGAGTCTCCAACATCTCCTCCCTGGCTCGCGTCCTCGACTCGCCGATGGCCAGCCCCAGAGTCTCCTTCGCCGCGCGGTACACCTCATACAGCGCGGCTTCTTCGTCAGGGACCCGACGAACCTAACCTAACCTAACCTAACCTTTTTTTTTTTTTTTTTTTTTTTTTTTTTTTTTTGTTCCGCTGGGAAAAATGCATTACGCATACCCTCCCGTCGGGGGACGGGAGGGGTATGTGGGACTCCCCGGCAGAGTGCCGGTATACCCACTAAAAAACCCAGCGGTGTTCCCTCAATGCCGTTATGGGAGGGCCATGGGAAACTGGCACAGCCTTTACGTCCACGACCCTCCCGGCGCGTGCCCGCCTAGCTGGCGGGCCCCGCATGCCCCCCAAGCTGGGGGGCTACGGGAATGGCCGGGAACACCTGGCCATTCCCATCCGACACTGGTGGAGGCCTGTGCAATACAGGCAAGGGTGCCCCCGCACCCGTTGCCTGCTGGCCTCCACCTGGGAGGAGTCGGAGATGACTGTCATACTGACGTCTTCTTCGACCCCTCCTCCGCCTTCGGAGCGGCGCTGCGAGAGGATCGTCCTCCCGCACGCGCTCCGCCTCCTCCTTCTGCGACATCACTTCCTCGCAGAAGGAGGCGACCGCTGCCCAGGCCCCCTCGCTCTCCAGCATCGAGCTGACAACGCTGGGGAGCGAGAGGTCCCGCCCGACCGCTGCGACCAGACTATGGCGCAGCTCGGACCAGGCAGGGCACACCTCTAGGGTGTGCTGTGCCGTGTCCACCGCCGCGCCACAGTCGTGGCACGACGGGGTCTCCTCCCTTTGGATCCGATGCAGGTGCGATCCGAAGCATCCATGCCCGGATAACACCTGCACCAGACGGAAAGAGAGGAAACCATGGGACCGCTCGAGCCAATCCTTCAGGACTGGCCCGAGCGCGTCCAGGGTTCGGCGGCCAAAAGTGGCAGAGGCGAGGTCCTCCGTCCAATGAAGGACGATAGCGTCCCTCGCCTCTTGCCGCACGGCCTCCCGCTCTTCTGCGGCGGGGAGCTCCCCTAGCGCCTTGCGCCGCGCCGTCCACTCGTACACTCTGGTCAGCACCCATGCCTCGAGCTCCCAAGGAGGGGTGCCGGCCAGAGCGCACGCTGCCGAAAAGCCTACCGATCGGTAGGCCCTCGCCACCCGCTGTGCAATGGCCCTTTGGGGCCTGCGGATGGCAGTGGCGTTCTCCCTCCTGTGGAGGGAGTCCGCCCAGATCGGAGCCCCATAAAGGGCCATGCTCTTGAGGATGCCGGCGTACAACTGCCGGCATCGCGCCTTCGGACCCCCCAGGTTCGGGAGGAGCCAGGACAGGGCGTTCGCGGTCTTCAGCAGGCGGGTCGACAGCCCGCTGAAGTGCGGACCGAAGCGCCACCTGCTGTCGAGAACAAGGCCCAGATATTTCATCTGGGCCCCGACCCCAATCCTGACGCCCTCCACGACAATGTGGCCGTCAGGGGGGATGCGATGCCGAGGCCCGTGGAAATACACGGCCTCGGTCTTTTGCAGCGCCACCTTCAGCCCTAGGCGGCGGATCCTTCCCGCCACTAAGGACCCGCCAGCAGAGGCCAGACTGGCCGCCTCCCTGAAGTCCCTCCCCCGGGCAATGAGGAGGGTATCATCCGCGTAGCAGATGATACTCGTGCCACGGAGGAGGGTTCCCCGCAGGAGCCAGTTGAATCCAATGTTCCACAGCGGTGGTCCTAGGACCGACCCCTGTGGAACACCGGACTCTGCGCTGTATCGCCTCATGGTCGCCGACTTGTCTTCGAGGAGGACCACCCGGTCCTCCAAGTAGCTGGCCAACAGTTGGCGCAGGTACTGAGGCACTCCGTGATACCGGAGCGCCTCCAAGATTGTAGAGTGGGGGACGGAGTTGAAGGCGTTGGCTATGTCGAATGACACCGCCAACACTCCGTCACCCGCCTCCACGGCCTCCTTGACCTGGCCCTTGAGTAGGGCCAGCGCGTCGACGGTCGAACGACCCCGTCGGAAACCGAATTGGGCGTCCGACAGGTCCGGCCCCACCGTCCCCAGGTGGCTATTGAGCCGATCGGCGATTATCCCCTCGAAGAACTTACCGACCTCATCGAGCAGAACGATAGGCCGGTAAGCCGAGGGGGAATCCGCCGGGCGTCCCTCCTTTCGGAGAAGGCATAGCCGCCCCTCCTTCCAGGGCTTCGGGAACCTCCCAGTCGTAAAACACGCGCTAAAGAGGTCCCGAAACCTCTCCTCCATCTGTGAGGCGGCGATGGCCACCACCCGTGCGGGAACGCCGTCCGGCCCTGGGGCTGTGTTCTTCGCGCGGAGGCGCAGAATCCCCGCGTACAGTTCCGACTCCGTAACCGCGGGGACCCCTTCCTCCGGCGAAACCTCCGCCCGCGGGGGGTCCATCACTGGAGGGGTGAAGTCGGTCCTGGACGGAAACAGAGTCCGAACCACCCCATCCAGCAATTCCGGCTCGAGGGCCTCCGTCAGTGGAGGACCACAGGGGCGCAGTTTGTTCCGCGCCGCCTTGTATGGTCGTCCATAAGGGTCCCTGTCGAGACCCTCGAGCATCTCGGCTCTCGCCGCGTCCTCGGCCGCCCCCATTGCCGACTTGAGGACCGTCTTGGCGTCGACGTACGAGGCATAGAGGCCCTCCTCGTTGGTGGGGTCTCGGGGCCTGCGTCGTCGACTCCGCGTGTAGGCCCTCCTGGCCGCCACGCAGGCGGCCCGGAGCCCAGCCAGTTCCTCCGACCACCAATAGACGGCGCGGCGGGGAGCCGGGCGGCGAGACCGGGGCATGCTGGAATTACACACCTCGGTCAGGGCCCGCCTCAGCTCGACCGCCGCGGCGTCCACGTCCAATCCCTCGACAGGGGGCGCGAACCAGTCCTGGAGGAACGCCGTCTCCTGCGCGGCCTCTCGGTCCAGGCGGGTGAGAGCCCACCGTGGGAACGCAGATTGGCCCGAGCGGACCGTCCCCTGGGAGCTCTGGGTGGAGATGTCGAACCGCACGTATCGGTGGTCTGACAAGGTCTCCACCATCTCCACCCGCCAGTTCACGACGTGCGCGGCTAGCGCGGGGGTGGCAAACGATACGTCGACCACCGACCCTCCCTGCTGCCGCACACACGTGTGGACAGTCCCTCTGTTAAGGAGGGACACACCACAGGACGCCGCCCAGAATTCTGTGGCGCGTCCCCGGACGTTGCAGGAGGCGGCCGGGTTGCCCCAGGCCATCGATTTGGCGTTCAGGTCGCCCAAAATGGCGACCTGGCGTGGCGCCACTCTACCGACCACTGTGGTGAGGACCTCGAGAAAATTCTCGAAGTCCTGGAGGGGGCGGTTTGGGGAGAAATAAACGCCCACAAGGGCGAATTCTCCCCACGCGGCGGCCACGTATCCCGGTCCCCTCTCTAATAGCGAGAGGGGAGGGGAGTCCGTGGAAGACCGCGCCGCTAGTGCCACCAAGCCATCCCGATCACCCAGCCAACGGCCAGGGACCGAGTACGGCTCGGCAACCACCGCCACGTCCACCAACCACTCGGCCATGGTCTGCATCAGCAGGTCCTGGGCCGCTCTGCAGTGGTTGGTGTTCGCCTGGAGGATGCGGTAGTCGGAAACCATTACTCCGACATCGCACCCTCCTCCTCAGCTACCGCCGCTGGAGCTACAGCGGCGACGACAGCGGCGGTGGTGGCAGCAGGGCGAACCTGCGCCGACACTACGCCCTTCCTCGCAGGTGGCCGGCAGCTCTTGCCCCCCATCCTGTGCCCCGCGGGGCGGCCACTGGCGGCACATGCCGCGCAGCGAGGCGTGGCGACGCTGCACGTGGCACTCCTGTGCCCCTCCTGCCCGCACTGGAAGCAGGACTCGCCCCAGTCGGACTTGGAGGGACACGTGGCTCGGGTGTGGCCCGGCGCGAAACACTTGAAACACCGCAAGGGCTGGTCCTCAAGCGGCCGGACCACAGCCGAGCTGAAGCCCACTAACAGCCGTCCCTTGGTCGCCTTTAGAGCGGCTGCAGCCGCGGCGACTGGGCACTCGACGCGGATGGTGCCCATGCCGCGGCGGCCTAGCCTGATGGCTCCCCCTCTCACTGCGCCAGCGTCGCAGCCTCCAGCCGCCGCAACGGCCGCCACCACATCCTCTTTGGTGACCGAGTCATCAAGATCGGCCACCTCCAAGGCTGCGGTCTTGACTGGTCTGGCGACCGTTGCCGCATCCGCGATGACCTCCCGCAACATTGTTGCGAAGAGGTCCGCGTTTGCGCCGCGCTGCTCCCCCCCGAACTCAAAAATCCGGGCTCCGGTTAGGGTGCGGCGGCAAGTGATGCCACCGATCCCCAGCCGGGAGGGGTCTGCGTTGGCACGAGCCCGTCTTAGTACGGACTCGTACGTCTCGCCCCGCTCCACGGCCTCCGGGGTGATGGTCACCACAACCGCCGCAGTTTTGGGAGGAACCAACTTCCTCCCACCCGCCGGAGCCTTCTGGGCTGCCGAAGCAGCCGCAGCAGGCTTTTTGCCCTTTCCCCTCCTGACCACTTCCGTCCACGTCTGGTTGGACGGGGTGGTGGAGGGAAGAAAGGCGTCCTCCCTCTGCGAGCTCGGGGGGGCCGCTGGAGCAGCAGGCGCTCCCTCCATGTCCGTAGCAAGGGTCTGAGGGGTGGTCCTCTTTCCCTTGCCTTTGCCCCTGGACGGCTTCGGGGCCTGGGGCTTCTCCCCTGATGCCGGGCCTGCCGCAGGCACAGGTTCCGGCTCCTTCGCCGTGCGACGCTTGTCGCACGGCGGAGCCCTGGAAGGAGGGGCGGCTATGCCTTCGGAGAAGGCATAGCCGCCCCTCCTTCCAGGGCTTCGGGAACCTCCCAGTCGTAAAACACGCGCTAAAGAGGTCCCGAAACCTCTCCTCCATCTGTGAGGCGGCGATGGCCACCACCCGTGCGGGAACGCCGTCCGGCCCTGGGGCTGTGTTCTTCGCGCGGAGGCGCAGAATCCCCGCGTACAGTTCCGACTCCGTAACCGCGGGGACCTCGTCCTCGCACCAATCCTAGGTACTTCATGGTGGACTCGACAGCAATCTGAACCCCACCGACCACGATGTGTGATCCGGCTGGCGGCGCCCGCCGGGGACCATGGAACGCCATGGCCTCCGACTTGTTGAGGGCCACCTCCAGGCCGAGGCGCCGTATGCGGCTCACCACCTGTGAGACCGCCGCCGTCGCCAGCAACGCTGCCTCCCTGTGCGAACTCCCCCGGGCCGTGACCAGCGTGTCGTCCGCATAGCACGTCAGGTCCACGCCCGGCTGGAGTTCACCCCTCAGCACCCAGTCGTACCCGATGTTCCACAGGAGCGGCCCTACGACCGAGCCCTGTGGAACACCGCACGACATGCGGCGCTGGTTAACGCCATCACGTCCCACGTAGGTGACACACCTCTCGGACAGATAAGCCCCAACGATGTGGCAGAGGTAGGGAGGCACCCGATGATACCGCAGTGCCTCCCGAATACAACTCCAGGGCAGGGTGTTGAAGGCGTTAGAGATGTCCAAGGACACCGCCAACATCACCCCGCCCCGGGACACCGCTTCCTCCGCCAGGACCCTCACCCGCGACACAGCGTGGATGGTAGAGCGCCCATGCCGAAACCCGAACTGACTGTCGTCCAGGTCCGGCCCCTCTCTGCACAAGTGGCCGACGAGGCGGGCTGCGATTATCCGCTCAAACAGCTTACCCACCTCGTCTAGCAGCACTATGGGCCGGTACGTGGACGACGAGTCCGCAGGGCGCCCCGCCTTCCTGAGCAGGACCAGACGACCAGATTTCCACAAAGTGGGAAACTGGCCCCGCTCAAGACACGCTGTGTAGAGTCCTCTCAGTTGGGGCTCAAGCTCCTTCAGAGCGAGGGCTAACACGCAGCCGTGGATCCCGTCGGGCCCCGGAGCCACGTTTTTGGCCCGGAGCCGCATCACGGCTGCCCTCATCTCTGCCTGTGTCACCCCTGGGACGCTGATGGCGTTCTCTTCTGTAGACTCTGCGGCTGTGGCCAAAGCCATCGGCGGCGGAGTATGCTCCGCTCTTGCCGGGAAGAGGGCTGCGACTACCTCCTCCAGCAGCTCGGGTTGGAGACTCTCCATAAGTGGGGGCGCCGCGGCTCGAAGTTTCCCTCGGACCGCGCGATAAGGGCGCCCCCACGGATCCCCGTCTAGAGTCTCCAACATCTCCTCCCTGGCTCGCGTCCTCGACTCGCCGATGGCCAGCCCCAGAGTCTCCTTCGCCGCGCGGTACACCTCATACAGCGCGGCTTCTTCGTCAGGGACCCGACGACGTCTCCTCCGGTATCGGGTGTACTGGCGCCTGACCGCCACGCACGCGACGCGCAACTGCGCGATCTCGGCAGTCCACCAGTACACCTGGCGCCTTCCTGTCTGTGCGTGGACCCGGGGCATCGACGCGTCGCAAATTTGCGTCATCGCCCCGCGGAACCACAGCGCCTCCTGCTCGACGTCGACGGGTCCGGTCGTTGCCGACTCCCGGCTCCAGGCCTGGACAATAGCGGCCTCCTCGAGAAGCTCCCTGTCGATGCGCTTACGCGCCCAGTGCGGACCGTCCGTTCGCGGGGCCGGCGAACCACGGCCGCCAGTGGTCTGGGCGGAGACGTCGAAACGGATGTATCGGTGATCCGACAACGTCTCCACCTCCACGGCGACCCGCCAGTCGCGGACACGGCTTGCAACAGCGGGGCTAGCGAACGAGACGTCCACTATAGAGCCGCCCCGCTGCCGCACGCACGTGTAGACCGAGCCCCGATTTAGGACGGTCAAGCCAGTCGTGACCGCCCACTCCTCCAACACCTCACCCCTAGCATCGGTCACCGGGGATCCCCACGCCGCAGATTTGGCGTTGAGATGCCAGAGCAACAGCACGGGGCGAGGGTGGAGTCGGCCCACGACGGCACCCAACTCGACAAGGAACCTCTCGAAGTCGGCGAGACTCTTGTTGGGCGAAAAATATGCCCCAACCGTGCCAATGCCGTCCGCGAGGGCGGCTACCCAGCCGTGACCTCGGGACGGGTTGACAAGAGCCCCGCCAATGATGGCCACCAAACCGTCAAGGTCTCCCACCCAGTTATCCCGGGGGGGGACGAAGTACGGCTCGGCGACCACAGCCACATGAATCGACCACTCTGCCATGCTCTGGAGGAAGAGATCCTGAGCTCTAGCAGAGTGGTTGAGGTTGCCCTGGAGGAAATGGTACAGCGCCATTTATGCGCAGTCCATCCCCTCCGCACCATTCCTAGGCCGGGAGTCGGCCGACGAGCTGCCAGGCTGAGGGGGGGGTAAAGAGCCCCCGGCAGCCTTGGCACCCCCTCTCTTCCGTTTCTGGGTGGGTGCGCCACAGGCTTTTCCGCCAGCTCTGTGCCCAGCGGGCCTCCCTGCAGCTGTACAGAGGCTGCAGTTTGGCGCCGCGGAGCACTGGGCCGCCTTGTGGCCGGGCTGGCCGCAGCGATAGCATTGCTCGCTGCGGTCCGTTTCGGCGGTGCACCGCGCCCGGACATGCCCAATGTCCAGGCATCGGTAGCACCGCATAGCCCTGGGCTGCAGCAGCTTGACCCTCGCTGCAACCCACCCCACCCTCAAACGTCCCCCTTCGGCGACCTTACTAGCCGCCGCCACCGGGCACCGCACCCAAATCGTGCCGAGCCCGGAAGCGTCGGCCCGAATGTCGCCCGTCCGCACGTCCCCGAGTGGACATCCGCCGGCCTCGGCGACGGCCGCCACGACCTCAGCCGGGGTCGTCGAGTCGTCCAAGCCATCGACGCGCAGCTGTGCGGTCTTCATCGGCCTGGACACTCGGACGTCCTCCGGGTTGAGAACCTCCCTCAGCTTGGCGGCCAGAATGTCGGCCTTTTCCCCGCTGGAGACTCCCGACACCTCAAGAAGCCGCGCCCCCGTCATCGCCGGCTTCAATCTGAAGCCAGACGGTGTGCCAAGGTCCGGGAACGCGACTTTGGCTTTAGCCTCCGTCAGGACCGCCTTATACGTAACGCCCCTTTCAACGGCTCCGGGCTGCAGTGTAATTACTACAGCCGCGGAGCGTGGGGCTCTGACCTTAGGCGGTCCCTTTGCCTTCTGGGGTGCGGGTGCTACAGCGGGTGCTGGTGCTGGCGGCGCTGTCTTCTTCTTCCCCTTCTTATTCCTCTTGACGACCGTCGTCCAGGTCTCCGAGCTAGGCCCAGGCGCGGTCGCCTGAGGTGCCGCTGGAGGTGCCGCAGTGCGGGAGGTGGCCGTCTGGGGCGTGGGCTTTTTGGCGGCTTTCCCCCCGGATTGGCTAGGTTTAGCCAGCACGGCCGTCGGGCTCCCCCCGTCAGACGCCTCCTTCCTTCGCCCGTCCCCAGCGAGCGGAGGGCGGACGGACACTTCCGGGAGGAGCCTCGACTCCATCGCCTCAAGGCGGGCACCCACCATATCTCCGCACTGCATCATGCAAATGCGGACGATCTTTTCGACCTCCGCATCCTCAAGTGCAGGCTTCGACGCAGGCGATGGAGCCGACGACGGGGTCGCAACGCGAGAAGACCCGGTGGCCGCGGGAGCCATTCTCTGGGCGGCAAACTGCCGCTTGAGGTCCTCGAGCTCGGATCGGAGACGGCCGTTCTCCTCCCACAGCTTCGCTGTCTCCTCCGTGCCCGTGCGCTTCACGAGGACCTCAACCGCCTCCCGGATGCCCTCAGCCGCCTCCTTCAGAGCGCGCGTGAACGTGCCCTTCAAGTTGCCCGATTTGGTGGCAACCCTCAGGACGACGTCCACGCCGTCTAAAACCTGGCGACTGAGCGCCACCGCCGTAGGGCTCCCTCCGGCCATCCGGGCAGAGCGCCTCTCTCGGGCCTGCCGGGCCAACTCACTGACCTCGTCAGCCACGACAGCCCTTTGCTGCGCCCGCTTAGCGGCAGCGGCCTCCGCGCGATTTTCTCCTAGCAGGGAAAGAGTGGAGCCTCCGCTCAAGTCCGCCATGGTTAACCCAGGGTCGCTCTCCGCGCCCTCCATACGCTCCACTGGAGCTGGCGCGACAAAGCGACCCCGCCCATCACGCTCCGGCGGCGTTCGAGCGTTAGCCCCACCTGGCACCATTCGGGCCCTGCCCCTTCGTGCCGATGCAACCTTAGCGGCCACCTCCGGATTCTCCTCGTTTGAGGAGAGGCTGCGCTTCCGAGATCTGGATCGAGATCCAGATCTAGAGGCGCGCCCGCGTGTCCTCTCCCTGCACTTTGAGTCCCTTTCGGGACTGGAGCCTCCTCGGCCCTTGTTGCCGTTGCCGGCAAGCGGTTCCTCCGCCAAAATAGGCCCACCGATCCCTTCAGTCCGCGAGCGCCCCGAGCCTGCGCTCGCTACGCTCGCCGACCTCATCCTTCCGGACGCACTAACACCCATTTGCTCGACCAAAACGATCGGCACCTTCTCCGGTTTCTTAGTGCGCCCGCGTGTGCTCTCAACGCACATCAAGTCCCTTTCGGGACTGGAGCCTCCTCGGCTCTTGTTGTGTAACGGTACCTCCGCCAAAATAGGCACGTCATCGTCTTTTTTATTATTTAGTTTAATTTTATCCATTTTTGTTCCCACGAGTGATGAAGGAAATAATGTCCACCTAGGCAGTGCCTCTTACACTAGGTAAGCCTAAATACTGTAGAGGGCGGCAGGTATCTACAGGTGAAGCGCTAGCGACTGGTCCCCCACCAGCCACTCATCCTCTCGCCGCGCTTCAGAGCTTAGGATTAGGGACCTAACCTAACTTAACCTAATTTTTTTGTAAATTTTGTAAATATTTATAATTTTTTTTTTTTTTTAATCCTAACCTAACCTATCCTAATCCTCCCCGGTCTACGCCCACTCACCTTCCTCTGTAAGCAGAGGGGGAGTAGACGTGTATAGCCCGGTTCCCTTCACCGCCCATCAATGATGATCGGTGATTGGAACCATGACCCTTCCCCATGTGTTGAAGATTAGCCGCCAGCCCCAAGTGTCCACCAAAACCTGGTGGGCAGTTGGAGCCGACGTTGTCCAGGGTGCGCCACGAGGAGGCTCTTCAACATGCACCCCAACCTAACCTAACCTAACCTAACCAAAACCAGTGAAGAGCATATGGAGAAGTTCTCCTATGCCAGTGTAGCGGCAAGTCGGCCTATCAAGCAGCCATCAAGAGAAACAGCACTCCACTCCATCGTGGTCACCTCCACCAGGGAAACCGAAACCGGGGAGGAAGTCCTTGACCACATCAGGAGGGCAGTAAACGCGAAGGAGGGATGGGTTACAGTAGATAGGATACGGAAAGCAAAGGATAGGAAAATAGTAATGGGATGTAAAACGGAAGAAGAAAGAGAAAGGGTTAAGGAAAGATTGGCAAGTGTGGGGGAGTTATTGAGAGTCGAGGACGTCAAAAACAGAGACCCTCTGGTTATCCTGAGAGACGTAATGACCTACAACACAGATGAAGACATCCTCAAGGCTCTTCGTAATCAAAATAGGGACGTGTTCATGGAGCTAACAAAAGAGGAAGACCGGGTAGAGGTACTTTTTAAAAAGAGGACGAGAAACCCCCACACGCACCATGTTGTCCTTAGGGTGTCCCCAAAATTGTGGAACAGACTGCAGGATCGAGAGGCTGTCCACATTGACCTGCAAAGGATCCGAGTGTCCGACCAGAGTCCTCTGGTCCAGTGTTCCCTATGCCTAGGATTTGGGCATGGACGACGGCTCTGTAAGGATCAAGTGGAGAAGTGCAGTCACTGTGGGGGCCCTCACATGAGGACGAACTGCGCAGACTGGATGGCCGGAAATACTCCATCATGTTGTAACTGTGTGCATGCAAAGCAAGAGAACACTGAGCATAATGCTTTCAGTGACGAATGCCCAGTCAGAAAGAGATGTGAGGTCCTGGCCAGAGCTAGGGTGGCGTACTGCTAAGGGCAAGACTGGTGACAAGGCAAACCCAACCAGAGGATATGCAGTAGCCCAAGCCAACCTACAAAGGAAACAACTGGCAACCACCGAACTCTTTTTGGAGTCCAGTGAGCGAGCAACCGCATGGGCGCTGATCCAGGAACCGTATGTGGGAGGGGCTAGGAGTATGAAGAACTACCGTGGCGCGAGAATCTACCAGTGCGAGGTTGAAGGAAGTGGGAGGGTAAAGGCGGCAATAGCCGTCTTTGATGATGACCTGGATGTCATTCCCTACCCAAAACTCACCACCAACAACATCGTGGTGGTGCGGATCCGGACCAAAGCCTGGGAAATCGCAGTAGTTTCCTATTACTTCGAGCCAGACCAACCCATAGGGCCTTACTTGGATCAGCTAACCAAAATAAAGCAGGAACTGGGCACTGGAAAATTGCTAATAGGCGGAGATTCAAATGCAAAGAGTACCTGGTGGGGAAGTGCCATAGAAGACCTCAGAGGAGAAGAGATGTCCGGGACCCTGGAAGATTTGGAGCTTCAGGTACTTAACACTGGAGATACGCCGACCTTTTACACAGTAAGAGGCGGCGTAGTATACAAGAGCCACGTGGACGTCACGGCATGCTCGCTCGATCTATTTGACCTGGTAGACGAATGGCGGGTCGACACAGGGGCAACGAGCTCGGACCACAACACTATTTGTTTTAATGTTAGAATAAAAAGGGAAAAAGGGATAAGCATAATTAGGACAACAAGGAAGTACAATACAAAGAAAGCAAATTGGGAAACTTTTAATACTAAATTGGGGGAACACAAAATTGAAAATAACATAAATTTAGACAGTATACATCAGGTAGTTAGTAAACATGAACTGGAAGAGTTAGTAATAAGGTTTACGAATGTTATTGAGAAAACATGTGACAAGGCCATACCTAAAGTCAATAAAAAATCGAAAATTACCATTCCGTGGTGGTCCGAGGCGCTTGCTGTGAAGAAGAAAGAAGTTGTTACCAAGAAGAACCGAATCCGCAACGCCGCACCGGTCCGTAGAGCGATAGTCGTTGACGAGTACCTGAAAGCAAAAGAAGAGTATGAGTGCCAAGCCAAGGAAGCTCTAGTGGCCAGCTGGAAGGAGTTTTGTGAAAAACAAGATGGGGAGGGTCTATGGGAGGGTATATACCGAGTTATTAGGGGGACCACCAGGAGACAAGAAGACCTGACCCTGATGTACGAAGGTGCATTCTTGAACCCGAAGGAATCGGCAGCCTTACTCGCCGACACGTTCTATCCGATGGACACTGCGGAAGGGGACAACGCAGACCACAGGCTAACTAGGGAAGCAGCAAAACGGGTAAATGAGTGGCAGCATGGTGAATATCATGACCCACCATTTACGCCGTTGGAGCTGAAGACAGCAGTGGGACATTTTAATCCGAAGAAAGCCCCCGGAGCGGATGGATTTACGTCGGACATCTGTCGTCGAGCGATCTGCCAGGACCTGGACGCTTTCCTTGCCCTATACAATAAATGCCTAGAACTGGCTCATTTTCCGAACATCTGGAAAGAAGCAACGGTGGTAGTTCTCAAAAAACCGGGCAAGGAAAATTACACACACCCCAAATCATATAGACCGATAGGTCTCCTGCCGGTCTTGGGGAAGGTCCTGGAGAGGATGGTAGTGGCAAGGATCAAGTGGCAGCTTGTACCGCGGCTTAGTACTCGTCAGTTTGGCTTTATGCCACAGAAGAGCACCGAGGACGCCCTCTATACTCTGATAAATCATCTACAGGACAAGTTGAGGCTGAAGAAGCTAATTGTCGTGGTGTCGTTGGACATAGAGGGTGCCTTCGATAGTGCCTGGTGGCCAGCAATTAAGGTCAGGCTGGCTGAGGAAAAGTGCCCAGTGAACACCAGGAGGCTACTTGATAGCTACCTCGACGGCAGAAAAGTAAGAGTGAGGTATGCCGGGGAAGAATGCACGAGAGACACCAACAGGGGCTGTGTCCAGGGGTCAATTGGCGGTCCTATACTATGGAACCTTTTACTGGACCCGCTGCTACAAGAGCTAGAAAGGAACGGGTATCTTGCGCAGGCATTTGCAGACGACATAGTATTGGTAGTGGATGGAGATACTGCAGCTGAAGTCTCCAGAGATGTCAATGCGGCCCTCGCTCGTGTTCAGAGCTGGGGTGTCAGAAATAAGCTTAGGTTTGCACCGCACAAGACCTGTGCGATGCTAATAACTAATAAGCTTAAGTACGACACTCCAGTTCTGAATATGGCCGGGGTCGACATTGGTATGGTCAGGAGCATAAAGATGCTAGGGCTGATTATAGACGACAAATTAACTTTCAACGAACATACGACAAACGTCTGCAGAAAGGTAACGAATATTTATAAGCAACTGGCACGAGCGGCAAAAGTTAGCTGGGGTCTAAATAGGGATGTAATACATATTATATATACTGCCACAATCGAGCCAATAGTCACATACGCAGCTGCAGCCTGGGCTCCCGCTACGAAAAAGCTGGGTATACGGAAGAAGCTAGGCACTGTCCAACGTGGATTCGCTCAGAAGCTCTGTAAGTCCTACCGTACAGTCTCACTTAACTCGGCATTGGTGCTGGCTGGGATACTTCCTCTAGACCTCCGCATACAGGAGGCAGCCGCCCTGTATGAGGCAAGGAGAGGGTCGTCCCAGTTTGTGCCAGGAGACAGGGAGATTGAGAGTATGGTGAGATTTGCAGAGACATCTCACCCTGCCAAACAAATGGCCTTGGAGTTTATGTGCCTGGTGGACCAAGAGCTTCTAGACAGTCATAACGTGCAGGCAGTGCGAATATTCACTGACGGCAGTAAGATTGAGGGGAAGGTTGGAGCAGCATTATCCCTGTGGGATAATGAAGGCGAAGTCCAGAACCTCAAGCTCGGCCTCGCCGCGTACTGCACTGTCTACCAGGCGGAACTACTGGCCATTTGCAAGGCAACAGACGTAATCCTCAAGCGCAAAGAGACGAGTTTTGGCTTGTACAGTGACTCAATGTCAGCATTGCAGACGCTTGCAAGCCATGGCTCTCTCCACCCTCTGGCAGTCCGCGCACGAGCCAATTTGGCTCAAGCATTGGACCAGAATAAAGCTGTGTCTCTTTTCTGGGTCAAAGCCCACGCGGGCTTGCCGGGGAATGAGCGTGCGGACGAGCTGGCAAAGGAAGCAGCATTGTCGTTGCGGAGGAAGCCGGACTATGACCAATGTCCAGTTTCATTCATCAAGCGCCAAATCCGTTTGGGTACGCTTGATGAGTGGAACGGGAGATATGTGTCTGGTGGGACGGCCTCGGTGACGAGAATGTTCTTTCCGGACGCCGTAGCTGCTTTCCGTATTGTAAAACAGGTGAGGCCAACAGGTGTGCTCACGCAAGTCTTGACGGGGCACGGTGGGTTCTCTGAATACTTAAACCGTTTTAAGTGTAAAGAGAGCCCATCGTGCACCTGTGACCCCAACGTGGCAGAATCAGTCCCCCATATAATTTTAGATTGCCCATTATTTGCTAGGGAAAGGTACAACCTTGAGCAAGAGATAGGAAAGAGACTGGAAAGGAAAAGCGTAGCGGAAGTAATGCAAAGCAAAGACAGAAATAAACTTATAGCCTACTGTGAGAATACAGCTCAGAAAATAATAAATATAAATAAAACTAGATAAATATAACTATGTTTCTTAGTATATTTTACATATAATAATAGTAAACATAGAACATAAGTGCAACAAATTGTATAGTAGGTTAAGCAGTAGGAAAAAAAAAGGTGATGTAATTGTGTTTAAATAGATTTATGTAATAAAGTTAAGTGCAAAATTGTATGTAACGTTAGTTGGTTAAGGACATTAATAAAACAGAACTCTCTCAAATTATTTACCTGTAAGTAGAGAAGTAAATAAATTAGTAGTTAGAATAGAAGTAGCTCTAGTGGGAGTCCCACCCACAGTATAAATGGTGATGCATACGAGAAAGACAAAGTATGAAGCATGGAAGTACGAGATTTGAGGTAGAAAATAGCGAGCTGAGCGAACCTAACCTGAGCGAACCAAAAATTTTTTTTAGAAAATATTTAATTTTCTCAAAAAAAAAAAAAAAAATTTTGGTTTTTTTGAGAAAATTAAATATTTTAGAAGTTCTCTATTCGCTAGGCGCACGCACATGCGAGGTGTCAAAAGATGCGTCTCCGCAAGGGATACTGACCTACGGAGTTACTGGATATAAATGCTTTACAAAAAAATTGTAATATGGTTAAAAAATCGGTTTTGCAACTGAAAAATATCTAAAAACTTGGTTTTTTTTCGTTACGAAAAAGGGAATTGAGCTCGCAGAACCCGCACTATAATACTGATATTGAAACTAAGATCAAAGACGATTTAGAGCAAAAATTTTTAAATGAAACTTACTGTAAAATTAGGTTTTTTAGAGAAAGTTAAATATTATTATTATTATTAAATAGGCGCACGCACGTGCGAGATGTCAAAAGATGCACGCAGACTACAAACCGTCAGAGTTACTGGATATAAATGATATACAAAACTTTTGAATTATGGTTAAAAACCCGGTTTTTCAACTGAAATCGCTCGATCTCTCTGTCCCCTGCCTGGACTAGGGGACAGATAGATCGAGCGATTGATGCCGGCAACAGAAACGCCACACCATGCAGCAGACGCAGACCTTGAGCTGATGTCAGCTCAAGGTCTGTGACTGCTGCAGGGTGTAAAGCATGTGCCTTAGAGACCAGATTGTCGTGGACACAAATAGTGGCTGTGCAGTAAAAATCTTCACAGACGGCAGCAAGATTGGGGGAAGAGTCGGCGCAGCACTGTCCATGTGGAAGGGCGAAGCGGAAACTCGGAGCGTCAAGTTTTGCTTGCCGTCATACTGCACGGTCTACCAAGCGGAATTACTGGCCGTTTGCGAAGCCACAAGGCGTGTTAAAAAACACGGTGCACGCACATTCGACATATACAGCGACTCAATGGCGGCTTTACAAACGGTCACCAACCTCGGCTCCCTCCATCCACTAGCTGTAGAAACCCGTGAGAAACTATCAGAATTATCTCGATAGAACAAAGTGGTATCTCTGTTCTGGATAAAAGCACACGCAGGATTGGAGGGTAACGAAAGGGCTGACCAGCTTGCTAAGGAAGCCCTATGCTACAGCATCAAGTAAGAGGAAACCGGACTACGAATTATTTCCCGTCTCATTTGCGAAGCGACAGCTCCGACTGGAATCGATTCGAGAATGGGATGCGAGATATAAGTCAGAAGAAGTAGCCGGAATCACGAAACTCTTCTTCCCGGATGTCATTGCTGCATACAGTGTAATTCGCAAGTTCGAACCGACATGCCTAAGCACTCAATTGGCCATGGGGGATTCTCCGAATACTTATGCCGTTTTAAGTGTAAAGAGAGTCCCTCATGCGAAGAGTCCGTCCCCCACATTGTCTTGGAGTGCCCAGTGTTTGGATATGAGAGATACAAAATTGAACAGATACTAGATACAAAACTTACAAAAGAAAACATCAAATGTATTATGTGGACAAAAGAAGGAAAAAATTTATGGACTATTGCTTAAAAGTAGTAGAAGCAGTCGTAAAGAGAAACAAGTAATAAAAGTATGATGCTATATATTATTGAATATATTGTACATCATACACAGAAATTTATTAAGGATTATTATAACTAAAAGTAAGAATAAGCTTAGTTTAAGTAATAAAAAAAAGTACTGGATTTAAACCAATTATGTAAAAACATTTTGTGTAATAGAATCTATATATATAAAAATGAATCCCTATTTCCCTTGGTCACGGCATCACGCGTGAACGGCTGGACCGATTTCGCTAATTATTTTTTTGTTGTGTTTGTTATTGTCAGGAGAAGGTTCTTATGTAAGAAAAATTTAAGAAAGTTAAAAAAAAAAAATTGTAAGAAAACGACCATATTTACATTTTTATTGTAATAATAAGTAGGTAACTCTATCTTCTAATGTAACTTTATGGCGTTTGACATAACGTGTCAGTCATCATTTGGTAGGTCTGAGAATATATTTTATATAAAAATAAAAAAAAATTGACGGTTTTAGTTAGGTAGGGTAGGGTAGGTAGGGTTGGTAGGGTAGGGTAGGGTAGGGTAGGTAGGTGGGTAGGGTAGGGTAGAGTAGGGTAGAATAGGGTAGGGTAGATAGGTAGGGTAGGAGAGGGTAGATAGGTAGGTAGGGTAGGGTAGGATAGGGTAAGGTAGGGTAGGGTAGGTAGGTAGTTTCCTTTGCGCGTAGACAAACTGCCACAGTCAAATAGCTTTTGACAGAACGAAGTCTGTCGGGTCAGCTAGTATAATTATATTAACTAGCTTCTGCCCGCGACTTCGTCCGCGTTAAATTTCTTGTTCCCCCAACCCACCCCATCGCAACACATTGCCTGCCCGTGCTTTTACTTCATTTTCACATAAAATTTCATTTAAAAAAATTGTGTCCTAGTTAATAGGAATGTTATTCTTCCTCAAGAATTGGGCTGTAAAATGCAAAAAGATTTTTTTTATCCAACTCGCAGTTCCAGAGATTAGATCGTTCAAAAAACAAAAAACAGGCCAAGTGCGAGTCGGACTCGCGCACAAAGGGTTCCGTACCATCCATACAAATCCTTACTAATGCTTATCCTTACTATCCTTACTAATATTATAAATGTGAAAGTAACTCTGTCTGTCTGTCTATCTGTCTGTCTGTCTGTCTGTATGTTACGTTTTCACGCCTAAACGGCTGAACCGATCGTCATGAAATTTGGCAGAGATATAGCCTGGGATATGGAGAAGGACATAGCCTACATTTTTACGCGATAACCAACATCCACGTGGGCGGAACAAAAAAAACGGCAAAAAAATCATGTCCGTTGTATGGGAGCCCCCTTAATTTTTTTTTTCTGTTTTTTAGTATTTGTTGTTATAGCGGCAACAGAAATACATCACCTGTGAAAATTTCAACTGTCTAACTATCACTGTTCATGAGACACAGCCTGGTGAAAGACGGACGGACAGACAGACAGACAGACGGACAGACAGACAGACAGAGAGACGAACAGCGGAGTTTTAGTAATAGGGTCCCATTTTACCCTTTGGGTACGGAACCCTAAAAACTAACTCTTCAGCTTTAAAATAGACTACCTCGCAGAGTTGATCATTATTTTGCTGCGGAGTTATTATAAAACAGTTATATCTCCTAAGATATTCATTGAAATTAAATGATGTAAGGGCAACTTTGTTCAAAATTAAATACTTGTGATGAATAACGTATTTATTTGGATAACGATTAATACCATGTTTATGAAAACTCCTTCGCAAATAATGCATTAATTTCGAACAAATTTGATTACCATAAAAAAGGTTATAGTGAGTCAATCTTAAAAGATAGACACATGCTGTTGCGGACTTTTTTTTAGAACATTCAAAGAGGAACAATTCAATCATACATGATATTTGCGTAACTTAAACCGTTTACGCAGCGCACGCAACGGAAGCTCTCAAAAAGGAATATTTATTCCCGTTTTTGCAACATTTTTCATTTATGCTCCGCTCCTATTAGTCGTAGCGTGATGTTATGTAGCCTATAATATTTCTCAATAAATGGACTATCCAACACAAAAAGAATTTTTCAATTCCAACCAGTAGTTCCTGAGATTAGCGCGTTCAAACAAACAAACAAACAAACATACAAACTCTTCAGCTTTATACATTAAGTATAGAAGATAGAAGATTTGTAGTTATAAGTATATTATAAGATAAAAAGTAAGCAATATGTATAAACTAGATATCTAAGACTATAATGTGGCAAATGTTTGCTGTACACAAATTTAATAAAGAAAACTGTGTGTGTTGTAAACCCGATACCTTGAATAAAGATACAATACAATTAGATTAGATAAAAGGATAAGACCGGAATCCCACCGGGAAAACAGCATGACAGAGAAAGAAAGAAAGAAAGACAAAGTATGCAGAATAAAAGTGCGAGAGGAATACTTGATAGAACTGGAATGAAAGAGAAGTAATAGATAAAATAGGCTTTGACGTAGTGTCAGAGAAAGTAGTATAAAAAATAAAAAAAACCTCACCTGAGCGAACCAGTAACTCTGAAGGTTTGTAGCCCGCGCGCAGAGGCATCATTTGACACCTCGCACGTGCGTGCGCCTAGTGAATAGAGAACTTTGAAAATACTTAATTTTCTCTAAAAAACCTAATTTTACAATAAGTTTCATCTCAAAATTTTTGCTCTACATCGTCTTTGATCTCAGTTTTAATATCAGTATTATAGTGTGGGTTCAGCGGGCTCGAGTCCCTTTTTCATAACGAAAAAAAAACAAGTTTTTTGATATTTTTCAGTTCAAAAACCGAATTTTTAACCATAATTCAAATTTTTTGTAAAGCATTTATATCCAGTAACTCCGTAGGTCAGTATCCCTTGCGGAGACGCATCTTTTGATACCTCGCAGGTGCGTGCGCCTAGCGAATAGAGAACTTCGAAATTATTTAATTTTCTCAAAAAACCCTAATTTTATACTAAGTTTCATTTCAAAATTTTTGCTCTAAATCGTCTTTGACCTTAGTTTCAGTATCAGTATTATAGTGCGGGTTCTGCGAGCTCGAGTTCCTTTTTGGTAACGAAAAAAAAACAAGTTTTTGGATATTTTTCAGTTGAAAAACCGGTTTTTTAACCATAATACAAAATGTATGTAAAGCATTTATATCCAGTAACTACATAGATCGGTATCCTGACCGGAGACGCATCTTTTGATACCTCGCTCGTGCGTGCGCCTAGCGAATAGAGAACTTTGAAAATACTTAATTTTCTCTAAAAAACCTAATTTTACACTAAGTTTCATCTCAAAATTTTTGCTCTAAATCGTCTTTGATCTTAGTTTCAATATCAGTATTATAGTGCGAGTTCTGCGAGCTCAAGTCCCTTTTTCGTAACGAAAAAAAAACAAGTTTTTATATATTTTTCAGATGAAAAACCGGGTTTTTAACCATAATTCAAAAGTTTTTTATATCATTTATATCCAGTAACTTTGTAGGTTTGTAGCCCGCGCGCAGAGGCATCATTTGACACCTCGCACGTGCGTGCGCCTAGTGAATAGACAACTTCGAAAATATTTAACTTTCTCTAAAAAACCTAATTTTACAGTAAGTTTCATTTCAAAAATTTTGCTCTAAATCGTCTTTGATCTTAGTTTCAATATCAGTATTATAGTGCGGGTTCTGCGAGCTCGAGTCCGTTTTTGGTAACGAAAAAAAACCAAGTTTTTAGATATTTTTCAGTTAAAGAACCGGTTTTTTAACCATAATTCAAAATTTATGTAAAGCGTTATATCCAGTAACTCCGTAGGTCAGTATCCCTTGCGGAGACGCATGTTTTGACACCTCGCACGTGCGTGCGCCTAGCGAATAGAGAACTTCGAAAATATTAAATTTTCTCTAAAAACCCTAATTTTATGCTAAGTTACATCTCAAAATTTTTGCTCTAAATCGTCTTTGATCTTAGTTTCAATATCAGTATTATGGTGCGCGGTTTGCGAGCTCGAGTTCCTTTTTGGTAAGGAAAGAAACCAAGTTTTTAGATATATTTCGGTCGAAAAACCGGTTTTTTTACCATAATTAAAGATTTTTGTAAAGCATTTACATCCAGTAACTCCGTAGGTCGGTATCCCGCGCGGAGAGGCTTCTTTTGATACCTCGCATGTGCGTGCGCCTGGCGAATAGAGAACTTCGAAAATATTTACGTTTCTCTAAAAACAACTGGACATAATAATAACCTAATAATAAATAATAATAACCTAACCTTTTTTTTTTTTGACGCTGAGAAATGCATTACGCTTGCCCGCTCGTCGGGGGACGAGACAGAGTATGTGGGACTCCCTGCCAAAATGGCAGTATACCCACTAAAACTCAGTGATGGGCCATGGGAAACCGGCTAAGCCTTTACATCCACAACCCTCCCGGCACTTAGCTGGCGGGCCCCGCATGCCCCCCCACCTGGGGGGATACGGGAATGGCCGAGAACACCTGGCCATTCCCGTCCGACACTGGTGGAGGCCTGTGCAATACAGGCAAGGGTGCCCCCGCCACCCGTTGCCTGCTGGCCTCCACCTGGGAGTAACCCCCCATCACCCCAGGGACCAGACCAGCACAGGGAGGCCAGACGACCTTGTGTCTAGGCGCCCTTGGTCCCCCTGCGACGGGTCAGATGATTGGCCTCGCCGCCTACCACTTTTCGGCCGCAGAGGATAGGGAGAGCGGCCAACGCAATACCAACACTCCTCTTCCTCTGCGGCCCCACCGCGTCCGCCATCATACGGTGGCGACCCCGTCAAGGCCGCGGAAGGTAGAGAGAACGGCGCACCTCGATACCGGCACTCCTCTCCCGCCGCGGCCTCCCACCCTCAGCCGCGATGCCACCCATTCCACATCGCGGCCCGCCTTAGTTGCGATGTCGCCGAAGCGGCACCGCAACCTACGACCGCTACGTCGTCGGCTTATCCGCAAAAGCCCTGACGAGCGGCCCCCTCCTCGGGTTCCTCTTAGCTTCACCGTGGCCCTCCAAGCCACGGAAAAAAAAAAAGAAAGAAGAAAGAAAGAAAAAGAACTCACCGGCGGGTGGAACCCACCGGGGGGGGAACCCTAGAGTGTATATAAAACCGGAGGCGCGGAGGGAGAGCAACCCCGCCCGCTGTAACAAAGCATAGGCACCGTGCGAGCGTGGAGGTGAGCATGGGTGCCTAACCTTTCTTACGTAAGGGCGAAGGGGTTGCACTTCCCGCAGCGCCGGAGACGATGCAGAAGCAACTATAATGTTTTGAGGTTAGTTTACAATATAATTTGCTTTTCTCAAGAACGATGCGTTACCTTAGAAAATTAATTATTATGAAAGTTAGGTCTAATGAACATTATATAAAAAGAGCATTATACAATTTGAAAATTATATGAAATGAACGTTATACTCGTACTAAATGAAATCAGAGAAAATGTAAATTATATCAAATATAACATTAGATCATCATGGAATTAGGTTAAATTGACGGCTCCTAAGTATACTGAGTCAACTGTACTTCTAATAATATGAACGTTTTTAACACAGGTGGATAGTAAATGATTTAATTGTTTGTAATATCCTAAAAAGTACAATTGCTGAAATTTGTTAGTTGACTCAGTATACTTAGGAGCCGTCGAAATGTTTTATAGCATAAATTATATCATTTGAAAGTTATGTGAAATGAAATTAGACTATCTGTCATTATACCAAACATTACACACCCGGCGCAAGCGTACAATGAGTGTAACGGTACAATGAGCGTAACGGGAGTGCAGTGTTAGCAGTAGTTGCTAACACTGCACTGGCGGATCGGTGTCACTGCATACGTAGGTGCCTAGACCTTCTCAGTGGTAATGAGTTCGGTATCATATAAGGCAAAGGCCAGCACTAGCACAAGTACTTCTGATAACATCGTTTATTTTCCACAGACAAAGGCCCACCGTGTCCCGTCGGGTGGTGCTGTTCTCTGTCGCGTTGGTACCTACTTACTTATGTACAGTCTAGAACAAAAGGCTTTTTTCAGTCTCGGCTCGTCCAAATCCTAACTTTCAATTTAAATGTAAATGTCGAGTTCATAAAACTGTCATCAGTGAGTTCACAGTCAGTATCCGCCGCCGCGGAGCCACCGGCCGCCCCACTGGGAGGGGCGGGGGGTGTTCCCCCTCTCTCCCGCACACAGAGCCTTCTCGACGCCAATTTCCACAGAATATAAAACAATTTGTTCTGCTCACAAAAGGGCTCGGTGGGACTTCTGTTCACTATCCACTCGCATTAGCATAATAACTCGCCGGACGTAGATTTCATAATAATATAATATTCCAAACTGAGCGGACGTTCTCTGCGACCGTCCGACCTCCACAAGCATACCTGCTACAGAACATTGAAGATGCAGCTGTTTATTTCGTTAAATGTTTTGAAATATCTAAGTAAACGTTTTTACGTATCTTTTCACTTGAATCAGTACCGAGACTGTACCGAGCGCTTGACTCACACTTACTTCGTGTAGCGCGTAACATCATTACAATCAGAGTGTTCACAGTCAGACGCTGCGAAACAGAACTCATTGTAATGAGTGTGAAGCCTGCGCGGTTCGACGGTGGAGGCGCGCGGGTCATTAAGTCTCGTGGCTTTCGCGCGGATCCCGCGGGATCACAATTATGACGAGACTCATCTTAATTTATTTAAAACGTCTTCGTCCGTGGACGCTCCGTCATTCGACCGCACAGAACCATGTACCCTACGAGTACCTACGTACAGTCACGTGATAAAAATGTAAGAGGCAGACGCTCAGGGACGTGTACGGATAGCACCGATAACAGTTTGTGGAAGCAACTCTATGATATCAATAAGACAAGTACCCAAATGTTTTTATGAAGTGCACATCAGTTAGAAGGGTAGCCAACCAACTAGCCAGGATTAAGTTTTTGCAAGATTTTTTCTTCTGGTGTGTCAGTGGGTCAGAGAAGCGCACTCGGCGGCCGGTGCTAAACTTGCTCAGTATGGTGGCTGCAGGCGGCGGTGCGTGTGTGTCGGCGGCGCGCGTGAGAGCACAAAGCACTCGGAGCAACTTTTTATTGGCAAAGTTTAGCGGAAGAAGGCGTCCGCCGTGGAAAACTAAAAAGAGATGCGTTGATGAAGTTTTTTAATCAACGACGCTTACCGAACCGTTTGAAAATGTAGGCACCGCGTCACGCCACCACCACGCCAGCGCCACGCTGCCGCAGCACCGCCATGCCACACGGCGCTGTGCCGTGAAACATTGCCATGCTTACAACTGCAGTGCAAATAAATGCTTCAGAAATGTTCTCTTCGTTGTGTGACCCATCTTACCACTGTACTCAGCACTGGAACGATTGTTTAACACTATTATTTGAAGAGAATTCCTAGCTGCATGGTTTAGACTTATAGCATAGACTAGCAGAATAATTATTATAATAACCTATATTATTGATTTATCCCTACATCACAACCTCTTTTGCCACTTTTTTTAACCGCTCCTCAGAAAATTGTCGGGTGTAACGTACGCCAGTATCATATCATGCGAAACGTGACCATACGTCCCGTTTTGAACGGGACCGTCCCTTTTTTCAGTGTTTCGTCCCAGTGTCCCCGATAAAAACCTAGGGACACAAAATTGTCCCGTTTTCAGAAACCGCGCGATATTAAAAAAAAAAACGTGCCAAGAGTTTTATTTTAACCCCGACAGAAACGGAGGGTGTTATAAGTTTTTTTTAAACCCCCGACTGAAACGGATGGGTGTTATAAGTTTAACGTGTGTATCTGTGTATCTGTGTGTCTGTCTGTGTCATCGTAGCTCGCAAACGGCTCAACTGATTTTGATGATTTTTTTTTGTTTGAAAGGTGACATGAACGAGAGTGCGCTTAGCTATGATTCAAGAAAATCGGTTCAGCCGTTTGAAGAATATCAGCTCTTTTCTAGTTGATGAAGGTCGGATTGAGTTGAAATTTGGTATTTCGTTACTTCTTACTTCAGTGATATTAAAATAACATAGTAACCTTGAACTGCTGCTGCAGCTTCACCTGGAATTTGCAGGGTATCCAACTTCCTTAACATACAGCAGAGGTATCGAATTTGGGCTCCTTGGAATGGTCTCAATGAATAGGTTATAGATAGATGACCAGGGGCTGATGATGGAGTACAAAAGAGAAATGGATCCGTTCAGCCGTTTGAAGATTATTAACTCTTTTCTAGTTGATGAATTGATGTGAGAATCTTCCACAGGTCGAATTGGGTTGAAATTTGGTATTTCGTTGCTTCAGTGATATTAAAAGAACATTGTAACCTTGAACTGCTGCTGCAGCATCACCTGGAATCCAACTCCCTTAACATATAGCAGAGGTATCGTGTTTGGGTACCTTGGAATGGTCTCAAGGAATAGTTTATAGATAGATGGTGACCAGGGGCTGATGATGGAGGACTGGACAAAATGGTCCCCACGCCCAATAACAACCAAACATGCCATTAGATAGGCATTTTAATAAGGAGCAATAACTACTGTGGCTTTTCAAATCGCTGTGGAAAAAATTGTAATGGCGATGTTCCGTAGGACGTACCTGGACGGTAGATAACGGAATACTTGAATAGGAAGTCACTTCTAGAGGTCTTAGTTTGAATATTCGCATATGTATTCATTTCGATAATAACAAAATGATATGGTACCATCGAGCTGGTCAGATGATAAATCTGGACGCTAGATAACGGATTATGCCAGAGCAATTTTTTGACGTGACAACGTCTAATAAATCGATGAACGCCGGCTGCATGCACGAAAATGTCCCGTTACACTTATTGTCCCGATACGCTCATTTTACGCTACGCTTTTTAATAAAAGTAAAATTACAAATTTTAAAAACTACCGACTCTAACAAAAATCTCTAAAATTTTAAATCTATATCTATATCTATACTTATATATAATATTATAAAGCTGAAGAGTTTGTTTGTTTGTTTGAACGCGCTAATCTCAGGAACTACTAGTTGGAATTGAAAAATTCTATTTGTGTTGCATAATCCATTTATTGAGAAAACTTATAAGCTATATAACATTACGCTACGACCAAAAGGAGCGGAGCATAAACGAAAAATGTTGCAAAAACGGGAAAAAATATTCCTTTTTGAGAGCTTCCGTTGCGTGAACTGCGTAAACGATTTAGATTTCTCGAATGCCTTTAATACCGTCAGTCACGACATCCTGTTAGCCATTCTGTCATATGTTATGGCCTCTCCCGAAGCACTGGAATGGTTCTCCTCTTACCTTCAGGAACGTCAGCAGTCCATTCATGTTGGGGATTCTTCTTCATGCTGGTGTGATTTGTTAATTGGCGTTCCTCAAGGCGGTATACTTTCTCCTCTACTCTTTTCTATTTTTATTAATCTAATAACTTCCGTACATCAATGTGCGTATCATCTGTATGCATATGACTTGCAGTTGTATTGTCAAGGGAAGGTTGATGAATTGCCTGACGCTATCGACAAATTGAATAGGGACTTGATAGCCATAAAAACCTGGGGCTGATAGATTTGGTGTAGCTGTAAACCCTAAGAAGTGCCAGGCGATCATCATTGGCAGTCCTCGTGGTATTAGCAAGGTGGATGGTTCAACTTTGCCACCGGTTCTCTTCAATGGTACGGTCGTTCCTTTTAGCACTGACGTGAAGGACCTAGGCTTGCACATTGACCATACTCTGAACTGGCGAACTCAAGTCGCTAAGGTAAGCCAGAAGGTTACTGGAACGCTGCGGGCTCTGTACCGATTGAAAAATATATTACCAGCGAGCACTAAGACAATGCTTGTGCAGTCCTTAATTTTCCCTATCATCGATTATGGTGATGTGTGCTACTATGACCTGAATGCAGATCTCCTCGACAAACTTGACCGTCTTCTCAATAACTGCATTCGATTCGTTTTCAATCTGCGTAAATATGATCATGTCTCTGCGCATCGGTCGCTTCTAAAGCGGTTGCCCATACGCCAGCGCAGAGAGCAAAGGGCGCTGACCACCTTGTTTTCATTTCTTGACTCTCCATCTTCCCCTCGTTACCTAGCCCCCCACTTTCAGTACATTTGCGCCAACCACAATAGAAATCTTCGTTCATCTCACAATCGTCTTCTTCAATGTCCCACTCACCGCACAGACTTCATTCACTCTTCCTTCTTCATACAGTCTATCTCTCTGTGGAATGCGCTCCCCCAGGAAATCAGGATGGCAACCAACCGGTTATCTTTTAAAGTAAAAGTTCGTGAGCATATTCGCAAGAAGCTGGCAGTATCATCATAACGGTAATGTTTTCCCATTGTTTGTCTTATTTGTTTTAGTATACATATTTATGTGTATTTATTTGTGCTTATATTTATATATAATAAGATTTATATATTGAATTTATAGTTTGTAATAGGTTTATGTACATCTTTATATTTTAATGAATATTTATTCCTCAATTTTCGCTATTGCACCTACTACTGTATGTCTCTGCATCACCCAAGGGTTGACTGGTAGAAAATGCCTATGGCATTAAGTCCGCCTCTGTACATTTTTTTGTGCTTAAAGTATTAAATAAATAAATAAATAAACAGTTTAAGTTACGCAAATATCATGTATGATGGAATTATTCCTCTTTAAATGTTCTAAAAAAAAGTCAGCGACAGCATATGTCTATCTTTTAAGATTGACTCACTATAACCTTTTTTTATGGTAATCAAATTTGTTCGAAATTGATGCATTATTTGCGTAGGAGTTTTCATAAACATGGTATTAATCCTTATCCAAATAAATACGTTATTCATCACAAGTATAAAATATTGAAGAAAGTTGCCCTTCCATCATTTCATTTCAATGAATATCTTAGGAGATATAACTGTTTTATAATAACTCCGCAGCAAAATAATGATCAACTCTGTGAGGTAGTCTATTCTAAAGCTGTGAACACACAATTGAATTGTCCTGTGTTGAGCTCGATAAGCATGTTATACTCGTAGTATGCGTATACAGACCTCCAAGTTACCAGAATCTTGTTATGTTCGATTCTGTAATGGAAGATGTGTTAAAGAAACTTAGTACTAGTAGTAAATCAATAATCGTATGTGGTGATTTTAATATTAATTTATTATAAAATAACTTGAATAGTGTCAGATTGTTAAGTCTTTTTAGGTCATTTGATTTGTCAAATGTTTTTATTGAACCAACCCGAGTGACAGCTTCTTCTGCCACCTGTTTAGATAATATATTTTGTAATTGTGATTACTTACACAAACAAATCGTAAATAAGTTGCCATCTGATCACAGTGGACAAACAATAACATTTTGCTCTTTCATGCCTTTACGAAAAATTCAAATAAGGTTTAGGCCAATTACATGTAAAAATTTAGAAAAATTAAATAATTCTTTGGCCAGTAAATTATGTCTTCAGAGTTTTAATAATGTATGTGACCCAAATGAGTTCTACGCCGAGTTCTTTTCACTATTAAATACGCAATTTAATGACACATTTTCACTAAAGACTAAAAGTATTTGTACAAAGTTCTTATTTAGTGATTGGGCAACTCCAGGTATTCGTAAAAGCAGGGAAAAACTATTTGAACTTTATGGCCTAAAGGAACATATGAATAATACTGGCTTTCATAAGTAAGCAAAATATTCAAAAACATTTAAAAATGTATGCAAAATAGCTAAAGCTCTTTATATTAGCAATAAAATAAAATCAGCTGATGATAAAATAAAAACTACTTGGCAAATAATAAATAATGAAACAGGTAGGAAAAAAACAGCGAAATACTGAATTTAATTTAGAGACTGCACATGGTCTCGTCAACTCCGATGTAGAAATAGCTCAGGAATTTGAAAACTTTTTTGGTAATATTCCCCTTAAAACTACAGAAACTTTAAATTCCTCACCCGCGCTTTCTGCTGCTTTACTTAGAAAGAATGTAAAGGCATGCCCTTTGGAGTTCAGGTTTCAACATACAAACCCCCAGGCTGTTATAAAAGCTTTTAAAGATCTTAAAATTAAATCAACAGAAGATCTTTGGGGAATGTCTGTAAAAGTCTGTAGGTCTATTATCGAAACCATTGCACCCTATTTAGCTTTCATATTTAACACCAGTGTAGACCAAGGAGTCTTTCCAGATCTCATGAAACACAGTAAAGTAGTTCCATTGTTCAAATCCGGTGATAGTAAGGAACCTAACAATTATAGGCCTGTGTTAATTATTCCAGTTCTCAGTAAGGTGTTTGAAAAGTTGATGCTCAATCAAATGTTACGTCACTTTAATAAAAACTCCATCTTTCATGAACAACAGTATGGTTTCACCAAGGGGCGTTGTACAACTGACGCCGGTGTCACCCTAATAAAGAACATTTTTAACGCTTGGGAAGAAGCACAAGATGCCATTGGAATCTTTTGCGACCTCTCTAAGGCGTTCGATTGCGTAAACCATGAGACACTTCTGCTGAAGCTGGAGCACTACGGAATTAAGAATACCGCTCTTGGTTTACTAAGATCATACCTGACGGATAGGAAGGTTAAAGTTCAGGTAAACGGCGTAAACTCATTAGGGTCTGAAATGAAAATGGGCGTTCCTCAAGGTTCGATATTGGGTCCATTCCTCTTTTTAGTTTACATTAACGATTTACCCCAATTACTTCAAAATCAACCGAAGATGGTGTTATTTGCAGATGACACATCATTGATTTTTAAAATAGATCGTCGGTCACAAAAACTTGACGACGTGAATAACTCTATTCTTTAGGTCGAAAATTGGTTTACCGTAAATAATTTGGTACTAAATAAAAAAAAAACAAATGCATTCGATTTAAGTTACCTAATGTTAGAAGTAGCAAATGTGACATCATATTGAATGGAGAAAAACTGGAATTTATAAATCAAACGGTTTTCCTAGGAATCACGCTAGATGAGAAATTACAGTGGGGACCTCATATAACATCTTTTGCGGGGCGGCTAAGCTCGGCCGCGTATGCTGTTCGAAAGATAAGACAGTTAACAGATATAGAAACCGCGCCTTTGGTTTATTTTAGCTACTTCCATAGCATTATGTCGTATGGCATTTTACTGTGGGGTCGGGCTGCCGACATTGAATCCATTTTTATTTTACAAAAGGGGGCTGTCAGAGCCATTTATATTCTACATCACCGCGAATCTCTTAGAGAACTATTTAAAACGATTAATATTATGACGGTACCTTGCCAATTCATTTATGAAAATATTATGTATGTAAGAAAAAATCTACATCTTTTTAATAAAATCAGTGATAGGCATAATTTTAATACTAGAAATAAAGATAAAATAGATCAACCATTTTTCAGATTATCTAAAGTACATACATCTTTTATGGGGTACTGTGTTAATTGTTACAATAAAATACCTTCTGATATATTACAATTAAATGAAAGAAAATTTAAAACTCATATAAAAAGCACACTTTGTAAACAAGCATATTACAAATTAGAGGATTATATCCAAGATAAGAATGCTTGGAAACATGCTGGTCCTGCTCCATAGGACAATTTAGAGTCTAGACAAAATCAAACTGGTTGCTAATTTAACTGTATAATTTATAATTTTTATGATATTAATTTTTATTTTCTGTGATTAATATAAATTTAACGCACACACTTATTATATGTTTAATTTTTTTTTGGAAAATCATATGCAATGTTTGTAAATATGTGAGCACCATGTACCTATCGCATTTATTAATTTTTCTGTCATTACTTTTCATTCTTTTTACCAATTGTGGTAAGTAATTTTTATTTTTATTCTAGGTACATCGTCTTCACCTGTAATTATTAATTAATGTATACAAACTATTGTTAACATTTTAAAAGAGTAAGTATGGAGTTTCTTGCCCATTCTTCTCCATACATAACTACCTTTTGGAAGGCGCAACTAGAATCAATTAACTATTCATGTAATTTTTGACGTTCAAAAGTGCATCTTCGTGCCTATTTGAAATAAATGATTTGACTTTGACTTTGACTTTGCTGAAGAGTTAGTTTTTAGGGTTCTGTACCCAAAGGGTAAAATGGGACCCTATTACTAAAACTCCGTTGTCCATCTGTCTGTCCGCCTGTCACCAGGCTGTATCTCATGAACCGTGATAGTTAGACAGTTGAAATTTTCACAGATGATGTATTTCTGTTGCCGTTATAATAACAAATACTAAAAACAGAAAAAAAATATATTTAAGGGGGCTCCCATACAACGGACATGATTTTTTTTGCCGTTTTTATAGACAACTAGCTTTTGCCCGCGGCTCCGCCCGCGTGGATGTCGGTTATCGGTTCGATCGGTTCAGCGGTTTAGGCGTGAAAACGTAACATACAGACAGACAGACAGACAGAGTTACTTTCACATTTATAATATTACTATGGACTATGGATGGTAAGGAACCCTTCGTGCGCGAGTCCGACTCGCACTTGGCAGGTTTTTGTTTTTGAACGCGCTAATCTCTGGAACTGAGAGTTGGATTTGAAAAAATCTTTTTGCATTTTACAGCCCAATTCTTGAGGAAGAATTACATTCCTATTAACTAGCGAGTCCGACTCGCACTTGTTTGGTTTTTTTGTTTTTGAACGCGCTAATCTCTGGAACTGAGAGTTGGATTTGAAAAAATCTTTTTGCATTTGTCAGCCCAATTCTTGAGGAAGAATTACATTCCGATTAACTAAGACACAATAAAAAAAAAAAATGAAGGTTTAAGTGAAAACGAAGTAAAAGCACGGGCAGGCAATGTGATGCGACGGGGTCGGTCGGGGGAACAAGAAATTTCACGCGGACGAAGTCGCGGGCAGAAGCTAGTAATAATATATATTGACCCTTTAAGTTTAATACAAGTCGTAGGAAATATTTTGATCCAAGCGTCCTCGCGTCGGGGAACGGCTAATGAAAACGCCAAACAGATGAGGTTTATACCAAGCAATAATGAATACTGTGTACTGTAGGACGCTTGGATCAAAATAATTCCTACAACTTGTATTAAACTTAAAGGATCAATATATATTATTATTTTAATATTTAGTTAGAGTCGGGGGTTTTTTTTTATTTTTATTTTTACTTAAAATTATTGTCAGCTGTATTGAAACAAATTTATTTTGTTTGGCTGACAAATGTAAAAATGACTATAAAATAAAATAAAAATAAAATACTATACTATATAGCTTAGCTTTTTAAATTTGTAATAAATAATATTGATGAATAAATAAAATAAAAAGTGTTGTTTTTCATTGGGAACCTAGGCTGGTATTCTCAAAATTGAGTTTCCTTTATGAATCAGCCCTACTAATTGAGCTAAATAAACCGATGTCCCGTTCTGCGTCAAACAATAGCGTCGTAGGGGGATGACGTCACATCAACACTTGACTGATTGGTTCAGTCATTTGTGCTGACGAGCGTCAATGTAGAGCGAGTGTTTATCTGTCGTGTGTCGTGCGATCGACACCGATGTTTGTTGCTACTTTGCTGGAGATTACTTTTTCCAAGCGTAGTAAGATTAACAATTAATTCTGTCTATTACAGTGATAACTAGCTTTTGCCCGCGGCTTCGCCCGCGTGGAAGTCGGTTATCGCATAAAAAAGTACCCTATGTCCTTCTCCATATGACCATATCCCAGGCTATATCTCAAATTATAATAAAAGCACTTATGTTCTGAACGTCTAATGAGTCTTTACCTAAAGATAACAAACACAAAATCAAAATACGAAATTTCACTCAAATTCTTAAAGAAATCAATTGTACCAAATTACAACACGAAATAAAAGTGCGACACGAATGATAATTTTAAAATTATTCATGTAAGTACCAACAATGTGAAAACAAAACGAAATCCTCCGAAATGTCGCACGATACACCGTTTGTGCTGAGAAAACACTCGAAATCTAATGAACACCATTGGTGCATAACTTTTCTCAGGGTCACGTTCGCAATTGAACGAAATATTTGACATTTATTTTGTACTTGCAACACGATCTGGCTGTATAATTCGATTGATCGACTAATATTTGACCGGTATTAATACATTTTAGCGGGAACACCACTAAACGAACGAAAAAAAAAAAAGAAAACAAAATACGTCTGTAGTGTGTCGAAGCCGACCCCAACATAGTTGGGAAAAGGCTAGGCAGATTGACTCTGTGGTCGTGTGGCGGTGTCACAGACTACTTAGAGTTATGGGCGGTGTGGTGCGATGTAAACATTCATCAAGGTTATACGTGCGTAAAGTAATGGATTCAATGAAAACGGTTTAATCATAGTAGAATCTTATACTGAGAAATAAATGTAGATTTCGTATTGAGTGTTAGTTTATCGAAAAGTGATAAATATGTCAGTGAAAAAGTAACGAAAGTTTTGGAATGCATAAATTTTGATCATAAGGCCGCCGTGTTTAGTAATGTTTTTATGATAAATATTCTTGTATACTGTTTGAAATACACATAAGTAGCTAGCTTATTTATCTACGAACATAATTTGGCTAATAGCTACTGATATTATAGCGTATTGTTATCGTAATCGTATTTCCAAGAGTAAAATTCGGCAAACAAATACCTCCAAAAAGACAATAAAATGGATATAGTATGTTATCCTTAAGAGATAGACATATGCCATCGCGGACTTTTTGAAGACCTTTACAAGATACACAATTCCACCATACATTATTTTGTTATATCTCAAAGGGTTTAGACAGCGTTTTCGTTGAAAGCTCCCAGACGGCTTATTTTTTTCCGACACCTCCAACAAATATCTTTTATTTATACAAAAATGTATACAAAAACTTAACAAATTATATACTAAAACCTTCCTCGAGAACCAAGCTATCCATTAGTGAAAACAGCATGAGAATCGGTGCAGTAGTTTTTGAGTTTATCGCGGACAGACAGACAGACAGACAGACAGACAGACGCGGCGGAGGACTTTGTTTTATAATATGTAGTGATAGTGATGTAGTGATGATGGTTCCCGGATTATACTATACTATCCGATTGGCTCGTTGGATGTTGATGTAAACATTATATTGTCCTTGTCACTCACAATACTATTTACTGGCAGTAATACACGTAAAATTAAGTCGCGGAAATAGTGCCAAATGAGTTTGTTGTGTGATACAGCACTGCACCCCATTCTGTGCTGAATAAGGTGGCTCGTCACTTCAAAACTTTATCCTAGATCTACGTTATAATTCTAAACGTCGCAAAATTTTTACGAGATAATAAAATTTAAAGGCTCCCACAAACAGGCGCGACCCGCGACGCGACACAAAGACACCGCGTGCCGCGCGACTAGCGGTCTCTTTGTGTTGCGTCGCGTGTCGCGCTTGTTTGTAGGAGCCTTAACGCGTCAGGTGGCAGAGAGTCTGAAACCAGTCAGAAAGCCAGAGTCAGAGAGCCAGCGAGCCACTGGACCAGTGAAAAATTACCTCTGTGTATGCAATAGTATTGCGATCAAATCTTGCTAAGAATGTTTGAAATCAAAGTACATGGTTTTATCAATTTCTCGCAACGCTTCTTATTCGCGGGCGACGCGACGTGGCTCCGCATCGCACGGCAACTTTTAATTGTAAAACTTGAATCATTGGTGGACTTTGCACGTTTTATCTCATCGCCGCTAATTGCCCCCCACCGCTCCGTTCCGGGCACCCCCCTCGTATTTCTCACGCAGCTCGCAGTCTCTCAGTGGTCACAAATCACTTTTTGACGTGAAACGTCCGTAAGGAAAAGGTCTATATCGTTTATCTTAATTACACCTTTAATACAAATACAAATAGTATTTATTAGATTATTTGTAATTTAATACAAATAGTCTTACCTTAATAACCTTAATTACAAAACTATTAGTCTTAGGAACATGAAATTAGTGTCATTATTTAGCTTATAATATGTATAGTAAGCTCACTGAGTTTCTCTCGGTGCCGGGCGGGGTGGCGGAGATGGGCATATTCATAATAATAATCATATTGTCATCAAGCTACACGAAACTGTCAAATTTCTCCAAACGATTTAAAACTTTAAAACGTTGCCGATTAAGTTCAAAATCGAACGAGAAAATTGGACAGTTTGTGGTAACTTGATGTGCTGGCCACCGTACATACCTACATTTATTGCAGGATAGAGATTATTAGGTTAGTATAGACATTATTATCTCCTTTATTAAAGTTACATACATATTAATTACATTTTAAAATCCATACTAATATTATAAATGTGAAAGTAACTCTGTCTGTCTGTCTGTCTGTCGGTCTGTATGTTACGTTTTCACGCCTAAACCGTTGAACCGATCGTCATGGGTATAGCCTGGGATATGGAGAAGGACATAGGCTACTTTTTTACGCGATAACCTATATCCACGCAGGCGGAGCCGCGTGCAAAAGCTAGTATTTCTATAAAAAACAAAATTAAAATTAAAAGAAATATGGCCCATCGGCATCAGGAACAGAGTCCAAGCTGCTGGTGGACAGGGCTCCAGGGTAAGAGGAACCACCACACTATGCATGCCCTGCGAAGAGTACTGCTTTTCGAAACAAGCCCTTGACCCAACTGAGCAATGAGAGCCGCCTGAGGTATTATTAGGCCATTAGCTGTAACGATTTTCGGTACAATGATTGCAGAGTCCACGTCCCACATGTCGACAACCTCGTGTGCTAAGTCAAGATATTTGTTTTTTTTTTTATCTTTCTCAACTTTCACGAGATTCTCATCTTGAGGGACAGCGATATCAACAATCATTGCGCGGCGCTCTTGTCGATCTATCACCACAATATCAAGGTTTATTGGCTACAATAGTCCCTGTCAGTAATGATAGATCGATCCCAGTATAATGTGGCGTGACCATTCTCGAGAACTGGGTCGGGCACATCCCTGTTGTATGGTACGTCGGACTCCACAAAGTTGTACTGCAAGGCAAGTTGCTGGTGGATAATCCTAGCCACTAGATTCTGTTTGTGCAAATACTCGCCGTTAGCAAGACGAGGACAACCGGAAACAATATGTCAGTTTAATTCACCGGGAGGGTGCGCGGTGGCATGCCCGATAGATATCAAATTGTACCATCCTTGAAAATGTATTTCTGAATTATTCGTCATGATAACTTCATCCATAAACACACAAGCAAAACCTTCGATTTCCCCTAAGAGATCGCCGAAACGCAGCTAGGGTACAGACGCCAACAGGTCTATATCAGGCCCATGGAGGGCCCGGTAAAACCTTCCGTGAAGCTCTTTGCCTTGCCATACTTCCTTACGATCGTTAGTATCAAGTACTACTGGTTTGCACCAGTTCTCATTCGCCAAAGAGAGCGGGGTGAGGCCCCTAGTCCATTGCGACCACATCTCGGTGCATCTACACGTCAGTTTAAAGGGAATATTCCCTGAGACTCCAAATCTAGCGGTTTTGGAGAGCTAAAACCCTCCAAAATCGCTAGATTTGCAGTCCTTTAAAAACAAAAAAAAAAAACAAAAAAAATATTAACATCACTATCACTATCACTATCACCATCACTATCACTACATATTATAAAACAAAGTCCTCCGCCGCGTCTGTCTGTCTGTCTGTCTGTCTGTCTGTCTGTCTGTTCGCGATAAACTCAAAAACTACTGCACAAATTCTCATGCTGTTTTCACCAATGGATAGCTTGGTTCTCGAGGAAGGTTTTAGTATATAATTTGTTAAGTTTTTGTATACATTTTTGTATAAATAAAAGATATTTGTTGGAGGTGTCGGAAAAAAATAAGCCGTCTGGGAGCTTTCAACGAAAACGCTGTCTAAACCCTTTGAGATATAACAAAATAATGTATGGTGGAATTGTGTATCTTGTAAAGGTCTTCAAAAAGTCCGCGATGGCATATGTCTATCTCTTAAGGATAACATACTATATCCATTTTATTGTCTTTTTGGAGGTATTTGTTTGCCGAATTTTACTCTTGGAAATACGATTACGATAACAATACGCTATAATATCAGTAGCTATTAGCCAAATTATGTTCGTAGATAAATAAGCTAGCTACTTATGTGTATTTCAAACAGTATACAAGAATATTTATCATAAAAACATTACTAAACACGGCGGCCTTATGATCAAAATTTATGCATTCCAAAACTTTCGTTACTTTTTCACTGACATATTTATCACTTTTCGATAAACTAACACTCAATACGAAATCTACATTTATTTCTCAGTATAAGATTCTACTATGATTAAACCGTTTTCATTGAATCCATTACTTTACGCACGTATAACCTTGATGAATGTTTACATCGCACCACACCGCCCATAACTCTAAGTAGTCTGTGACACCGCCACACGACCACAGAGTCAATCTGCCTAGCCTTTTCCCAACTATGTTGGGGTCGGCTTCGACACACTACAGACGCATTTTGTTTTCTTTTTTTTTTTCGTTCGTTTAGTGGTGTTCCCGCTAAAATGTATTAATACCGGTCAAGTATTAGTCGATCAATCGAATTATACAGCCAGATCGTGTTGCAAGTACAAAATAAATGTCAAATATTTCGTTCAATTGCGAACGTGACCCTGAGAAAAGTTATGCACCAATGGTGTTCATTAGATTTGGAGTGTTTTCTCAGCACAAACGGTGTATCATGCGACATTTCGGAGGATTTCGTTTTGTTTTAACATTGTTGGTACTTACATGAATTATTTTAAAATTATCATTTGTGTCGCACTTTTATTTCGTGTTGTAATTTGGTACAATTGATTGCTTTAAGAATTTGAGTGAAATTTCGTATTTTGATTTTGTGTTTGTTATCTTTAGGTAAAGACTCATTAGACGTTCAGAACATAAGTGCTTTTATTATAATTTGAGATATAGCCTGGGATATGGTCATATGGAGAAGGACATAGGGTACTTTTTTATGCGATAACCGACTTCCACGCGGGCGAAGCCGCGGGCAAAAGCTAGTTATTGATATAATTAACAATATCAAAGAGTAAGATGTGAAAGTATAAAATCTCAGATAAATGATTGGTCTCGCTGCACTCGACTAGATACCACCGGTGTACTTGTCAAATGCGGCAATAAATACTACGCCGAAGTCGGCGTACCTGAGCCAGTCATACTGCAACCTGTGTGTGACGTGTACGTGCCAAATGTTTTATTAAGTTTTGGACATATTCCGAAGTAAAATGCCACTTTGCGTAGTGAAACTGTGTAAAACTAATATACTACAAGAAATAAGAAGGACGCTGGCATCACATACCATCAGTAAGTATCGTATAATTTCGAAATTTTAACATAAAATAACATAAACCCTAAACGCCATTCAGTGTTGCCGCGTATACAAGAATCAAGATCCCCGTGGTTGAGATTTTTATAATCTGAATTTATTGTTTTTGATTTTATTATATAACTTACTAGCTTCTGCCCGCGACTTCGTCCACGTTAAATTTCTTGTTCCCCCGACCCACCCCGTCGCAACACATTGCCTGCCCGTGCTTTTACTTCGTTTCGCATAAACTTTCATTTAAAAAAATGGTGTTCTAGTTAATAGAAATGTAATTCTTCCTCAAGAATTGGGCTGTAAAATGCAAAAAGATTTTTTCAAATCCAACTCGCAGTTCCAGAGATTTGCGCGTTCAAAAAACAAAAAACCGGCCAAGTGCGAGTCAGACTCGCGCACGAAGGGTTCCGTACCATCCATACAAATCCTTATCCTTACTAATATTATAAATGTGAAAGTAACTCTGTCTGTCTGTCTATTTGTCTGTCTGTCTGTGTGTATGTTACGTTTTCACACCTAAACCGCTGAACCGATCGTCATGAAATTTGGCAAAGATAAAGCCTGGGATATGGAGAAGGACTTAGGCTACTTTTTTACGCGATAACCGACATTCACGCGGGCGGAGCTGCGGGCAAAAGCTATCCATAATAATATTATAAATGTGAAAGTAGCTCTGTCTGTATGTCTGTCTGTCTGTCTGTCTGTATGTTACGTTTTCACGCCTAAACCGCTGAACCGATCGACCTGGGATATAGAGAATGACATAGGCTACTTTTTTACGCGATAACCGACATCCTCGCGGGCGGAGCAAAAGAAAACGACAAAAAATCATGTTCGTTGTATGGGAGCCCCCCTTAAATATATTTTTTTTTCTGTTTTTTTAGTATTTGTTGTTATAGCGGCAACAGAAATACACATATGTGAAAATTTCAACTGTTTAACTATCACGGTTCATGAGATACAGCCTGGTGACAGACGGACAGACAGACAGACAGACAGACGGACAGCGGAGTTTTAGTAATAGGGTCCCATTTTACCCTTTGGGTACGGAACCCTAAGAACTAACTCTTCAGCTTTAGAATAGACTACCTCGCAGAGTTGATCATTATTTTGCTGCGGAGTTATTATAAAACAGTTGAAATTAAATGATGTAAGGGCAACTTTGTTCAAGATTAAATACTTGTGATGAATAACGTATTTATTTGGATAAGGATAATACCATGTTTATGAAAATTCCTTCGCAAATAATGCACTAATTTCGAACAAATTTGATTACCATAAAAAAAGTTATAGTGAGTCAATCTTAAAAGATAGACATATGCTGTCGCGGATTTTTTTTTGAAAATTTAAAGAGGAACAATTCCATCATACATGATATTTGCGTAACTTAAACCGTTTACGCAGCGCACGCAACGTAAGCTCTAAAAAAGGAATATTTTTTCCCGTTTTTGCAACATTTTTCATTTATGCTCCGCTCCTTTTGGTTGTAACGTGATGTTATATAGCCTATAATATTTCTCAATAAATGGACTATCCAACACAAAAAGATTTTTTCAATTCCAACCAGTAGTTCCTGAGATTAGCGCGTTCAAACAAACAAACAAACAAACAAACTCTTCAGCTTTATATATTAGTATATAGTATATATATAATATATATTAGTATATATACTAATATATAAAGCTGAAGAGTTTTTTTAAGAAAAATAAGGCAGTTAACTGATATAGCCACAGCTAGATTTGACAACACAAAAAGAATTTTTCAATTCCAACCAGTAGTTCCTGAGATTAGCGCGTTCAAACAAACAAACAAACAAACAAACTCTTCAGCTTTATAAGCTGAAGAGTTTGTTTGTTTGTTTGTTTGAATTGAATTGAATTGAAAAATTATTTTTGTGTTGTCAAACCTAGCTGTGGCTATATCAGTTAACTGCCTTATTTTTCTTACTGCATATGCAGCTGAACTTAATCTACCTGAAAGAGCTCTAATGTGGGCGCCCCATTGCAATTTCGAATCTAAAGTAATTCCTAGAAATACAGTTTCCGTAATAGCATCAAGTTTCTTGCCATCAAGTTTTAAATTTAGACCCACTTGGGGTACATTTGGTAATGAGAACTTAAGACATTTCGTTTTATTCGCATTAAGTAAAAGATTATTAGCTGCGAACCATTTTGAAAGAACAGCGAGACTATCGTTGACATGTAAGACATCCGTGTCTTTTCTATCTATTTAAAAAATTAGAGATGTGTCATCAGCAAATATAATTATATCCGATAAGTTAGCCATCATGTAGGGAAGGTCATTAATATAAACTAGAAATAGAAAAGGGCCAAGAATTGAACCTTGAGGCATGCCCATCTTAACTAGAGACCCCGAGGAAGTCGCCCCGTTAACGTAATTTTTGCTGCCTATTTGATAGATAGGAAAAAACAAGATCGGCAGCTTGTCCACGAATTCCGTAGTGGCGTAATTTACAGATCAGTGTGTTGTGGTCAACGCAGTCAAACGCTTTTGAGAGGTCACAAAAAATGCCAATTGCATCCTGGGACTTCTCCCAGGATTCCAAAATGACTGATGAGTTTTACTCCTGCGTCAGTCGTCGACCTACCCTTCGTGAAACCAAACTGGGGACTATGTAAAATCCCATTTGAGTTAAAATGTGACAACATCTGGTCTAGCATGATTTTTTCATATATTTTACTCAATGCTGGTAGCACAGATATAGGTCTGTAATTAGAAGGATCACTCTTACTACCCGATTTAAAAATTGGTACTACTTTACTATGCTTCATTAAGTCTGGAAACGTACCGCTGTCCAAACATTGATTAAATATTACTGTTAGGACAGGGGCAATTGTGTCAATAATATCTCCAAGAACTTTAACGGAAATCCCCCATAAGTCTTCAGTGTTTTTCATGTTAAGACTTTTGAATGCTTTTTTAATTGTGACAATAGAAATGCGCTTGAATTCAAAACTTGGAATATCCTTACTGAAGTTTTCTTTGAGAAGAGATTCAGCTAGTATAGATGATGAGGGGAGAGATTTCGTAACCTCTATTGGGATATTGGTAAAGAAATTTTCTAGTGTCTCAGCAACTTCTAACTTATCTGAAATGGTTTCATTGTGAATTTTTAAAGACAGTTCATTCTGATCTCGCTGTATTATGTTTCCAGTTTCTTTGTTAATTACCTGCCACACAGCTTTTATTTTATTATTAGAAATACTAATTTTGTTACTTATTAATTTAGATTTAGCTTGAGCGCAGACTCTTTTAAATATCTTAGAATAGTTCCTGACATAATTATGAAGGATTTGATCAGAAGTCAATGATTTTTCGTGGTACAAATTATATAAAAAGTCTCTGCTTTTTCTAATACCAGCAGTGGCCCATACACTAAATTTTGGTTTAGCATTTATTGTAACTTTTTTTACTGGACACGCTTTATTGAACTCATGGCATACTGTAGAAAATAATGTACCATAGTTGATATTGGGGTCTTGTGAATCAAAACTAGCTGTTGAAAGAGTGCTCAAAACATTATTATTAAACATTTTCAATTTATTTTTAGTGAGCGGTCTTAATTTAATAGTTTTATCTAAGTGTAACTTTTTATGTAAGTCAAATGATACAAGTTGACCAGTATGGTCAGACCTGACGCCAGTAATTAAGGACGATTCTTTTATTTTACAATTAGTAAATACATTGTCTATGCATGAAGCTGAGGTTGCTGTTATTCTAGTCGCTTCATTAAATATACATTTTAAATATAATGATTTAAACAATGATATTAACTTACATTTATCTGGTGAATTAACCAATAGATCAATATTTAGGTCACCACAAACGAAAACTAATCTATTATCTTTAAAAAGTTTAGCTAATATTTCTTCCATAATTATTAAAAATGATGACAAGTTTGAGGCTGGTGGTCTATAAACACATAAGAAAGTATGGCCTTCAACCTCTGCACATGCTCATGCCTCACATATGCGATCAACAGAGCAAGCAGTGATATCCTTTCTTTCCTTATGTCTGAAACAACTATTGCATAATATCAATGTACCACCCCCTACTGAGGACCTGTTGTACGCACTGGCAACTGAAAAATTATTTACATTAAACAACATCCTATCCGGCCTTAACCAGGTTTCACAAAAACATAAGATATCCATATGATATTTATCTATTAACAATTCCACGTCTAGGATTTTGCCACAAAAGCGATTTCAGCCTATCAGTATATCAACATCCGATGGCGAATGAAAGCTCGAGTCAGCAAGTTGAATATTGTCTGGAATAATAATATTATTTACGTTAATACTAAAAGCCGGTAACTTATTTGTAATACACGGCAACACTAAACATTCAATGTTAGTGTGATAGTGCTTAACTTTTGACCTTAATTGTATTTTACATGTGTGGGTAGACTTTGTTATCGAATGACCCACACCGGTAACTTGACAAGTGGACTGTAATAAAGGTCCTTTTAATATATTGCATACATTCTCTGTTATGAAGCTCTGTTGGCTACCATTATCCAACAGTGCTCGTACAGTGTGATACTGGTTTTTACTATCTGCAAAATCCACTAACGCTGTGGATAGCAGGACCGTGGGTAACACGGAATATGTGTGTACTAACTGAAACAGAACTATCAGTTGAAGTATGTAACGAGGTCGAGACATTGGAGACGACCGGTCCGGTCCGGTCCGGTCGGATCCGGGGTTTGGATCGGTTGCGACTGTGAACTCGCCCCGTCCACTTTTAATACGCCGTCTCTGTCTACGCTATCGACATGAATCAAACTGTTATGTTTTTCAAGATGACACAGCCTACACGGACCGAATTTACAATCCTTGACCGCGTGGCTTTTACGTAAACAATTTTTACAAATATCATTTGTGTTAACAAAGTTAATCCTGTCTTGTACAGGTAAATTAATAAACTTACAACACGTATAAAGCGAATGATTACCTTTGCACATTTCACATACGCGCGGACCGCGCATGTTAGTTTTCGTATTGTTATTACTATTATCACCAGCGTGCGTGGCGACATAACTATGAGTAGGTTGTTTCTTGTGTTCATTACTTTTTTTGTCGTATGAATGTTTGCTATGGTTCACCTTAATCATTTCTAACATATCCGCCTTGTCCTTGAGAAACTTAAACAAATCATCTAACTTCAAGAATGGTTTCGTATCAGTATGATAAAGTGTACATACCTTTAAACTGTTCCCATTCACGTTCGGTACCTGGATCTAGTTTAGAAACAACCAAATATATTATTAATGTATCCCACGTATGCGTTTGTTCCCCCAGTGAGGTAAGTGCACGTAAGTTTCTTAGTACAGTGCAGTCTATTACTTTTCTTATCTGTGAAGCGGATTCCTTATTTATAGAAGGTATCGTATAGAGGGATTTGACGTGGTTGTGTTGCAATAATCGTGGATTATTATACCGATTTTGTAGCAGCTCCCACGCGTGAGAGTAATTAGTAGGCGTGAATTCCAATGCACTAATTACCTGCGACGTACTATTCGTTAATGACGCTCGCAGGTAATGGAATTTCTGTATGCTATCTAAATCCTCACGATCAAGGATCATACGAATTCTGAAACTCCAACCAGTTATCGTACGACCCGTCAAAGGTAGATATTTTTTATGTCCGGTAACTTTACACCTATTTTATTTTTAGTGATTATACTATTACTATTTTCAGGCACCTCTTTATGCAGCAAGAGTTTGGCGGAAGGTACAACCCTATAGTAATGATCTTCAAAACGCTCTCTCTCTTCCAATTGTTTTGGAAGATCGCGCACGTTTGTATCTTCCTCAATTTTATTTTGTAACTCACTATAGTTTTCTAACAAACTCGCACTGTTTTCAAAGCGTAACTTTAACTCTAGTAATTGTTGATCACTTAACGGACTATTACATTTTTGTATATAGTTTTATAGTATTGTTAACTGACCTATGACTACTGCCCTTTTTTTTATAAAATCCGACATTAGGCTCAATCATTTTAGGGAAAAATAAGGACAAGAGTACTTACTGTAAACCTTCCGTATTGCACGGATGCCACCAGTGCCAAGGCTCGCGACTTTACGGCTCACGGCTCCACTTACCGGCTAGGTACCGCAACTCAACAACTGGAATTACAACACGAAATGATTGATATAGGATGAGGATTGGGTAGGAAATTCAGCCCTGCCACTCCTCTAATCCTCTTGATCAATAAGTTTTCAACGCCGAGTGAATTTTCTTCGTGAACTCGTATATTTATGCGACGAATGTTCGAAGATTCTTGAATCCACTACAGGCAGAACTGGAACTGTTCTTGATTTGGCCCAGATGGACCAATATGTTCGGGCGCCTCGCTGAACCTCAAAATGTCTTCGATAGATGGTTGCTTGGCGTTCCCTTTATACCGCCTCGTATACTCGTATTTTATGCGACGAGTGTGTGTGATAAATAGAAAATCAATCACATTACAAGAAAATTCATAGGAAAAATTTAATGACAGTTTCTTCTACATCTTTTGTTTTATCTTCTCTTTTTATAATTTTCTATTCGGCCCTTGCGGCCGCCATCCACAAAGGAGGTGTCACCGTCAGCGCTGCATTTCCGCCGGTTGAAGCCTCACGCCGCTTACTTTAGACGGCGTTGGCACATCAATAAACAGAGAGGGCTATGCTTGGAGTTTCCCTACGTGATCGAATCAGAAATTCAGAGATCCGCAGGAGAACCAAGGTAACCGACATAGCTCGAAGAATTGCCAAACTTAAGTGGCAATGGTCAGGAGAAATAAATAAAGTAGGTATCCACTAAAACATACTATTACGCAAGAATATAATTATGTCTCGTTCACACCCCCACCTTCGCGTCGCCTGCGCGTGCGCTCACAATCACATTATAAAATCAACGGAGGACATCGACGGAGTGATGGTTCATAGCAACAATAAACTCATCATGATTGGTTGAAAATGAGCCCGCGTTCAGAAGTCCAAACTTAATATGTTTATTGCGCGGCATTTGTGCATGAAGCATGTACCTATAGACACATTCAATACCAGGGTTGAGCAAGACAATGCGTGTAGTAAGGAAACAAACGAGCAACAATAGTACGCATAAATAACAAATTGGGTAAAAAACGGGTACAGTGACGTAATAAAATAGTGACTTGATACTAAAAGTGATAGAAAAATATCTATATCTATATACATATAATAAATCTGTAGACGAGGCGTATCTGTACATTGAAAATATAAAAAAAAAAAATTGGGGTGTTAAAGAATAACCAACAGAAGCCATTTCATCCATTTTTTGAATTTTTGTCTGTCTGTCTGGATTGTTTGAACAGGTTCAACGTAAAAAGTACCAAACCAATATGGTCAACTTTTATACTTAAATATTGTGTATAAATCGGGGTAGTGATTAGTTTTTGGTTCATCGCAATCGCTTCACTCTATCAAAAGATATTTATGGTGGACTGTATGAATAAAAGATGGTTCTTGCTTTCTTCTTATTTATTTTTCTTGGTTTTCTTCCCGTTGTTGCTTCTTGAAGAGCTGGAGACCGACTGATGCCTAGTCGCCGAACGGCACGCCTTTTATACTCGCCGGTCCGACCCCTCCTTTACCTTAACGAGGCCCGCGTTTTTCGGGCTCGATTTACATGCCATTTTCACTTAAGCTAGGACATTTAAAGTTCCATTTTCAATACTTTTCCTTACTTGATTCTTACAATTCAGCTTTCTAAGGTATTTTCCTATCATAATCAGTAATTACGTTTTACATATCTAATGATCTCACAAAAATCGTAGAACAAAAACATGTTATAATTGCGGCCCAGCGGATTTTCACTATGCTATTTTGCTCATATCTTCTAAACGCGTGGACCGATGTTCATGATTTAAACGGTAATCTTAGTTTTATAATTATTCCTTTCATTTAAAACTAATTTCGTTAAAATATCTTCATAAACAAGAAATCACATTTTCAAGTTACGTAATTATCACATACTTTTATCCTACATTAAAATATTATTGTAAACCTACTTAAATCTACCTTATTGGATTACAATACGAACATGTGTGACTAACTACACTTAGGAATCTAATTAGAACTTACTAAAATAAGCTAATTAAGAAATTTTGATTCTTATTGATACTGTGTATCACAGAGCTCCTACCGCTACTTGTGCCCATGTGCACAGATAGGGTCTCGAATCAAACTTATTATCTAGACGTGCTCGGCGTCCGTAACATCTCTCCCCCCGGCGCAGCTCGCGTAGCCTCTTCATTCTTCATTACGACGACGAGCTTGCTCACGGGGCGTCGGAAGGTGCCGGTTCTGGTGCGCACTTCGACGACCCTGATGCCGCCGTCCGGTCCGCGATGCGTGCGCTCGACGACTCCCATCGGCCAAGTGTTCCGGGGCAGCGTGCTGTCGACCACGAGGACTACGTCGCCTTCCTGCAGCGGTCGCGCGTCGTTCTGTGGCTCGCCGCGAGGTACCAGGGTGGGCAGGTACTCGCGTAGCCACCGTCGCCAGAAGTGGTCGGCGAGGGCTTGACTGGCTCGCCAGGTTCTTCTGTCGGCTTCGTCGCAGGGTCCTGTCGTCGGCAGCCCGTCCGATGATCCCAGCAGGAAGTGGTTGGGCGTCAGGGCTTCGGGGTCGCTAGGGTTGACGCTGACGTGGGTCAACGGTCTAGCGTTGATGGAGAACTCGGCTTCGGTGAGGAGAGTTCTCAAGACTTCTTCTGTGGGCGCCTTCTCTCGTAGGGTCACGCTGAGCGCCGTCTTTACGGAGCGTACCATTCGCTCCCACGCGCCGCCTTGGTTGGGCGCGCCAGGAGGGATGAAGCGCCACTCCATCCGGTGTAGTAGCCCCTCGTCTTGTAGGGCCGGCATCCATTCCGCATAGGCGTTGCGCAGCTCCAGATCTGCCCCGCGGAAATTGGTCGCGTTGTCGGAGTACATCAGCCTTGGCCAGCCTCTGCGCGCAGCCATTCGTCTCAGTGCCATGATCGCCGAGTCGGTAGAGAGTGAAGCGACGAGTTCGATGTGCACAGCGCGGCAGGTAAGGCACGTAAAGAGTGCACCCCACCTTTTTTCTCGACGTCGGCCCACCTTGACCATCATTGGCCCGAAGTAGTCCACCCCACAGTTGGTGAAGGGGCGGTGGAACGGGTCAAGGCGGGCGTGTGGCAGGTCCCCCGTAGCCGGTGTCTGTGGCGCCGCTCGCCGCCTTTTGCAGAAGGCGCAGTTCTTCTCTACAGCGCGTACCGTAGGTCGTAGGTGAATGATCCAGTACCGTTGTCGTAGGTCATTCGTCACGCGTTCTCGGTTGGCATGTCCTGCAGCGCAGTGCTCCCGCAACACTAGGAGCTTGGTCAGCTGATGACGGCCATCCAGGATGATCGGCCGCTTCATTTCGGTCGGTGCTGAAGAGGCTTCGATCCGCCCCCGCACCTTCAGGACACCGTCTTCCAGTACTGGATCCAGTCGGTACAATCGACTCGTCTTCATCAGTGGGCGGGCCGACCGGATCCTCTTCAGTTCTTCTTCGAAGCTGTCTTCCTGTGCCCGGCGAATCAGTTCAGCCTCGGCACGCTGGACGTGGCGATGTTCCATCCTCTTTGCTCTTCGTCGGCAGATGTCGGTAAAGGCGATCGCTCGGGCGGTGGCCCTCACCAATACCTCGTACTTCGAGAAGCGGGCCGGGTCCGGTAGCCAGCTTTCTCGTCCTGTTCCCTCTACGGTGTGGAGCACCTCCTCGTCTTCCGTCTCGGTCGTTGAAGCGATGGGCCACTGTTCCTCTGGCAGGTACAAAAATTCGGGCCCCTGGAACCATCGATCCGCAGCGCTGATGGGTGCGTCGACCAGCCGGGTGGCGTCGTCGGCTACGTTGTAGGCGGTAGGCAGCCAACGCCATTCCTCCTTCCGGGTCAGCTCCGCGATTTCCCCCAAGCGGTGCGCGACGAATGGCGTGTAGCGTCGCGTGTCGTGATGAATCCAGTGCACCACGGTCGATGAGTCGGTCCAGTAGGTCGTTCGGCCGACGTCAATTCGATGCTCCTTCTTTATCGTGTTCGCAAGTCTTGCTCCGATGATCGCCGCTTGCAGCTCTAGCCTTGGTATGGTCTGGACACGACGAGGCGCCACCTTAGCCTTGGCGGCCACCAACACGACGTTCAGAGTCCCGTCGACGTTCCTTATTCTCCAGTAGGCCACGGTCGCGTAGGCCTGTTCACTGGCGTCGCACAGGATGTGTAGGTCGATGCGCTCGTACTTCCGTGTCAGGTAGCATCGTGGTAGTCGAAGCTGGGCGAGCTCGTTGAGGTGGGCAAGCCAGGACGCGAAGAGGTCGTTTTCTTCTTCCGGGATTGGTTCGTCCCACGTTATCTGGAGGCGCCACAAACTCTGCAGGATGATCTTCGATCGTATAGTGTAGTGGCTCAGCAATCCAAGCGGGTCGTAGATGGACATCACGGCGCTGAGGGCTTCACGCTTGGTCGGCGCGCGGGTTCGTGCTCGTACTTCAGCTGGTACTCGATTCATTGAAGTGTTGAATCCCAGTTCGTCTCGTTCCGCGTTCCAGTACAGCCCTAAGATCTTGTTCTCGGGCTGTTCTCCCCCCAGTGGTTTGGGAGAGGTGGCGTGTAGCTCTGGAGGCACGTCGCGTAGCACCGTCTCGTGACTGGAATTCCATCCTCGTAGTGTGAACCCAGCGTGCGCGTGTACCTCTCTCGTTTCTTCCACCGCCTTCCATGCCTCTTGGGTGTCTTCGTAGCTGGCTACTAGGTCATCCATGTAGTGGCTCCTCTTGATGGCCTCTAGCGCGCGCGGGTACTCCTGCCCATACAGGTCTGCGTTGTGGTTGCGGACATGGTGGGCCATGTACGGGGAGCTCGCCGCGCCGAAGATCATGCTGGTCATCTTATACTTCTTGGGAGGCTCTTCTCGTTCGTTGCCTCGCCACAGGAACTGCTGCGCTGGTTGATCCTCCGGCCTTATTCGTATTCTCAGAAACATCTCTTGTATGTCCGCCGTGATCGCCACCGCCTTTTCTCGGAATCTGAACAGGATCCCCGGCAGCGACAGCAGTAGGTCGGGTCCTTCCAGCAGTTCGTCGTTCAAGCAGACGCCGTTGCTCCTTGCAGCTGCGTCGAACACCAATCTTTGCTTACCGGGCTTGTTCGGGTTCTGCACGGCGAAGTGTGGCAGGTACCAACAGATGGCGCTGGCTTCTTCCGATCCGTCGCACGGCGTCGCGTACCCCTTGTCCAACAGGTTGTCAATCTGCTTGGAGTACTCGGCCGCGAACTGGGGATCCGCGTCCATCTTCTGTTCGATCTTCTTTAGCCGACGGAACGCCTGGTTGTAGCTCGGTGGCATGATGACGTCGTCTCGTCGCCACGGCAGTCCGACTTCATACCCGGTGTCAATCTTCTTGGTGGTTCTGTTCACGATGTCGATGGCCCTTTGATCCGCTTCTTTGACCCTCGGCTTTCCCTGTATGCCGAGCGCGTCGATCTTGAAGTGAGCTTCGACTAGGTCGTGAAGTTCTTGGCTGCTCGTCCCTGTCGTTCGGTCGGGCTCGAATACGTGCAGCACGTTCCCTTCCTGGTAGATGGCGTTACGTGGCGCAGTTCCGTGCACCACCCATCCCAGTTGCGTTCTTGATGCGGCCGGTTGATCAGGGCCGCCGACTCGGAGCTCCCGGGACACGATGCATTCCCAATGGTCTGTCCCCACCAGGATCCCTGGGCGCGCCAGCTCGTAGCATACTTCTTCCGGTGTCAGGTCCTGTAGGTGCTCGTAGTCCAACATGGAGTCGGGAATAGACTGCTGGTGAAGGCGGAGATTCTTCACGGTCCTCGCTCTGACCTTGTGGTTCTCGCCGTCCTTTATTCCTCTGACCTGAATATTCACCAGCTGACTCTTCATTTCTTGCTGCGACATGTTGACCCCGTTCAGGTGAAGAGGTTGCGGTGGTCCTTCGGCTCCGACGCTTGCTGCTAGTTCCTCGTCGATGAGGGTGATGGTGGCTCCTTCATCCAGGAGAGCGTAAGTCTTCACCTCCCCCCGTGGTCCGGACACGACGACGGGACACATCTTCAGCAGGACCGTTCGTGGTCCGGCACCTGGTCGGGTTGCCACAGATAGGACTGCTTCCTCCTTCGGTGCTTCACTCACCTTTGGGTCTTCGGTCTTCACTTCTCGTTCCTGGTGAAGAGTCGCATGATGCGGCAGGCGGCACTGGCCCACACCGCATGGTTTTGCCTTGCAACTTATGCGCCTATGTTGCTTCTGGGCGCACTTGAAGCATATCCTCTTTTCCTTCACGAAGCTCCATCGCTGATCCACCGTGAGTGCCTTGTACTTGGGGCACTGAGTTAGCACATGAGCTTGATCACACTTGGGGCACTTGTCCTTCTGTTCCTCTTCCGCTCCCTCGACCGTGGTGAAGACGCTCGCCTTCTTCTTGAGAGTCACGGCAGGTCGAGTTTCTTTCTTCTGGCCGGCGGTACCTGCGGCCGGAGCATACGTGTAACGTAACGCCCTGTCTGCTTCTCGCATCAGGAATCGCGACATGACGACAATTTCCGGGTCCGCGGTTCCTTCATGGTCGTAGGCGTAGTCACACCAGCGGGATCGAAGATGCGGGCTGAGCTTGTCCAACACTTCTCGCGTCATCAACGGATTGAATAGATATCCTCTTCGGTCGATCGTTTTCAGCACGCAGATAATGTTTTGCAGCTTGATCGCGAAACTATTCAGCTCGGCTGCTGATGCACCAGGTTTCGGCAGCTTCTTCAGGTCCTCCAGTGCTCGGTCGATGATAACTTCCGGTCTTCCAAAACACTGTTCAAGGGTCTTCATGATGACGTCCGGATCAGTGGCCGTATGCAGGAGGGCGGCCACGGCGTCTCTTGCTTCCCCTCTGAGACAGCTCCTCAGTCTCTGGATGTTCTCTGCTGCTGATATCTGGTACATACTGGTCGTGTCTCGAACTGCTGCTTTAAACGGCAACCACTCATTCACTGCTCCGGAGAAGTTTGGCAGGTCCGTGTGTCGAAGTCTTGGTCTGGCCATCTTCTCTAGTGTGGCGGCCAGGTGCTCGATGCTGTTCCTTGTTCTCGTTGGGGTCGGCGATCTTGCTCGTGGTGTCTCGAAGCGTATCTGTTTCGGGTCTTCCTTTGTTTCCCGAGTCCCTTCCTCCTCACGTGTGCTGAGTGGATTCGTCCTCAGCCATTCGTCCACCTTCTTGTGGGGTTCCTCACGGGAGAGAGTGGGTTCTTCATGTACGCTCTCATCGTCGTTGATAGCTGAAACTTCCACTGCCAATCTCTTCTTCACTAGATCAGCTTCCAGCTCCAACTCCTTTCTTCGTATGGCGGCTAGCTTCTCTGCTGCTTCCAGTTCCGCCATTCGTAGTCGCGTGTTCACGCTTGTGGTCGACCTAATCGACCTGGCCGGTGACTTTTGTCGAACCGCAGTTTGATGTCCGGAGGGTCCCGCCGTACTGATGTCCGCTACCTTGGAGAATGGTGATGCCGGAGGGTCGAGCGAGAGCCTCCTCATGCGTTCTCGTTCGATCAGCTCAGCTTCCCTGCGGCGCACCTCCTGTTCCTGGACGCGTCGCTGCTCCTCCGCTGCTTCTGCTGCATCCCCTTGGCTCCGCGTGACGACCATCTTCAAGCCGGCACACACACAGGTCAGCACACACGGGTCGGCATTCGCGAGTTGACACACGCGGGTCTATACGCACGGATCGGCACACACGGGTCGGCACGTTCAGGCCGGCACACACAGTTCGCGCACACACTGTTCGCGCACGCGGGTCGGCACGCTTGGGTCAGCGCGCTTGGGTCGGTACGTTCGGATCGGTACACTCGCGTCGGCACACACGGGTCGGCACGCTCGGGTCGGCACGCTCAGGTCGGCACGCTCAGGTCGGCACGTCAGTCGGCACGCTCGGGTCGGCACGTCGGTCGTCACGTCGTTTTTCTCGACGATTCTTCAACACGACGATTCTTCAGCACGACGATACTTCGGCACGACGATTCTTCAGCACGACGATACTTCGGCACGACGATACTTCGGCACGACGATACTTCGGCACGACGATACTAACACGACGATATTCCGGTCCGGACGGTCGGCCGGTCTCCGTTTTTCGCTCTTCTTTAGCTCGATGCGTCGGACTGTGGCCGCAAATTCTTCCTTCTTCAGATGGTGACCGCGGGTTCTTCTGTCTTCATGTATCCGCCGCTCGATGGACCAAAACTATGGTGGACTGTATGAATAAAAGATGGTTCTTGCTTTCTTCTTATTTATTTTTCTTGGTTTTCTTCCCGTTGTTGCTTCTTGAAGAGCTGGAGACCGACTGATGCCTAGTCGCCGAACGGCACGCCTTTTATACTCGCCGGTCCGACCCCTCCTTTACCTTAACGAGGCCCGCGTTTTTCGGGCTCGATTTACATGCCATTTTCACTTAAGCTAGGACATTTAAAGTTCCATTTTCAATACTTTTCCTTACTTGATTCTTACAATTCAGCTTTCTAAGGTATTTTCCTATCATAATCAGTAATTACGTTTTACATATCTAATGATCTCACAAAAATCGTAGAACAAAAACATGTTATAATTGCGGCCCAGCGGATTTTCACTATGCTATTTTGCTCATATCTTCTAAACGCGTGGACCGATGTTCATGATTTAAACGGTAATCTTAGTTTCAGCGGCGTTCCCTTTATACCGCCTCGTATACTCGTATTTTATGCGACGAGTGTGTGTGATAAATAGAAAATCAATCACATTACAAGAAAATTCATAGGAAAAATTTAATGACAGTTTCTTCTACATCTTTTGTTTTATCTTCTCTTTTTATAATTTTCTATTCGGCCCTTGCGGCCGCCATCCACAAAGGAGGTGTCACCGTCAGCGCTGCATTTCCGCCGGTTGAAGCCTCACGCCGCTTACTTTAGACGGCGTTGGCACATCAATAAACAGAGAGGGCTATGCTTGGAGTTTCCCTACGTGATCGAATCAGAAATTCAGAGATCCGCAGGAGAACCAAGGTAACCGACATAGCTCGAAGAATTGCCAAACTTAAGTGGCAATGGTCAGGAGAAATAAATAAAGTAGGTATCCACTAAAACATACTATTACGCAAGAATATAATTATGTCTCGTTCACACCCCCACCTTCGCGTCGCCTGCGCGTGCGCTCACAATCACATTATAAAATCAACGGAGGACATCGACGGAGTGATGGTTCATAGCAACAATAAACTCATCATGATTGGTTGAAAATGAGCCCGCGTTCAGAAGTCCAAACTTAATATGTTTATTGCGCGGCATTTGTGCATGAAGCATGTACCTATAGACACATTCAATACCAGGGTTGAGCAAGACAATGCGTGTAGTAAGGAAACAAACGAGCAACAATAGTACGCATAAATAACAAATTGGGTAAAAAACGGGTACAGTGACGTAATAAAATAGTGACTTGATACTAAAAGTGATAGAAAAATATCTATATCTATATACATATAATAAATCTGTAGACGAGGCGTATCTGTACATTGAAAATATAAAAAAAAAAAATTGGGGTGTTAAAGAATAACCAACAGAAGCCATTTCATCCATTTTTTGAATTTTTGTCTGTCTGTCTGGATTGTTTGAACAGGTTCAACGTAAAAAGTACCAAACCAATATGGTCAACTTTTATACTTAAATATTGTGTATAAATCGGGGTAGTGATTAGTTTTTGGTTCATCGCAATCGCTTCACTCTATCAAAAGATATTTATGGTGGACTGTATGAATAAAAGATGGTTCTTGCTTTCTTCTTATTTATTTTTCTTGGTTTTCTTCCCGTTGTTGCTTCTTGAAGAGCTGGAGACCGACTGATGCCTAGTCGCCGAACGGCACGCCTTTTATACTCGCCGGTCCGACCCCTCCTTTACCTTAACGAGGCCCGCGTTTTTCGGGCTCGATTTACATGCCATTTTCACTTAAGCTAGGACATTTAAAGTTCCATTTTCAATACTTTTCCTTACTTGATTCTTACAATTCAGCTTTCTAAGGTATTTTCCTATCATAATCAGTAATTACGTTTTACATATCTAATGATCTCACAAAAATCGTAGAACAAAAACATGTTATAATTGCGGCCCAGCGGATTTTCACTATGCTATTTTGCTCATATCTTCTAAACGCGTGGACCGATGTTCATGATTTAAACGGTAATCTTAGTTTTATAATTATTCCTTTCATTTAAAACTAATTTCGTTAAAATATCTTCATAAACAAGAAATCACATTTTCAAGTTACGTAATTATCACATACTTTTATCCTACATTAAAATATTATTGTAAACCTACTTAAATCTACCTTATTGGATTACAATACGAACATGTGTGACTAACTACACTTAGGAATCTAATTAGAACTTACTAAAATAAGCTAATTAAGAAATTTTGATTCTTATTGATACTGTGTATCACAGAGCTCCTACCGCTACTTGTGCCCATGTGCACAGATAGGGTCTCGAATCAAACTTATTATCTAGACGTGCTCGGCGTCCGTAACAATATTATCAATTTAAAGTCTTCAAGAATTTAACTATTCACTTGAAACACGTAACGACATCTACTAACCTAATGATACTATAAGTAGGTTTGAGAGATAGTGTTTTTAGGGTTCCGTATCAAAATGGTAAAAAGGAACCCTTATGGTGTGACTCAGTCCGTCTGTCTGTCTGTCACAGCTGAATATCTCAAGAACTACTGATGCTATCAACTTGAAATTTAGAATTATTTTAGATGACGTTTCCCCAACTATTTTGCAAATAAGAAAGAAACAAAAAAGTTTTTTTTTTTTGCAACAGGGACTGAAAGGTAGACTTAAAAATTCGAAATGCTGCTACTAGGGCATGTAGGGTATCATATGAAAGAGCGCTGTTTGCACATTCTCAAACATTTCTTTTTTCTTTAGGCTGCATAGTTTTCGACTTTTGATGAAAAATTAAAAAAAAAAGTCTATATAGCCCATAGCTCGCCGTCCGCAAGCCCGCGCCTACGGTGGCCGGGAATCGGTTACCGATTCCCGCCGCCCAGGGCGTCTCCTGCGGTGACTAGGGGCGTGAGGGCGCACAGACTGCCGCTCCCTCACGCGTTCCGCCTCCTCCTTCGCGAGCATTACTGCTTCGCAGAAGGAGGTGACTGCCTCCTATGGACTCTCGCTCCGGACCATGGCCTGGACCAGGGCCAGACGCGAGAAATCGCCGCCACCGAGCGCCTCCGCGAGGACGCGGCGGTGCTCTGCCCAAACCGGGCAGATCTGCACCATATGCTCCATCGTGTCCTTCGGGCGATCCACACAGTGGTAACACCCAGGCGTTTCCTCCCGCCTAATCCGAAACAGGAACCTCCCGAAACAACCGTGTCCGGTGAGGACGCCGTGGCGCCTCTCTAGCCACTCCTCAAAGAGGGAACTTATTGCCACAATTGTGACGTGCCAGGCGCTGGGTTGCGACAGTCGCACCCTCTAAGTCGCCATGAAATCCCTCCTGAGCTCTGTCCGCTGAGCCGTGATTTCTCGAGGCAGCGGAGTTACGCCCCGGCGTTTCACCTCCTCGCGCCACTCCCATAAGAGCGCGAGGATTTTTGCCTCCAGATCCCATGGCTGCAATCCGGCAAGGAGGCTCGCCACCTCACCGGAGACCATGCGGTATCCCCGTACCTGCCTGATGACCGTGACTCTTTCAGAAGCGTTCAACCGGCGGGCAGGTCACCGCCTCGAGGAACGCGCCCACACCGGTGCCCAGTAAAGGGCCATGGACCGCACGACCCCGGAGCCTCCGGTAGGTGGCGTTTGGACCATTTTAATTTATATTCTTACCATTGTTATAACACAAATTTTAAATTTTTATGTTCGATAAATTATATAAAAACAATACTTTAGAAGCCATTCTGTCAGTTTTGTCTTGAACACATTACCCTGTAATAATTTTAATTCATTTGGTAAGTTATTATAAACTAAAATACACATATTAAACATATTTTAAGCTATTGCATAGCTTCTATCGCGGGCCTTGAGCGCGGAGACCGAACCCAGAAATTCCGTAACGAAAAAACCTCACGCTATCGCTGTCTCGCTTTAAGATCTATTCGACTCTATCGCACTACGCTACTCAGCCGCCATAGCTACCGGCCGCCATATTCTTGTCTTGTTTGTTGTCAAGAACTTTGTCAACAAAGCGCTGTTTTTGTTTTTATTCTGTGTTTTGTGGATATTTATCGTAAATTAGAGTTATTGTTGTATTTATGTATGTACGTGTGACGTAATTTAAGTTGCAATGCATTACAAAACGTGTGAAATATGTGTTATAAGATCCGGCCGGTCAGATGGTCAAATGCGAATCTTCATAGCCAAATTTCCTTTGAATGAAGATAGGTAAGCATATATTTTCAATTGTTATGTTAAAAAACATTGATAAGCTCTTACAGAAAATAAATTACTTGATTTAAAGTCCAAAATTTACAAAATTACAAAGTAACCTATCAATATGCTAGTGCTTGACGCATGTTACTTTTTTATCGACTGTCGATATTTTTATTATTATAATATTCCTATTTCATTTAATTTTCTCTGTTATTCTATTAATACTGCAAAACCAAAATAACAAAGATATAAGTTTAAATACACTACTATTATAATCATAATAATGTAATAAAATGTTCCAGCTAGATGTAAAAAATGGGTTAAAGTTACGGGAAAGAAGACTTGGTGTATGTACCCATTGAAAAGCTACATCAATTGGAACATATTTGTGGCAGTCATTTTCTACCAAAGGATTTGAATAAAAAGAAGACACAATTAAGAAAAAATGCTACTCCGTCTGTAGAACTTACTGCAGAACCAATGGCAGATGAGCTGTTCGTTGGATTTCCACTACACATCTTCAAAAGTGAGCAAACAGGTAACTTAAGGACTGTATTTTCCAGTCGTAATTCATCCTGACTCACCCTTTCCGATTACTTTAGTAACTCATGTTCAATTATATTTTGCAGAGTTATCTTCTACTTCGACTACTGCGATTCTTGGACTGGTACATCTAGTAAGTTTTTTTTTTTTTTTGGGTACTGTACGTCCGAATGAAAAAACGGAACCCTTATGTACCTTCATCTACTGGACCGATTAAGTTGCATTTTGGTACACATGCAAAATGTATCATGTGACATATGAAATGAAAGGACTTGACAAGAGAACTTTTTTTTAAATTATTAAAAAAAAAATCCTCTTGACAAGTCCTTTCATTTCATTTTACATTTTTAATGAAAATTATTAAAGAAAATAGATGAAAATTTACCATTTCCCCCCTTATCTCCGAAACTGCTGATCCTAACATTAAAAAAAAAGAAAATAGATGAAAATTTACCATTTCCCCCCTTATCTCCGAAGCTGCTGATCCTAACATTAAAAAAAATACAGTGTACAGTTCTATACTTAAAGATTACAGCAAAACCTTTAAGAAGTCTATGGTCTTAAAATAACATGGTAAATTACTCAATATTGTGTGTACTTACATTATTATTATGCAGTTGGAAAGTATGGGGAAACATGTTTTTCAACTACAATGTTAATTCGGTTCTTGGGATTAATTCATCCCAACTACGATACCCTTCATTGTTTTTGGAATTAGAAGTGAATGACTACATTTTGTTTTTATTGCAGTACCTTCAACATCAACTGCTGAACCATTGCCAGTAGAATGTTCAAAAGACAGGAAAATATGTTCTATTGCGGGTAAGGTTTATGTTTATTTTAAACTTATTAAATTCACTTTACTATTTGATTAACTGTATTTAATGTATCAATTGTAAATATTACAGATACTTTTTTGTCTATTACAGACCCTTTTTCAAATGAAAATGTGATAAAAAGAATGAGACTAAGCCCAAGTAACTATTCAAGATTAGAATTAAATTTGAATTCACTTGTTCATGTGTCAGTTAATAAGCAACGTGTTTTCTACATTTCAGTACCTTCAACATCAACTGCTGAACCATTGCCAATTGAATGATCAATAGAAAGGAAAAGGTGTTCTAATTATTATAAAAAAACTTAAGTCCAAAGTTTTGTTTTATTTTATTATCATCACAACAAATCTCATCTTATAGTCAAGTTTACCTCGGATTAGATCTAGACTATACAATGTGATTTGTCTCTGAACCCCGCTTACGCCAACGTGGAATCACAGCCGTAGCTGGTTTCTTTTTATAAGAAAATTACCACGTAACCTTAGTTCAAATCGAAAGTTACCGTTGGCCTAAGTGACCTTTGCCTTAAATTTATTAAGAATGAAACCGTAAAAATGTCAGGATCCTAAAACCCGAAATTTTTTACAGCAACATATCGATAAAAATTACGAGTGAGTAGTAGTACATCCCTATCTTGTTATTATGTTGGCAGCTTTATGTCATGTCTGCAGTCCGTGTCATTTCTGTTATGTTGGTATTCATTATTAGCTCACGTTTCATACAAGCGACGTTTTTCATTTTTATCTATGGGACTCCCGTCTCTTAATATTATATACTCTTTGTTTATTTAATAAAAGAAAAATTTGTTTTCTTATCGGTCACCACGCTCAAAAAGTGTAACTTGAATTAATATCAAAGAAAAAGAAATACTGCATAAATAGAATAAATAAATAATTATAATTGCATAAGTTGATACAAAATGCTATGCAATAGCTTTACCGCGGCAGTCCCCGATTGCCACACGTCTTTTTACTATAGACATCTTTATGACAGATATCTTTTATATATATACAAGGAATTGGAAGAATCTTACATTTTTGAAATAAAGGTTTACAACTATCTAGGAACCAAGCCTTGTTAATAACCCGGATGCACCGTTTTTGAATTATAAAACTCTGTCGGTATCGATCGAGTTTCCCCACATTATTAATCCATAGCTCAGTACAGATGACACATAACCATGGTAAGCCGATAGGGCCGCTTCCACAGAAACATTTTGTTTTAATTTTTTTAATGTAAACTCAAACTCAAACTCAAATCATTTATTTCAATTAAACCATTTACAGGCACTTTTGAATTGTCAAGGAGTCGGTCAGTAAGAAAAATTAAGCTACATTCCCATTCCAAAGCGTAGGTACCTATGGAGAAGAACGGGCAAGAAACTCCATGGACACTCTTTTAAATTAAATTGAATACAAACCTATCAAGTTTCAGACAAATTGAGTCTATGTGCCTTTTCCAATTTAGATGTTTATCTACATTAAGTACTAGAAATTTTAAATCATCTACTTGTTCTACTTGTTTGTCTTTATAAATAATATCTACATTTAATTGTTTGTTGATAACTGATTTATACGCGTTTTTATCCTGACATTTTGTAACAACTGTAGTATCATCTGCAAAAAGAATACATTTCTGGATAGTTGCTTTCGGAAGATCATTTATATAAAGCAAATAAATAAAGGCCCGAGAATGCTACCCTGAGGCACACCATTTTTTTTTGTGCTTGCCATTGATTAAAATTTTTGTTTGAAATACATTTTGCTGCCTTTTTTAACAACTTTAGATATCTCTGTACACTGTTTCCTGTTTCGCAAATAGCTAGATATCCATTCATAATTATGCTTTCCTCTTATGCCACAGAAGTCTAATTTGTGTAAAAGTTTAGAATGATTTACAAAGTCAAAAGCCTTACTCATATCCAGAAATAGGGAAACTACTGGATTGCCATTATTGATGCTTTCTGTTAAATATTTTATCAAATTAAAGATTGCAAGAGCAGTTGAACTACCCTTGCGAAAACCGAATTGCTCCTTGCATAAATATCTCATATTTAGAGAGAAAGTTATTTAACCTAAAAAGCATTGCCTTTTATTTTTTTTTAGATAAAATAGGAACTATAGTGTTGGGCCGATAGTTGTTAGGGTCTGACTTATTTCCTGGAATAATTCTAAATGAAAAGGGGACTTTCTGGTTTTTTTTTAAATTAGTGTCCAGTTTTCCCCCCTGCGGAGAATCTCTCAGGGGGGAAAAGTGGAATAATTCAAAATGATAAGGGGACTTTCTGGACTTTTTTTACATTAGAGTCCAGTTTTCCCCCTTGAGGGGGATTCTCTCAGGGGGGATTTGTGGAATAAGCCCTCTATGCTACAGCATTCAAAATAAAGGAGTCGTTTCATTTTTGTATGGGACTCCGGCCATAACATGTACGGTTTGCAGAACATGGGAAACGGACCCCTAAATACAATAAAGACTGATTTTTTTCATAATAACTAATATTTTTTAGGCACTAAATTAAAACTTAAAATGTTTGACGTTTGTCATTAGAGTTACGACCATCGACAGCCAGCCATGACAGGTTGGAGAAATGACGTTTACATTATGTATGTTAAAACTGTGGTTGTTGTTTTCGCTGTACTTAGGTTGTTTACTAGACAAAAGTGGACCCACCAAGACAAATTTCTGGGTTTCAGCTCATCTTGATTAAAGGACTCATCTTGTTAACCTTTTAAGAATGGGTATTGTCCTATTTTGTAATAAAAATATACTTATTGGTATGATATTCAATCAATCTGCCTAGCCTTTTTCCAAGTATGTTGGGGTCGGCTTCCAGCCTAACCGGATGCAGCTGAATACGAGTATTTTACATTGAGCGACTGCCTATCTGACCTCCATAACCCAGTAACTGGGTAATAGGTACGATAAGTACCTTTGGTAGGACTGTTTTTGTCGGTTTTCAGCCGGGACCAACGGCATTAACGTACTTTCTGAGGCACAGAGATGCAAAGATGGTCGCCCAACCAACCCTGGCAAGCGTAGCTTAACCTGATGGATCGACTCACGCAGCTGTTATTATATAGCCGCGAACTCCTCCCAATAAGTATGTCATATGTATAAATAAATTAAACTACAATATTCAGATTTCAAAGATTTATTCTTCTTCTCTTACTAATACATCGTCAAGAAAAGATGCTGGTGCCACAACATTATTTTGATGTCGAGCCCAACCAAGGTACCAGACTATTGTCATCCCGTGTGCGCAACATCCAACAGTTCGCATACCACAGATGCAGCTGCAATAGTAGCCTTCTAAACTATTTTCCCAACTATTTTGTGTGGTAGTTATTAGTATATAGGAATAATATATTTTATTACTGCGGTGTCGAGATTTAATTCTTCCTCTTATGAAAATACTTTCATGTGATGACAGTGTGCCTGGCACCATGGTTTCACTGCATAGTTCTACCACAACAGATCCATTCTGCCTTATATGTTCACCAAAGTAACTCCGTGCTTGTTTGATTTGATATATCCCCAAAGCAAATAATATAAGGTCAGACATGGTCATTTGTGGGAAAACTTCTAGCAGCGGGTGATTTGTGTCTATACTTGAAAAATTAGCTCTTCGTCTGTTTAAATTATTTTCAACAATGAAATCTCCTAATGCATTAGGCACAGTCACCCGCTGCTGGGCTCGATTTAATATTGCCTCAGCATCTGGACGGTCTACCAGGGGAGAATGGAAGGCATTTAAAATAGCAGCACATATTTTAAGGTCATCCATTAAATGGGAAGATGCTACATTAAAATATTCTTGTCGAAATAATTTAAATTGTAGTTTAAAGCGACCATTAACAACCTCCACAACCCACCTACACAATGTTACAAGCCTACTTTTATTCGCTTTACTCGTAATTGTTGACAGTTGGGTTTCCCCTGCCTCTGAAGATTCAGGTTTGCAAACCTTATAAATATTTTCTAATAACGGCAGGGCATCTCGAAAACCCCTGTCCAGGATAAAAACATCACCAGGTCTAAAATATTGCCTGTATGGGCCATTTTCATTTTGAAATAATAATATCATTATGTCTGCATCAGACATAGTTGCGGGATATGGGCCACACACATCTATTATGTGATCATCACTTGCCACTAACACAAAAGGCTTAACTAAATTACGGTATTTGTGGAGGCTGTAAGTCATTTTTTGATACAGATAATTGGACGACTTTTGAATAAATATGTAAGTGCCATCGAAAATGACTATTGGTTTCCTTTCTTCCCTGTTACCGAATAAGCCCTCAGGTATTAGTAAGTTTTTGTTAATTATGTTTTCACGGCTTATGTGTCCTAAACCTAAATGGCTAGGCACATATTGTGATAATAAAGCTTCTCGAGCCTTCTTAAGTAGACGCGTGACTTTTACTTTACTCATTCTAAATAACGTTCCTAGCCTCTCGTCAGAATCTCCTGTACGAGCTTTTACAAAAAATAATCCGAGGGCTGTTTTTGGCATTTTACAATTTTCTGTTAAATGGGGGATTTCATTAAAGACACTTAAAAACTAGTCTTTTATTAAGCCAGTCCAATAATGAAACATAGAATCATCTATATTTTCTAGATTGGAAAAAATAAGGTGTACAGTTTGGGAAAAATTATTTACTTGCATCATTTTTTCAAAGTCCTCAGCACTAAATACATTATTTAATATGTCCAAATTCAAAATATGGTCCCAATCATAGGTGGTCTTGTGGATCATGCAAACTCTTGCATTTTCAGCTATATATCACTACATATTATAAAACAAAGTCCTCCGCCGCGTCTGTCTGTCTGTCTGTCTGTCTGTCTGTTCGCGATAAACTCAAAAACTACTGCACCGATTCTCATGCTGTTTTCACTAATGGATAGCTTGGTTCTCGAGGAAGGTTTTAGTATATAATTTGATAAGTTTTTGTATACATTTTTGTATAAATAAAAGATATTTGTTGGAGGTGTCGGAAAAAAATAAGCCGTCTGGGAGCTTTCAACGAAAACGCTGTCTAAACCCTTTGAGATATAACAAAATAATGTATGGTGGAATTGTGTATCTTGTAAAGGTCTTCAAAAAGTCCGCAATGGCATATGTCTATCTCTTAAGGATAACATACTATATCCATTTTATTGTCTTTTTGGAGGTATTTGTTTGCCGAATTTTACTCTTGGAAATACGATTACGATAACAATACGCTATAATATCAGTAGCTATTAGCCAAATTATGTTCGTAGATAAATAAGCTAGCTACTTATGTGTATTTCAAACAGTATACAAGAATATTTATCATAAAAACATTACTAAACACGGCGGCCTTATGATCAAAATTTATGCATTCCAAAACTTTCGTTACTTTTTCACTAACATATTTATCACTTTTCGATAAACTAACACTCAATACGAAATCTACATTTATTTCTCAGTATAAGATTCTACTATGATTAAACCGTTTTCATTGAATCCATTACTTTACGCACGTATAACCTTGATGAATGTTTACATCGCACCACACCACCCATAACTCTAAGTAGTCTGTGACACCGCCACACGACCACAGAGTCAATCTGCCTAGCCTTTTCCCAACTATGTTGGGGTCGGCTTCGACACACTACAGACGTATTTTGTTTTCTTTTTTTTTTTCGTTCGTTTAGTGGTGTTCCCGCTAAAATGTATTAATACCGGTCAAGTATTAGTCGATCAATCGAATTATACAGCCAGATCGTGTTGCAAGTACAAAATAAATGTCAAATATTTCGTTCAATTGCGAACGTGACCCTGAGAAAAGTTATGCACCAATGGTGTTCATTAGATTTGGAGTGTTTTCTCAGCACAAACGGTGTATCGTGCGACATTTCGGAGGATTTCGTTTTGTTTTAACATTGTTGGTACTTACATGAATTATTTTAAAATTATCATTTGTGTCGCACTTTTATTTCGTGTTGTAATTTGGTACAATTGATTGCTTTAAGAATTTGAGTGAAATTTCGTATTTTGATTTTGTGTTTGTTATCTTTAGGTAAAGACTCATTAGACGTTCAGAACATAAGTGCTTTTATTATAATTTGAGATATAGCCTGGGATATGGTCATATGGAGAAGGACATAGGGTACTTTTTTATGCGATAACCGACTTCCACGCGGGCGAAGCCGCGGGCAAAAGCTAGTATTTTATAATTTGATAGAATATTTCTTCTCAAGTAACTAGGTACTATGTGATGTTCTGTATTTGTACACCCGGGTACAAAAAAATTAGAACTGGATGTACCTATTTTTTTATATGAGTTTAGTTCAATACAATGGGGCATATCCAAAGCTTGCTGAGGCTCTTCTTGGTTAGGTTGAACAGGTTGTTGATTTTTTTTATTTACAGCTTCTTGCGCCCAAATCCAACAGTCATTGCACACCAATGAATGATTTGTGATCTGTAAAAAAAAGTATTAAGTAAACTCACACATTCATAGATAAATATATAATTGAGGTGTCTAATTGCAAACCCTGCTAAAATGATATTACCTTGAAACGGACTTTATTCTCTTGAAAGTTTTCTTAATTCTGTACTAAGTGACAAACTCATTTCCGAGTAAATCCATCTCTAACAGTACTAAATTGAGCCTCCAACCTTATGCTTGGTAACAAAATCCACTATAAATGGCATGGGTTAAATTCAAATTCCTCTATAACGAAAACAACCAATCACAGCGCTTGCTTTTGCACCAAGTGACCTTCCGAATAGTACGAGTATGGCGGACCAATGGAGACTTGTGTAAATTTGTCGTGCACCAAGGAGTACGATTACAGTTTATTGAATTTAAAACTCATCAATAACTCAATATCCAGAAAAATCGTTTTAGTTGGGTTTGCAATTGGACGCCTCAATTCATAGATTTACACTTGAGTATTTTACACACCTGTCGGGGATATATTCTTCTTGAAATTACATCTCTTACTGGACCATTTAGTAGCAGATGTCTCCGCCTGCGTACTGTTGATGTTGAACACACAATACAAACATTTTTGCTATTCAAGTGAGGAACTGGTTGCTCGCTGAACATTTCCGAACATTTTCGATTACAGTAATTGATCATTAACATACTGTCAAATCAATCAGTCTATTGCAGTACAACTATAAGTTAATCTAAACATAGTTATGAATAAGGAAGTTATTTAACAGACCTGTCGTGGAGCGATTCGTGCTGTGATTTCATCTCTCTCAGGAACGTGTGAAATAATATGCGTTCTTCTTCTTCTTCGAGAGAAAGTCTACACCAAACACAAATATGTTGTGATTGTGCAGAGTTAGATGCTGGTACACCCACCAGCCTGCAGGCATGGGTCCAGCATCGGTGGCAAACAAGGCCACCATCTGGTACCTGCATTTATTATTTTGAAGTTGTACTAACCATTGTTGTAAGGTAAAATAATATAAGTATGAATCACATGAAAATAAAAGTTACCTGTCTTGGGGCAATTATATTGGATATTGCGTCTCTCTGAGGCCCACTTGATAAATAATGGGTTCTCCTTGTTAATAAAGATACAAGGCACCACACACATTCATTTCTTCCACTGACAGATTCTGTTGTAGCATCCTGAATTACTTCAGTATTGTTATGAGTGTTCTCAAGAACATTAGTTGCAGAATTAAAACAAGCCTCGCATAGTGCAGCATCAGCAGCAATCTAAAATAGATTTGTATTTATCATGTTACAATTACATAACTATACTCTGAAAACAAGTTTTTCTATATAATTATTAAAAACACTGTCCAATAATTACAGTCACAAGTGTTTAAATCTGTTCATCTGAAAATATATTCTTACCTCACGAGCCATGTCTTGTTCAATAATAAACAAAATATCTGGACCCAAATCTGATGCAATATAGTGGTATTCATCACTGGGTATACTTTGGTTGCACTTAACACAAGCCATTTTGTAACAAGCCAAGAAACCTGTAACAGACATTAAAATGATAGTGGTTCTTGAAACTTGTCTTCTTAACTTAATTAAATTGTTTTCTAATGACATTCATTCGTTTACCTGTGAGTAAAAACAAAAGATTTTCAATGGTCAGACAAATCCAAATCGCAGAATCTGAATTCAAGTACCGTTAAACAAAGTCAAAGTCAATTCCAAAAACGAGCAGAAATCACAAAAACCGTTATACAAAGCCGAAGTCGTAAGAAGTTACAGAGAAAGTAATGAAACGCAAAATAACACCGAAAGCCACGAAGTCGAGACGAACGAGACTGACTGATGTGATGAGATATCAAGTAACAAAACAAATGTTTGAATTTTTCGTCCAGAAGCGCCTACAAATCTACAATCTACAAAAGTAGTTTTTTTTTTAATGATCACTTTCTTTCAAAAAAGTTGTTTATGATAGATACTCGTAACATAATAACATCATATTAGCACAGAAATACATGCCTTTCACATTTATTTAAATAACGTCTACGTGATATAATTATGTTTTAAAGTAACATGATTTCTGGACGAAAGCTATAGACAAGTAAGAAGACGCCATGATCAATCGAATATGGCAATAATTTGTAAAATTATTATTTTTTGTGCCGAAGTAATCAGGAGAATATTCAGGAAAGAATATTTTTCCTGAATTCGTGGATTTTTTTCCTCTTTTTTCATTACCGTACACTTTATGGCCGAAAATGAAACATCTCCTTTAGTTGCTAGATTTGATGGAACATTTAATGTTTTGGTGTTAAACACTTTATTGATTAATATACACGTACCTCCTCTACATTTATCTCGACTAAATACTGGAGCCATTTTAAAATTATTAAGTTTGATGTTATCTTCCGTACCCTGTTTAACAAAAGTTTCACTAAAACATAATATAGCCACCTCCTTGTTTTTTTCCTATAATTCTGATAAAGTTAGTTCTAATACATCTAGTTTGTTACAAATTCCGGCTATATTTTGATGCAAGATTCTCAGTTTACTATGTCGGTAATCCTGTTTTGAATTCTCATAATTAATTATTATAGTATTATTAGCGGAGTTAGGAACGAATTTTATTAAGTTTATAGTTAGTTGAATATGTTATTGCCACATCTACAATCACCGAGAACCAAATAGTTAGGTACGTAGGGAAATGCTATGAAAACTGATACTCTATTGTTAACATAATATATGACCGACTCCGCGAGAGATCAACTCTACTTATAAATCTTTTTACGTTTCATATCTGCATTTCTTTCGAATCGCCAAAACGTGCTTATATTTTTCGATCGTTTATAATGTGTATTTATTTATGTATGTCTGTAAGTATTTCCAGAATAAGTCCATTTGCGAATTGGCCATTTTGAGAACTAGTCCTTTTGCGAATTGGCCATTTTAAGAACTAATCCTTTCGCAAATTAGCCGTTTTAAGAATTAGTCCTTTTGCGAATCAGCCATTTGCCGAATTAGGCATTTGTAGAATGCTAGGCATTTTACGAATTGGGGATTTAACGACTAAGCCCTCGCGTTACATTTATTTTTTAAGTCGGTTTTTAAATTATTTTATCCTTTTTCAATTACTTTTTAACCGTCGTGGGTTTTTTTCACATGAAACATAACTGATCGTCTGTCTTTCATCACCCATTACTATGTATGTAATCTATTGATGTATTGGTACAGAAAGCACATCGTCACAGTGTGTAGTACTTGTGAGTGAGGCTGAGTGTCGACACGCGACAAAGTTTCGCGGATCATTACAACAGATCCCAATAAGCGTGTGATCGCGGAGATGCGGGCCCCAGGGGTGTGCGGGGCGCAGGGAGGGAACCGGGGTACATACAGTGTACGTATTTGAGCTCAATCAGGGGACGGCGCGGTGCCCCTATTTGCATATCTTTTGTCGCATCGTTCTGCTGACACAGCTCGTCCCGTGCGGTGTGCACGTGTGAACCGCTGTCTGTCTGACTGGTTGTCTGTCTGTTAGTCGCTCAATGTAACAAAACACACTGATCACACGTTCGATATTTCACAGCTTCAAACTCAAACCATTTATTTAAATGAAACCATTTACAGGCACTTTTGAATTTTCAAGGAGTCGGTCAGTAAGAAAAATGAAGCTACATGCCCATTTCAAAGCGTAGTAGGTACCTATGGAGAAGAACGGGCAAGAAACTCCATGGACACTCTTTTAAATTAAAATGTTACAAAAATATCAGTTACATCTATAATGTTGAATTTATAACTAAATGTGAGAACGATGTAAAAATAAAAAATAAAATAAAAGCGACCAGAGTAGGTACAACAAATAGAAAAAAACAAAAAAAAGAAAAAAAATTGTCGTGGCAGCTAAGAGATGACCAGTCCCAACTGACGGCGCTCGTTTACGAACATGACGCATGGATTAGAAAGGAGATTGGGATTATACAATGCAAAGGTAGTCTTACAATCTTCAGCAGCTCCAATATTATTTTCAAATGTTAATCAATTAGTTGTGGCTGTGGAGCAGGACCAGCATTCAGCCAAGCATTTTTATCAGTGATGTAATCCCCCAACTTATAATAATGCCTGCCTGCATACTCGTAGTCTGCGTTTTATACAAGATTTAAATTTAGTCTCATTCGGTTGAAGTAGGAATTTTATTGTAACTTTTTAAACAGTACCCCATGAAAGATGGGTATACTTTAGCCAGTCTGAAACCTGGTTGAACTAATAGGTCCCTATTTCTAGTACTATAATTATGTCTTTCACCTCTTTTCCTAAAAAGATGTAAATTTTTCCTTACGTACATGATATTTTCGTAGATATATTGACAAGGTACCGCCATGATGTTAATATCCTTAAAAGTCAAAGTCAAAGTCGAAGCATTTATTTCAAATAGGCACATAAATGGCACTTTTGAACGTCAAAATTTACACAGAAATAAAATTGATTCTATGTAGTTGCCCCTTCCAAAACCAGTAGTTTCGCATGGAGAAGAATGGGCAAGAAACTCCACCGTTACTCTTTTAAACTGTTTTACAATAGTTTGTATACCCGCATCTATTATATCATTACATCTGAAGACGATGTACCTAGAATACAATTACGAGCGTACTATACCACAACAGGTAATAAGAATAAAAAATTAAGCATTGGCGAATAAATTAACCATGTGTTAGATACAAGGTGCTCACATATTTACAAATATTGTATTATTTTGTACAAATAAAGTCAGTGTTTGAGTTAAACTTATCATAAAAATAATATCTTAAAAATAATACATTATACCTAAATTAGCCACCTGTTTGATTTTGTCTAGACTCTACATTGTCCTATGGAGCAAGACCAGCATGTTTCCAAGCATTCTTATATATCTATACATATAATAAAATCGTAGCGAAGTCAAAACTGAACATTGAATATTTTTGAAAAAAAGTAATTGCCACGAGGTCTGGGAACGATTCTGATGCCGAAAATATAGTTTTTAGAATTTTTGTCTGTTTGTCTGAATGTATGTTCCAGCTAAACACAAAAACTACCGGACAGATTTTGTTCAAATTTTGTATAGATGTTCCCTATAGGTTTGGTCAAATTACTACGTATAAATTATCACGCTATTTGCTATGGGGAATGAGCAGTATTGCATTATGTTTTGAGATAGGTCCATAAGGGCAGGTACCTTAACCGTGGTCGCTACAAGAAAATGGTCTTAAGAGACTATCCTTAACTTTTAGAAAAAAACTGATCTGCATTCACAGATTTTGAAAAAAATGTACAGTCAGCAAGAAAATGGGAAATTTTCACAAAAAAGTTTTTTGATGCCAATCGATCCTGTTTCTTACGAGGATCAAAAAACTTTATAGGACCAACTGAGGTTTGAGTACTAGAAAAGTCAGAAATCGAAAAAAAACTTTTCCCATACAGTTCGTAGGAATAATACAGGACGACAATAGTCGAATTAGATAAGATAAGATAGATAAGATAATATTTATTTGCTTAAACATGTGTCATACATACAGGAAAATACATGCATGCAAGATGGCAACAACATTATTAGGTACAGGCATGTTTGCCACATGATGTGACGTGCAAATCTTAAGAATACTAGAATCAATTAAAACATTCTCTTAGAATAACAATAAATTAGGTAATTAAAGTGCAAAAATAATATTGTAATAAATTTAAAATAACAAAAATCAGTCAGAACATTAAAACTAAAATAAGTTATTACGACTGATAAACAATAATCATGTCGACAATAACAAAAAAAAAAAAAAAATAATAATAATATAAAGATCCAAAAAAAGCAAAATAACAAATTCAAAAAATTTATAATCAAATCAAATAGTTACTATGTCAATACACATCTTTCCTCTAGGAACTCGTTAATATTATAGTATGCTTTATTTACTAAATGTGTCTTCAGTTTTCTTTTCAAGGGTACATTGTTAAGCTTCTTCCAACTCTTAGGCAACTTATTGTACATAATTGGAGCCATATGAAAAACACTTTTGCGCATAAGTGCAGTCCTACAGGGAGGTACACAAAGTTGGGTTTGGTCACGCCTGTTTCTGGGAAATTGATCTGCTCTGCGCGGAAATAATTTAGGATTGTCCCTGACAAACATAATGGTTTCAAGAATATAAATGGATGGCAATGTTAAAATTTTATGCATTATAAAATAGGGTTTGCAGCTGTCCGTAGTTTTCAAATCAAACATTGCTCTAAGGCATCTCTTCTGTGCTTTAAATGCTACTTCTCTATTAGTCGAGTTACCCCAAAAGATAACACCATATCTGAGAACCGATTCAGCCAGACCGTAATAAGCTGTTAATAAAGCCTCCCTATTAACATTTCGTGACAGCAAGTACAATGCATAGGCACTACTACTAATTCTAAAGATAAAGATAAAGATAAATTTATTTGTTCAAACATGTGTAACATGATACATGAATATGCACATAAAGATGGAAAATATTAAGTAAGACCAACACGTTTTGCCTCACTTGGCGTACAAAATGTTTATATGATATTAATTAAATTGGCAATTATAAATTAATTATTAATGTCAGTTTCACACATAAAATTAGACTTGGTGCAAAATATGGTCTATAATTCAATATACAATCAGAGTCAGTACAAAAAGTAGTCAATATTAATTACAGACAAAATATGTCAATATAATAATCAAAATAAATCAACAATAACATTCAAAATTTATCATTCAAAAAGTCAACAATGTTATAGTAACACTTATCAGTAAGCAGCTTTTTAAGTGTTTTCTTAAATAAATTAAAATTCAATTTTTTTTTCAATTTTTTTTTCATTTTTTTTTTTTTTAATTTTTTTTTCTCTTACTTAGAGAATCTATATGATCCTTCCAATTTAAATTTCGGTCAATAATTAGTCCCAGAAACTTAGTTGTATCAACCGTGTCAATTGTTATATTATTATATGTTATGTCAAGATTGGAAAAAGTCAATAAACGCTGGCTAAAATGCATAATTACTGTCTTACTTAAATTAATTTTTAAATTATTACTGTCTAACCATTGTATAGTATTGATCAATGTATTATTAATGTCATATTTATATAGGTATTTATTATTACAGGGTATCGATATAGTACTGTCGTCCGCGAAAAGTGTTACTGGGTGGTCTATTGATTTAGGAAAGTCATTTATGTACAGTGTAAAAAGTGGAGGTCCTAAAACACTTCCTTGCGGAACTCGGTAGGTAACTGTTCGTTCCTCCGATAGACTATTTTCTTCATGTTTGGTTCTAGTGTTCAGACTACTTATTTCGGTCATTTGTTTTCTGTCGTGCAAATATGATTTTATAAGTTCAAGTACATTCCTTCTAACACCATACGCATCAAGTTTTTTTAATAAAATATCATGTTGGACATAACCAAATGCCTGAGTCATGTCACAAAATATAGCACATACTGGAGTTTTTTTATCCATATTTGACATAATAGAGTGCAAAAAGTCATAAACTGCCATATTCATTGTTTTCTTTTTTCTAAATCCTTTTTGTTCGTTACAGAGTATATTGTTCACTTCTAAATAACAACTAAGTTGGTTATAAATATAGTATTCAATTACTTTTGAAAACATCGGAATTAATGCAATCGGCCTGTAACATTCCATTAGTTCCCTGTCTTGTTTTTTAAACAATGGCTTTATTACCGATTTTTTTAAGGCGTCTGGAAAAATACCTTCATTTATACACAGATTTATAATATGACTGAGCGGGTGACTTATTTCATCAGCAACTGTTTTTAGTATTTTTGTACTGATCCCGTCATAACCCACACTATTCGTATTGTTTAACGCTAGAATGATTTTCGATATGTCATTCGGAAAACTTGGAGCGATAAACATAGAATCCTTTCTGCTCAGAATATTTTTTGTTACCATATGCCCTGAATTTATCGAGGGTTGAATTTTGTCAGTAAAATAATCGTTAAATGAGTTAGAAATACGGTTTGGATCCGAGATAATTTCATTATTAATTCTAATTTTGGGGATATTATTCTTTGGTATATTAAATTTTGTATCGTTTATAATTTGCCAGGTAGTTTTGGATTTATTTATTGATGTCTTTATTTTGTAATTATTTTGTGATTTCTGAGTTAAATTTATTATTCTTTTGAATAGTTTTGAATAATTCTTAAATCGCGTTTTATTCTGTTGACTAGGTTTTCTTCGATACTGCCACAATAATTGACGTTTATTTTCACTGCATTTTTTAATACCGCGCGATATCCATTTTTGTTTATTGTGAACATTAACTGAAATAAGATGTACGGGGAAGCACTGTTCGTATAACAAAATGAAAATATCTACGAATTCCTTATATGCTACATTCGGGTCCCTGGCTGCATAGACGTCAGAAAAGGTTAGGTTTTGCAGATAGCCTTTAAACTTATTGATGTTGTCGTTATTGTAGACCCGTCTTCTTAGTCCACCGTTTAAAAGTGCATACGTTACTAATTGGACATTTCAATAACTGCGCAGTATGGTCAGACAACGCTAACTCCAATACTGTGGCTTTACAGGAATTTTTAAAATTATGCGCAAAATTATCTATACATGTTTTGCTCTTAAGACGCGTCGGTTGATGAAGAGCTAGTTTTAAGTTAAAGCTCAATAACATATTTTCAAATTCTGTTGATTGCTTATTTCTCCTAAGAACATCTATATTAAAATCACCTACTAAAACAATATTTTTATAATTATTTTTCACTATATTCTGTAATATTATTTCCAATTTATTCATACATTCGTTGAAATTTTTAGCATTAGGTACTCTATAAATACAAACACAAACAATCTTATGAGCAATAATTTCAATGGCACAGCACTCAAAAATACCTGTTGATGACATTTTCGCTATTTTTGGCAACTCTCTCCATTGAAGGCCTGACTTCACCAGTATGCATGCACCGCCTCTCTTGCTTTCTTTTCTACTGAAAGAAGCCGCCAAGCAGTAATTCTTTAAGTTAAGGTGTTTTTCATAGCCTTCCACCATGAAATGCTCCGTAATGCATAAAACGTCCACGTTTATGTTTCTATCTAATAATTCATTCAAGCTGACTGCAAGGGCATCGCATTTCGCAAGCAGGCCTGCGATGTTTTGGTGTAGCATATGTAGATGTTTAGTCACGAAAAAAATTGTCATCCGTTGTAGTTCCTTCGTTTTTGTCTATAACATTTTGTTTTATGTCAGCGTAATTATGAGTGATTTCAGTAAATAATTCCCATGAATCGTTAAATATTGTACGGAGTCCAAGATTATTGATAGTCCCTGAGTATATATTAAACATGCTATCGTCATATTTCAGATTAAGGTTGCTGTCTAAAAGGTATGCATGTCCATGCGTCATTATGTCCAAGTGTAAGAGATTATTGAATGTCTCTACTCGACAGTTGAATAAAGTAGCGTCAAAGGGATACTTATATGTAGGCAAACAAATAATTATGTTAGTATTTCTTATCTCTTGATACTTCTCAAATGGAAGATAATATCATAATAGTCATTAGTTTTTTTGAAGTCTTCTTGCCCAAGGAGTATGATGCAGCAATCTTACATAGTATAATTTTTTAATTTGGTACCCAGTCCATCCAAAAGCTGTTTTGTATTTCCATTTGATTTTAAACAATGAAATAGATTGCAGTTATTCTGAAATGCATTATCAGCCGTTAACCATACATTGTGTTTATTATTACTACTTATTATGCATATCTTAGGCCTAGTCTTAGCCGAGTGGCTGCTCAGTTCTGTTAAAGGTGTTTGAGTAGTTTTGAAATTTGTGTCATTATTTTTAGCCTGTCTTCCCGAATCACACATAGACTTTCTCTGGGAACTTATATCTTCAACAGCCCTTTGTTGAGTTGATAGTTTTAACTTAGTTTTAAATTATTCCAATACAACTTCGGGTTGAATAGGAAACGAATAGAGCAGATAGTTACAGATTTAATATTTTAAATGATTATCATACCTTATGGATCTAAGCAGTCAATTATGACATATTACGCTATTTCAGTTAACTTTCAACAAAGCAATGCAAATCTGATTTCGTATTCAAAGAATTGTTATTTTTTGTGCTTCTCTTTAGGGTTCCGTACCAAAATGGTAAAAATGAACCCTTATGGTGCAACTCAGTCTGTCTGTCCGTCTGTCTGTCTAAGCTGGATATCTCAAGAAGTACTAAAGCTATCAAATTGAAATTTGGAATAGTTTTAGATGACGTTTGCAAAAAATTTTTGCATCTAGGATTTAAAGGGGTTTTAAAACTCGAAGTCGGGCTACTAGGGCATGTGGGGTATCGTATGAAAGAGCGCTATTTGCACATTCTCAAAAATTTTTTTAGGCCGCATTGTTTTCGACCTTTGACAAAAAAAAAATACCATTCCCACCTCTCTCCCTTACGTGTTCCACCTCCTCCTTCGCGCGCATTACTGCTTCGCAGAAGGAGGTGACGGCCTCCCATGCACTCTCGCTCCGTACTATGGCCTGGACCAGGACCAGACGCGAGAGATCGTCGCCACCGATCGCCTCCGTGGGGACACGGGGCGGTGCTCTACCCAAGCCGGGCAGGCCTCCACCGTATGCTCTACCGTATCCTCCGGGCGATCCACACAGTGATAACACCCGGGCGTTTCCTCCCGCCTTATCCTAAACAGGAACCTCCCAAAACAATGGTGTCCGGTGGGGACCTGCGTCAGGCGGAAGGTGAGGACGCCGTGGCGTCTCTCTAGCCACTCCTCAAAGAGAGGATTTATACTTGACTTCCCGAGTGTTAACAATTACAATGCACTGTTATATTATATTAGTGATAGCTATTCGCCAGGATTAATCTGTAAGAATGACAATGAGAAACATTCAATGTAGGTATCAGTGTTGTGCCATTAGTGTATATCCAGGAACACAGGCCTTCAATAATTTACTATAAAAGAGCTGGTGGACCTCAACACCGACCTGCAGACAGTCCAGGGAGGCTATGCCATTCTTAGATGGTAGGCTAACCAGGAGGTTATTACTCCTGGACAGGACCGGCCTGAGCCTGGTGACGGGGACCATCACGGGACACTGCTCGCTAAACCAACACTTCCACACAATATCGGACAATCCTCTGTGCAGGGCTTGCATGGAGGCTGAGGAAAACGTCGTGCATTTGCTCTTTGAATGCACAGGCATCACTCAGATTAGAACAGAAACCCTCGGGGCACCCAGATCTTTCACAGATGTTCCAAACAGACCGGGAGACGTAATTATCTTCTAGAAGGTGGGCTGATTTGAATAACCACTGATGGCCACCATGGCCCATGTACAATGGTCGACCTGAAGGACTAAGTGCGGAAACCAAACCCTTTACCATAGAACATGGAACTGTACGTCACTTGCTCTCGCGGCACCAGTCCTGACTCTCTGTATAATTTGATTGCTGTGACCAAAACTACAAACGTAGTATTCAAGGTAGTTTTATTAAAATGTGGCTGGTATTCTTACTAGAATACCAGCCACATTTTAATAAAACTTCCTTGAAGTTTACGACACAATATACTTATTGTGTCGTGTTACGACTTCCACGCGAACGAAGTCGCGGGCAGAAGCTAGTACATAATATTTTCATAAATGAATTGGCAAGATACGGTCATTACAATGTTAAGTTATTGTGAATGAGGACCTAGTTTGGTCAGCATTAAGTGGTTTTATTTTACTTAAGTAGGTATTAAAAGTCCCTATCAATTTCGCGGTCTAAAAACAGAAATTTCTATTTTTTTCAGCACAAATTTCTCAGTAACCTGAAGATACCTGGTTTTTTTTTTAATGCCCTGTTATTCATCATATCTTTATCTAGTAAGTGTACTGATTAACATTTTGATAACTACTTAATATAAAATACGAAAAATATAAATCTAACACATGTTTTTACGTAAGCACGAAACACCCGGTTTTCCAATCTGTTTTTTGGCTTACTGGTGGCAAATAACAATCTGAAAAAATTCATACATACTGGACATATAGTATACTAGTAAGCCTACAACTTTTTTTTTTTTAATTTAATGTATAAGTTCATTAAAAAAAATGTTATCCACGCTGAAAAAACACAATAAAATCATGTGCAAAACCGTTGTCTACGCGTAAGAATTTATTGAAAATAACAATAAGTGTTCAATATTCTAAAATTTGATGTATTTATCTACCAAACCTAATTTTTTTTGACTAATACTTTTATTGTAATAAAATATCTAAATAATGCCTTATAAACCGATGCGCTTGCTCGATACATTCAGTCGCGCCCAAGGGCTTCTCGACGACGGACCTGTGTCGCCCGTGACGTTCGCCGCTCCCGACGTAACTCGCGAATTGTGCGAATTTTGTACTAGGCCTAATCAGTTTTGAGACTTTGAGTATATTTTTATTTTATTTATGCATAGTGTGACACTTTGTGATTTGTTAATGTTATTCATACATATTAATGTTTTGTATTATACTATTAGTAAATTAGTGTTTAATTTTTAGAAAATGGGTCGATAAAGTGAACTTTATTATCACGGAAAAATCAAAGGAAAAAAGAAAAAACGCGAAAGGCATGTGCAGTTCTTAGGTATTTTTTTTTCACATATCGTATAGGAAGGAACACAAAACATGGCGCGTGACTAAGAATATAAAAAAAGCAGTGGAAGAAAAAAAGCGCGCCATTACAGAAGAATATCGTCGTCGAACTGGGCTCCTCGTCGATACAGTAAAGCAATGTAGCGGCTCAACCAATGAGTGCAATACTGTGCGAACGTTCTTTAAAGACCCTGCTCTCGCAGCTGCGATCACTGGGGTTGACAAAGATCTCATTACAAGATTCTCTGTTATACTGAAGGACCTTTCGTGCTCGTACACACGGCCACAAATCAAGCTATACATTTCCAGTTTAGGCTGATCTCGCATTGTATAGGATTTCCGTACAATGAGAGGTCAGCTTATACTGGACATGTATAGGTCGATTTGTGGCCGTGTGTACGATGTAAAGCCAGAGGCCTACAAGGAGTATACACTTGACATGACTAGGCTACGTCACCAAGTACCAATGGTACAAAATGCCTTCTAGTGTACATAAAATATTAATTCACGGAGCTAATTTCATCAAATCCCTTGTCCTTCCTATAGGTCTACTGAGCGAAGAAGCTCTAGTCTAGACGCAAAGACTGCCGCAATTATAGAGCTGCTAATAATTTAGTATTAAATGGGAAAAAACCAAGTGCATAAAATGTTCTTTACCAGATAGTATTGAATCAAGAGAACCTAGAATTCGTAGATAAAACTGTTTTCCTGGGGATCATGATGCATTCAAGGCTAATGGGGTCCTCATTTAACATCTCTTGCAGGACGTCTAAGTTCAGCAGCATATGCTGTCAGAAAAATCCGTCAATTTATTTATGTACTCGTAGATACGAGGCTAGTCTATTTTAGTTACTTTCATAGTATAATTTCTTGCGGTATTTTACTTTGGGGACGGGCTGCAGACATCGAGTCTATTTTTATTCTGCAGAAAAGAGCCATCAGAGCCATATATAATGTCCGCAGGAGCGATTCTCTAAGGGAACTGTTTAAGGATATTATCATCATGACGGTACCTTGTCAATATATCTACGAAAACATCATGTACGTACGGAAAAAATTACATATTTTTAGAAAAAGAGGTGAAGGACATAATTATAGTAATAGAAATAGGACCTACTAGTTCAACTAGGTTTCAGACTGGCTAAAGTAGACTCGTCCTTTATGGGGTACTGTTTAAAATGTTACAATGAAATTCCTCCCCACATACTTCAACTGAATGAAACTAAATTTAAATCTTGTATAAAACGCATACTATGCACGCAGGTATATTATAAGTTGGGGGATTACATCGCTGATAAAAATGCTTGGCTGAATGCTGGTCTTGCTGCACAACCACAACTAATCGATTAACATTTGAAAATAATGTTGGAGCTGCTGAAGGTTGTAAGACTATCTTTGCATTGTATGAACTCAATCTCCTTTGTATTATATAATTGCATAGCACAGGTGTGAGTACTATGTACTATAGAGCTACCATTAACCGGGTAATGTCTTTTATTGACTTGAATGTGCCCTGGCGGCTGAGAGTATGTCATGCTCACTAAGATGTCTCGCTGATGGTGGCGTGTGTGTTGGATCATTTAGCTCCCTTCAAAATGGTTGAGCTGAATGGTGCTAATCCATGCGATATGTTCGTGAACGCGCGCCGTCAGTTGGGACTGGTCATCTCTTAGCTGCCACGGCTTATTTTAATTATCTTATTATAATTATTTTATCTTAAATTTTTTTTTGTTTGTTTCTATTTGTTATACCTACTCTGGACGCTTTTAACGTGTACGTTTTTATTTTTTATTTTTATATCGGTCTTACATTTAGTTATAAACTCAACATTATAGATCTAATATTTTTGTAACAATTTAATGTAAAAGAGTGTCCATGAAGTTTCTTGCCCGATCTTCTCCATACGTACCTACTACGCTTTGGAATGAGCATGTAGCTTCATTTTCTTACTGACCGACTCCTTGAGAATTCAAAAGTGCCTGTAAATGGTTTAATTGAAATGATTTGAGTTTGAGAAAGCATAGCACGAGAAAAATTGGAAGGAAGCAGACTATTGAAGACACGCTCTGCTTATCTCCTCCGATTCATTAATATCCAGCATCAGACCATTGCCTAAGAGAAAATCGGGTACTTTGGCGCCAGAAGTATTACAATTATTGAAAGCTCCTGAAGCGCCTGAAAGGATGCACTTATCCGATGAAGAAGCAAACAGCGAGTAGACAAAAGCCAAAGGCCTTTTTCAAGGCCGCCTATTTAAAAGTGTCTTAAACGTAACAAAAACTTTTTTATTTAAAGACTATATGTATATGTACACATTATATAAATACAACATTATACTTAGTAATATAATTATGTGTTTTTATCGTATAAGTCTACAAACAAATACCTACCCACATTTAAATTAAAAATTTCATATAAAAAATCTAAGTGGCTCGTAATATAATTATTCCGAACACTGTTCGCCGGGAGGTCTGTAGTAGGTAAATAATACAGGAGGGTGGGTAATAACACATGTAATTAGTTTCAGACCTATCTTATATATACATATGTATTGGTCACACTTTATAGTTTGCTTTTACTATGATGAACGCCGTACTTAATATTGTTATTTTTACTTACCTACTAGGTGGTAATTATGACGTGTTATAAATATAACACGTCATAATTACAATAAAATCCATCCAGTATTACAGAACCTAGTAGGTAAGTAAAAATTAGGGAGTGCTGTTAATAGCGGTTACGGACCAAGATTATTTGTTCCCGCTTCACCGTACGACAAAGCATACTACGATTGTCGCCGATAGTTCGAACGCACACAGACACGATGCGCTCCGAAAGTTACCTAAACTAGTAGCGCGTCGAAATTGATAGGGACTCTTAAGCCACATTCGGTTTTGATTGACGCGTATTTGTGCATCTCTAAAAGCGCGCCATCAGCCTGTTCATGAATTTCCTTACATCAGCCAGTCTATTTGTCCACTCACTTCTCTCACATCAATATGAACTATGTGGGATTAACTCGTGCAATGGTAAAATGTTATCCAAACAATTCGCTGGTAGCGAGGCTGACCGTCCTCACTGAGGAACAGTGCGGTGACCAGTTATGGCCCCAGTACGTACAGTGCGACACTCGCGAGCAGAGCGGCGCGCGTCCCGCTGACACTCATTACCATACAGTTGAGTCGAGCTCATTGAATCAAATCATTGAATCAGCAAATATGCTACCGCGGAGTTTTCATTTTATCTAGTCAAAAAGTTTTATTATTCAAATCCACGGGGAGCTAAACAAGATGCCATTTACCGAGTTACGAGACGCGACGCGACGCCAAACAGACTAACTAACGAAGCCGGACGACGCGGCGACGCTAAATTGAATACACAAACTGAAAAAACTCAGCCGTCCGCGCCGCGCCGTGGCGAGCCGTGCCGCACCATGCCGTGCTGTGCCGCGCCGTGACGGGTGTCTCACGACGCCTCTGTTCCCGAACCGCGGATATCGGCCAGTCTGACGTGTTGGTGTACACAGCTCGTAGCCACGCCAGCTTTAAGCCACGCCGCACCGACTGCGCCCGGGCTCTCACGGGATGTAATTATCGGCCTCCGCTACTTCTTTTAAACCAACTTTCAAAAAGGAGGCGGTTCTATGTTCGTAGAGCACGTTTTTAGGGTTCCGTAGCCAAATGGCGAAAAACGGAACCTTTTTGGATTCGTCGTGTCTGTCTGTCTGTCTGTCCGTCCATATGTCACAGCCACTTTATTCCGAAACTATTAGAACTATACTGTTGAAACTTGGTAAGTAGATGTATTCTGTGAACCGCATTAAGATTTTCACACAAAAATAGACAGAGATAAAAAAACAATACATTTTGGGGGTTCCCCATACTTACAACTGAAACTCAATTTTTTTTTTTTCATCAAACCCATACTAGTGGGGTATCTATGGATAGATCTTCAAAAATGATATTGAGGTTTCTAATATAATTTTTTCTAAACTGAATAGTTTGCGCAAGAGACACTTCTAAAGTGGTAAAATGTGTGTCCCCCTGTAACTTCTAAAATAAGAGAATGATAAAACTAAAAAAAATATATAATGTACATTACCACGTAAACTTCCACCGAAAATTGGTTCAAAGGAGATCTAGTAAGTAGTTTTTTTTTTTCAACTACAATTTGAAGTTTGTTCTTGGGTTAAATTCATCCCAACTACGGAACCCTCATTGTGTGTAGTCCGACACGCACTTGGTCGGTTTTTTTTTAATGTATGTCCGCTGATTTTTCCGTCAATTGTGGACCGATTTGGAAAATTATTTTCTTATTTTAAAGGATATGCTTTCAGATTGGTCCCATTTTTATAAAAATCTAGTTTAAATGATGGGATCCAGGAGGATTGATAATAACTGCGGTAAACAAAAAAAAAAAAAAAAACAACCAACTTCCAAAACTTGTTCCTATACCTAAAACAGGGCTTCCTCTCTCCTACCCTTTTGCTGTGCCCTACAGGGTCCATAATGATCTAAATTATATAGTTACCACCTAAGTACACATTATGGAAAAGCAATAAAGATATTGAGTATTGAGTATTGAAAAATTTCCAAAGAGTTTTTTGCTCGTTTTTCTCCATAAATATCGTCTACCGTCGCCCAGTAAATGTCGTCTTTGTATTGCTCCTATAATTTAATTGAAAAAACAAAAATCGGTCAAGTGCGTGTCGGACCACGCACAATGAAGGGTTCCGTACTTGGAAAGAATTTATCCTAAGAACAAACTTAACATTGTAGTTGGTAAACATAATCTCCCATACATTTCAACTGCAAATGTAAGTTTGTACGCACAATATCGAGAGATTATCATGTTATTTTAAGACCATCAACTTCTTATAGATTTTCCGGTAATCTATGTATAAGTATAGAACTATTTTCTGTATTTTTTTTTTTTTCAAAATTTTATGTTCAGTAGTTTCGGAGATAAAGGGGGAATGGTCAATTTTCGTCTATATTCACTTATAACTTTAAAAAAAATTATTTGAAAATTATAAAAAAATATATATTTGAGACCCTCACAGTAAGCCCTTTCATTTAGTATGTCACACGGTACAGTTAGCAAAACTTTTTTTTTTTAATTTTTAAAGAAAAAGAAAGAAAAGAAAGAAAAATTGTTTATTCTGCACAAACAAAACGCACTTAATAAAAAATAAAATTATAAAATACATACATTGAAGTAGCCAAAAGCCTCTTATTCAAGCAATAAAAGTTTGACAATTTAGTCCATTGCTTGATGTCAGGACCAGGGACCAAAGACAATTTACATTGTTACACTGTGTTGCGTCACTGACAAAAATGTCAACAAACAAACGATTTAGACAAAAACATAATGCCGATCACAAAGTGGAAAATGGCTACTTTTGTAACAAACAAACAACAGTAACAAGAACAATTAAGCCGTGCGTCGCATCTGTGCAAGAATAGGTCATTGCTCAGCAAAATGCTGTGACTTCGGACGAACCTACCATCGAAGCGCTGATTTGCCCCCCAAAACTGACCCCAATATTCTAAATTCATTTATTTACAGTTCACGTCCATGTTTGGGTCACTCAAATTGATATGTATACCAAATTTCAACTTAATCGGTCCATTACATTCGGAGCAAATTGGCTGTGACAGAGGGACAGACAGACAGACACACGAGTGATCCTACAAGGGTTCCGTTTTATCCTTTTGAGGTACGGAACCCTAAAAATTGTAAAAAGTGTGTGTTTACAAACTTGTGTGATATCGTTGCATTGCTAATGAAACGAGCTTTTGAACAGTGAAAACTACACATCAATACAACCACGGACTGGGTGCCTGCCGTTTTGCCGAAAAGATTTTGACAAAATTTCATTACCCTAACAATTTTTTCGAATCGAACTCGAATGGTACGCTTAATTTCATTTGGTCAAATCTTTACTTGGCAAAATATTACTATTTTATGGCATTTGGTCTTTAATCAAATGATTTATTACAGCAAACAATCTTCAGACAACAAACGTTTGGTAAAATTATTTGTTAAACACAAACATTAAATGACCAATAAACATTTGACTTGTTGGTTAAATTTGATGTCTTTTGCGTACTTCTTTGTAAGTTTTTGTGCTTTAATTTGTCTGAAACAAGTCAAATTTATGGTTACTTGATATTAGTTTATTTATGGAAGTAGTTAGAGTAGGTTAATTATTAAAAAAAAGACGTGTGGCACTCGGGGACTGCCGCGGTAAAGCTATTGCATAGCATTTTGTATCAACTTATGCAATTATAATTATTTATTTATTTTATTTATGCAGTATTTCTTTTTCTTTGATATTAATTCAAGTTACACTTTTTGAGCGTGGTGACCGATAAGAAAACAATTTATTCTTTTATTAAATAAACAAAGAGTATATGATATTAAAAGACGGGAGTCCCATAGATAAAAATGAAAAACGTCGCTTGTATGAAACGTGAGCTAATAATGAATACCAACATAACAGAAATGACACGGACTGCAGACATGACATAAAGCTGCCAACATAATAACAAGATAGGGATGTACTACTACTCACTCGTAATTTTTATCGATATGTTGCTGTAAAAAATTTCGGGTTTTAGGATCCTGACATTTTTACGGTTTCATTCTTAATAAATTTAAGGCAAAGGTCACTTAGGCCAACGGTAACTTTCGATTTGAACTAAGGTTACGTGGTAATTTTCTTATAAAAAGAAACCAGCTACGGCTGTGATTCCACGTTGGCGTAAGCGGGGTTCAGAGACAAATCCCATTGTATAGTCTAGATCTAATCCGAGGTAAACTTGACTATAAGATGAGATTTGCTGTGATGATAATAAAATAAAACAAAACTTTGGACTTAACTTTTTTTATAATAATTAGAACACCTTTTCCTTTCTATTGATCATTCAATTGGCAATGGTTCAGCAGTTGATGTTGAAGGTACTGAAATGTAGAAAACACGTTGCTTATTAACTGACACATGAACAAGTGAATTCAAATTTAATTCTAATCTTGAATAGTTACTTGGGCTTAGTCTCATTCTTTTTATCACATTTTCATTTGAAAAAGGGTCTGTAATAGACAAAAAAGTATCTGTAATATTTACAATTGATACATTCAATACAGTTAATCAAATAGTAAAGTGAATTTAATAAGTTTAAAATAAACATAAACCTTACCCGCAATAGAACATATTTTCCTGTCTTTTGAACATTCTACTGGGAATGGTTCAGCAGTTGATGTTGAAGGTACTGCAATAAAAATAAAATGTAGTCATTCACTTCTAATTCCAAAAACAATGAAGGGTATCGTAGTTGGGATGAATTAATCCCAAGAACCGAATTAACATTGTAGTTGAAAAACATGTTTCCCCATACTTTCCAACTGCATAATAATAATGTAAGTACACACAATATTGAGTAATTTACCATGTTATTTTAAGACTATAGACTTCTTAAAGGTTTTGCTGTAATCTTTAAGTATAGAACTGTACACTGTATTTTTTTTAATGTTAGGATCAGCAGTTTCGGAGTTAAGGGGGGAAATGGTAAATTTTCATCTATTTTCTTTTTAAGCTATTGCATAGCTTCTATCGCGGGCCTTGAGCGCGGGGACCGAATCCAGAAATTCCGTAACGAAAAAACCTCACGCTATCGCTGTCTCGCTTTAACATCTATTCGACTCTATCGCACTACGCTACTCAGCCGCCATAGCTACCGGCCGCTATATTCTTGTCTTGTTTGTTGTCAAGAACTTTGTCAACAAAGCGCTGGAAATCATATACAATGTTTGTAAATATGTGAGCACCATGTACCTATCGCATTTATTAATTTTTCTGTTATTACTTCACTTTTCATTCTTTTTACCAATTGTGGTAAGTAATTTTGATGAATTTTTTTATATTTTTTATTTTTTTATTCTAGGTACAAAGTCTTCACCTATAAATATTAATTAATGTATACAAACTATTGTTAACATTTTAAAAGAGTAAGTATGGAGTTTCTTGCCCATTCTTCTCCATACATAACTACATTTTGGAAGGCGCAACTAGAATCAATTAACTATTCATGTAATTTTTGACGTTCAAAAGTGCATCTTCGTGCCTATTTGAAATAAATTATTTGACTTTGACTTTGCTGTTTTTGTTTTTATTCTGTGTTTTGTGGATATTTATCGTAAATTAGAGTTATTGTTATTTATTTATTATTTATTTATTTAAACTTCATGTACAATAGTGGTACATAGGCGGACTTAATGTCACAAGGCATTCTCTACCAGTCAACCTTTAGGTTAAATATAAAAACAGTGGTAGGGTACAAAAATAATGACAAAAATACTAACTTCTTGATTAAGAGAATTTATATAGTTTTATTGATACTAATACACATATACAAATAAAATAAACTAATATATATTTATGTATGTACCTGTGACGTAATTTAAGTTGCAATGCATTACAAAACGTGTGAAATATGTGTTATAAGATCCGGCCGGTCAGATGGTCAAATGCGAATCTTCATAGCCAAATTTCCTTTGAATGAAGATAGGTAAGCATATATTTTCAATTGTTATGTTAAAAAACATTGATAAGCTCTTACAGAAAATAAATTACTTGATTTAAAGTCCAAAATTTACAAAATTACAAAGTAACCTATCAACATGCTAGTGCTTGACGCATGTTACTATTTTATCGACTGTCGATATTTTTATTATTATAATATTCCTATTTCATTTAATTTTCTCTGTTATTCTATTAATACTGCAAAACCAAAATAACAAAGATATAAGTTTAAATACACTACTATTATAATCATAATAATGTAATAAAATGTTCCAGCTAGATGTAAAAAATGGGTTAAAGTTACGGGAAAGAAGACTTGGTGTATGTACCCATTGAAAAGCTACATCAATTGGAACATATTTGTGGCAGTCACTTCTACCAAAGGATTTCAATAAAAAGAAGACACAACTAAGAAAAAATGCTACTCCGTCTGTAGAACTTACTGCAGAACCAATGGTAGATGAGCTGTTCGTTGGATTTCCACTACACATCTTCAAAAGTGAGCAAACAGGTAAGACTTTATTTTCCAGTCGTAATTCATCCTAACTCACCCTTTCCGATTACTTTAGTAACTCATATTCAATTATATTTTGCAGAGTTATCTTCTACTTCGACTACTGCGATTCTTGGACTGGTACATCTAGTAAGTTTTTTTTTTTTTTTTGGGTACTGTACGTCCGAATGAAAAAACGGAACCCTTATGTACCTTCATCTACTGGACCGATTAAGTTGCATTTTGGTACACATGCAAAATGTATCATGTGACATATGAAATGAAAGGACTTGACAAGAGAACTTTTTTTAAATTATTAAAAAAAAAATCCTCTTGACAAGTCCTTTCATTTCATTTTACATTTTTAATGAAAATTATTAAAGAAAATAGATGAAAATTTACCATTTCCCCCCTTATCTCCGAAACTGCTGATCCTAACATAAAAAAAAGAAAATAGATGAAAATTTACCATTTCCCCCCTTATCTCCGAAACTGCTGATCCTAACATTAAAAAATATACAGTGTACAGTTCTATACTTAAAGATTACAGCAAAACCTTTAAGAAGTCTATAGTCTTAAAATAACATGGTAAATTACTCAATATTGTGTGTACTTACATTATTATTATGCAGTTGGAAAGTATGGGGAAATAATTATGTTTTTCAACTACAATGTTAATTCGGTTCTTGGGATTAATTCATCCCAACTACGATACCTATCATTGTTTTTGGAATTAGAAGTGAATGACTACATTTTTTTTTTATTGCAGTACCTTCAACATCAACTGCTGAACCATTGCCAGTAGAATGTTCAAAAGACAGGAAAATATGTTCTATTGCGGGTAAGGTTTATGTTTATTTTAAACTTATTAAATTCACTTTACTATTTGATTAACTGTATTGAATGTATCAATTGTAAATATTACAGATACTTTTTTGTCTATTACAGACCCTTTTTCAAATGAAAATGTGATAAAAAGAATGAGACTAAGCCCAAGTAACTATTCAAGATTAGAATTAAATTTGAATTCACTTGTTCATGTGTCAGTTAATAAGCAACGTGTTTTCTACATTTCAGTACCTTCAACATCAACTGCTGAACCATTGCCAATTGAATGATCAATAGAAAGGAAAAGGTGTTCTAATTATTATAAAAAAACTTAAGTCCAAAGTTTTGTTTTATTTTATTATCATCACAGCAAATCCCATCTTATAGTCAAGTTTACCGCGGATTAGATCTAGACTATACAGTGGGATTTGTCTCTGAACCCCGCTTACGCCAACGTGGAATCACAGCCGTAGCTGGTTTCTTTTTATAAGAAAATTACCACGTAACCTTAGTTCAAATCGAAAGTTACCGTTGGCCTAAGTGACCTTTGCCTTAAATTTATTAAGAATGAAACTGTAAAAATGTCAGGATCCTAAAACCCGAATTTTTTTACAGCAACATATCGATAAAAATTACGAGTGAGTAGTAGTACATCCCTATCTTGTTATTATGTTGGCAGCTTTATGTCATGTCTGCAGTCCGTGTCATTTCTGTTATGTTGGTATTCATTATTAGCTCACGTTTCATACAAGCGACGTTTTTCATTTTTATCTATGGGACTCCCGTCTCTTAATATTATATACTCTTTGTTTATTTAATAAAAGAAAAATTTGTTTTCTTATCGGTCACCACGCTCAAAAAGTGTAACTTGAATTAATATCAAAGAAAAAGAAATACTGCATAAATAAAATAAATAAATAATTATAATTGCATAAGTTGATACAAAATGCTATGCAATAGCTTTTTTTTTAATGTTAGGATCAGCAGTTTTGGAGATAAGGGGGGAAATGGTAAATTTTCATCTATTTTCTTTAATAATTTTCATTAAAAATGTAAAATGAAATGAAAGGACTTGTCAAGAGGATTTTTTTTAAATAATTTAAAAAAAGTTCTCTTGTCAAGTCCTTTCATTTCATATGTCACATGATACATTTTGCATGTGTACCAAAATGCAACTTAATCGGTCCAGTAGATGAAGGTACATAAGGGTTCCGTTTTTTCATTCGGACGTACAGTACCCAAAAAAAAAAAAACTTACTAGATGTACCAGTCCAAGAATCGCAGTAGTCGAAGTAGAAGATAACTCTGCAAAATATAATTGAACATGAGTTACTAAAGTAATCGGAAAGGGTGAGTTAGGATGAATTACGACTGGAAAATAAAGTCTTACCTGTTTGCTCACTTTTGAAGATGTGTAGTGGAAATCCAACGAACAGCTCATCTGCCATTGGTTCTGCAGTAAGTTCTACAGACGGAGTAGCATTTTTTCTTAGTTGTGTCTTCTTTTTATTGAAATCCTTTGGTAGAAGTGACTGCCACAAATATGTTCCAATTGATGTAGCTTTTCAATGGGTATATACACCAAGTCTTCTTTCCCGTAACTTTAACCCATTTTTTACATCTAGCTGGAACATTTTATTACATTATTATGATTATAATAGTAGTGTATTTAAACTTATATCTTTGTTATTTTGGTTTTGCAGTATTAATAGAATAACAGAGAAAATTAAATGAAATAGGAATATTATAATAATATAAATATCGACAGTCGATAAAAAAGTAACATGCGTCAAGCACTAGCATATTGATAGGTTACTTTGTAATTTTGTAAATTTTGGACTTTAAATCAAGTAATTTATTTTCTGTAAGAGCTTATCAATGTTTTTTAATATAACAATTGAAAATATATGCTTACCTATTTTCATTCAAAGGAAATTTGGCTATGAAGATTCGCATATGACCATCTGACCGGCCGGATCTTATAACACATATTTCACTCGTTTTGTAATGCATTGCAACTTAAATTACGTCACACGTACATACATAAATACAACAATAACTCTAATTTACGATAAATATCCACAAAACACAGAATAAAAACAAAAACAGCGCTTTGTTGACAAAGTTCTTGACAACAAACAAGACAAGAATATGGCGGCCGGTAGCTATGGCGGCTGAGTAGCGTAGTGCGATAGAGTCGAATAGATGTTAAAGCGAGACAGCGATAGCGTGAGGTTTTTTCGTTACGGAATTTCTGGATTCGGTCCCGCGCTCAAGGCCCGCGATAGAAGCTATGCAATAGCTTAAAAAAAATGGTTAGGTTAGGTATAAACTGTGACCTCCTACGCACGAGTCGAGCGAGCGAAGCGAGAGGTGCCGCGGCAGCGGCCAGCGAGTGCCAGAAATGACATGCATTAATAGAAAAAAAGAGATTGTTTTTAGTAGGTTACCCGGAACTGAACTATTTAGATTAGGTTAATTACTTATTTGCTGACGATACTAAATATTTGGCTTATTTGATTTTGCGTAAAAACTGCTATTCCAACTGAAATATTTGTCTAAATAAAAAATGTTAAAATTACTAGTTGGTAAACAAGTTATAGTTTAAACGTTCATTTGCCAAACATTAAGTTTACGTTACAATTTTTTGTGAATAGATTTTTTGTTAAGTAAAATTTGGCAAATGAAAGTATGCGATTTTTTTTTTGAAAAGTTAAAATTTGTCAAATTCCTTTCTGTCAAACAAGAGAGACCCCCACGGACTATAAAGTTATAGGTAAATAACTTCTAAAAAATATTTAACGGCTCCGAACCCGGACCTTTTTTTTTTTTCTTGGAGAAATGCTTACGCATTCTACATTACCACGGGGAGGCAGTGCAGTCATGTGGGACTTCAACCCACTAAAACTCCACGTTGTCCTCCTCTGCTGCATATGGCGGGAACACGGGAACTTGTAGTCATCCGCGAACCCGCCGAGGCCGTCCGTCATCGGACCGTCCTCTGCGGAGTAACCCCCATCAGCGGCACACCAGAACACACTGCGCGCCTTGACCACCCCAGAGACCGAACCACCACAGGGTTGTAGTGGCTGGTTGGGAAGATTCAGTCGAGTTTATGAGCAAGGACTGTGATGATATGAAGATCGAACTGGACCAGAACAAGAACGTCATGAATCAAATAAAGAAAGAAAATGAGAAGTTAAAAGCCTGTGTTTCTGACTAATTATATCATTATTATTCTGACTTATTAGGCTTAACATTGTGGAACAACATTCTCGTCAGGATAATTTAGAGATAAACGGAGTTTCTGAAAATCAAGCCGAAAACTTATTAAGCACGGTAGTTTAATTAGGGAAAACTATCTCATGAAACTATTTCATATTGAAGCTGATGATGTTTCTTCAATAACTCGTGTCAAGAAACTTGACTTGCAGAGTAGCCGTCCGCGCTCTATTATAGTAAAAGTGAAAAATACAAGGATACGCGATGAAGTGTTAGCATCAGTCACGAAATTCAACCGCGCTCATGTTTCCGATAAACTTAGATCAAGTCACTTGGGCTACGGTGGCACCAAACAACCCGTCTTCGTCTCTGAACATCTATCACCCCTGAATAACACAATATACATGCAAAAGCTAGGAAAATGGCGGGTGAAAAAAGCTATAAATATGTTTCAGTCCGCGATGGCCGCGTATTAGTCCGTAAGGAAGATGGAGCACGCGCAGTACAGATTAAAAGCCTGCACGCTGCCTCTCTAATTTAAGTAAGCAAAAACCCAGAAGCAGGAAACCCATGAGTAAATCCTTAAAATTCCTGTCTACTACCAAAATCTCCGTGGAATGCGAACAAAATTGAGTGATATCAATATTGCAGTGAATGTCAATCAATATGACATAATTGTGTTGACCGAGACATGGCTCAATAATAACATCAACGACGGAGACCTATTTAACGCCCGCAATAATATTTACAGAAGAGATAGGACTTCCAGCACACTCACAGGTAAAGAAGGAGGTGGTGTTCTTACTGCTGTTGTGACTGTCTGTCACGTACTCCAATATAATAACAAAATATTATGTTTATTTTAAAACCTGCACATGGTCCGGGCTATTTAGGACCACATAAATTCTCTATTTAATGTGAATACAAACTACTTGGAAGAAAGCTGACAGGTCGAATACAATAACTCAACAAATTCTAGAGAAACGAGTAAAATATCCGATTTCTATTTTCGACTCACAAGAGTGCCAAATAGCCCAGCCACATCTGGTTATCATACGTATGACCCGGAGCCGATCCTTACCGGGAATTGAGAAACAATTAAGAAATTAACAACAAGCGTTTTAAGCCGATGTTACAAAAAATACTAGGGAGAGGGCTGAACGTCTCCGTTTGGAGAAGGTTGTGGAAGGATAACGAGAAAGGCGGGACAGTCGGTTATGAGCCGCTATAGGATATAGTCGTTCGAGTCTAAGCTAGTTAAGTTAGGGACTTGGTATTCATACCAAGAAGCTATTATGTCCGAGTGGGTTGTCGCAAGACAGCGAGTATTAGTTATTAAGTTAAATATAGTTGGGTTAAAGCCCAGATTAGACTAATTTAGTAATTAATGTAAAATGTGTGTGTATGTGTGTGTTGGAGGGACTGGGTGAGTCTAATTATAATAATTATCCTAGGCTGATAGTGTTATCAAAGTTCTTCTAACTAAACAGACAGAGACGTGTTGCTGGGGAGTTGGTTGCGTCACTTCTTCTCCCCAGCGAACTAGGAAGTAATGGAATGGTGGGCGCTTTGGGGCTGTCTATAGACCTTTAAGAGAGTTGATCCACAACTCTATTAATTATATATTCTTGCATTTTAATGCTCTACTCTATTATCTAGTACCTGATTCATGAATTTTGTATTATTTACCTCCGGCCTATTAAATAGGGCTATAATAGGGCTTTAAAAGAGATTATCCAAAAACTATATTAAACAATAATTCTTGAGTTTCGATTCTCAACTCTATTATCTAGTAATTCGTGAATGTTGTATTCTTTATCTCAGACCTATAATTCGGTCAGACTGATATGAACACGTGTCTTGCAGATATGCTTGTTGTGCAAAGGGTGAACTTCCAGGGGTTTGGGTGACCACATCTATCTCATATCCAGTCCAAGGACTGATAGGGACCATGTCTCCTTAAGAGCATGATGTCGATGCACTGCCGCTGGAACTAGCCACCCCGGTACTAGACAAGGACGGTCGCACGGTTGCCGCAGGGAAAGTGCTTGCGTCACGTTTATCAGTTTGTCAGAACTGCTAGGGACAATGTCTCCAAAAGAGCATGAGGCCGACGCAAAGCCGCTGAAGAGCCGCTTGCGTCACTTTATGGAAGTTTTGCCCTGAGTACTTCGAGTGCAGATGTAAAGTATCGTGTGAGTAATGACTGACCAAATATCCGTTACGCTAGCGTATGGGTTACTCACAAGTTTTTATAATAATATACTTTACATCCCTTTATTATTTAGTATCTTTCTAAAACCACATCCAATTTCATAACTATGAATTCCTAAGTCTTATTTATTATTTCTTTCAATCCTTTACTTACTCTGTCAATGAGACAAGGTATTGGCTTTTTATATTTAGAATTCATTTAATCTCTATCGGTGGGAGTGACCAGTCTGGAGACGAGCTCTACAAGGCTGCACGGGGTGGAGTGCAGCCTTTTCCCCAAAGGGGGAACCGACCTAAATACCAATTAGCATAATTAGGAATATATATATAAATATATATATATAATAATATAAATATATATATATATATATATATATATATATATATATATATATATATATATATATTTTTTTATTAGCCTGGGGTAATTTAGGTGCAGTCACACTGTGTCCAAGGTATATGATTCCGCGCGGGTTTGTCAGTGGGAAACTACTGCAATTTTCTCAGTTCAGTCACAAGTGTTAATGAAACTACTGACGAACAAATTATAGTAGTCGGAGATTTTAATCTTGGGTTCGTCGAATGGAACCAGGACCCCAGTCACTTTAATGTAACTTCTACTATTCCGTCAAACTATAGTAACAACCTAGGATACTCTCTTGTTGATTGTATGTCTTCAAACAGTCTGTTTCATTACAATCTTATTAAAAATACGAATAATAGAACATTAGACTTAGTGTATTCAAACATACGAAATGCAATGTTCAGAAGATCTGCTTCACTTATCTGTAAAGAAGACTGTCACCACCCCCCTTTACAAATTGATTTTATTTTAAAAGCGTACGTGCCACTTGAACATGTAAAACAAGCTAGATTACATTTTAAGGCGGCTAATTATGTACTAATCAATAAGAAATTAAGAGAAATAAATTAGAAAGAGCGACTGGAGTCATGCAAAAATGTTAATCTTATGATAGAGGTGCTATATGAATCCCATCAAACAATTATTAATGAGAATTTTCCAATAATTAAGTATGTAAGTAAAAACTTTCCTTCATGGTATTCCAAAATCTTAGTGAGTGTTCTCAATGAAAAAGAAAAGTTAAGACAACGTTTAAAAAAATACGGTAATCCGCGTGATGATATTGAGTACAGAATCTTTGATGAGAGGGCATGGTCAGTTACAAGGAGTTGATACAGAAAATATGTCCACTCTGTGGAGAATAACATCCTGTCAAATCCCAAAGCGTTCTGGTCTTTCGTTAAGACTAAACATTCAAAGTCTAGCTCTATACCATCCGAAATAACATTCAACGAATCAATAGCTATGACAGGCGATGAAATATGCCAACATTTTGCTACTCCATTCTCGTCTACGTTTTCTGTCGCTAACAGTAATACTAGAGCAGCAACAAATGCCCTATCGTATCCTCAACTTGTACTCACTAAAATATCCTTTACTGAGAGGGAAGTTTTTAAAGCACTAAGCAGGATTGATGTCAAGGGTGCTGGTCCGGACGGGTTGCCACCGCTCTTAATAAAAAAATGTGTTCGCAATTTGGCATATCCCCTTACCTTATTTTTAGGGTTCCGTAGTCAAATGGCAAAAAACGGAACCCTTATGGATTCGTCATGTCTGTCTGTCTGTCCGTCCGTATGTCACAGCCGCTTTTTTCCGAAACTATAAAAACTATACTGTTAAAACTTGGTTAGTAGATGTATTCTGTGAACCGCATTAAGACTTTCACACAAAAAAATAAACAATAAATTTTGGGGTTCCCCATACTTAGAACTGAAAATCATTTTTTTTTTTTCATTAAACGAATACGAAACCTCAATATCATTTTTGAAGACCTATCCATAGATACACTATGGATAGGTCTTCAAAAATGATATTGAGGTTTCTAATATCATTTTTTCTAAACTGAATAGTTTGCGCGAGAGACACTTCCAAAGTGGTAAAATGTGTGTGTCCCCCTGTAACTTCTAAAATAAGAGAATGATAAAAAGAAAAAAAAAAATATGATGTACATTACCATGTAAAGTTCCACCGAAAATTGGTTTGAACGAGATCTAGTAAGTAACTTTTTTTTAATACGTCATAATCGTAAACCGCAATTTACCTTTCATTCAATCAACTCAAATAAAAAAATAAAATAAAATCCGTCCAAGTATGTGTCAGACCACGCACAACGAAGGGCTCCGTAGTTGGGATGAATTTATCCCAAGAATAAACTTAACTAACTAAGGTTTCTGATACGGAACCCTTCGAGCGCGAGTCCGACTCGCACTTGGCCGGTTTTTAATAAATCACTCGAAACATCCACATTTCCCACAGTATGGAGAAAAGCTAACGCGGTGCCGATTTTCAAAAAAGATGATTGCGCTGATGCTAAACATTATCGTCCAATCTCTATCTTGTCCATATTCTTTAAACTTTTTGAATCAATGACTTGCCCTATATTAACATCCTATGTTAAAACACAACGCTCCCGTTAACAGCATAGTTTCTGCAGCAAAAAATCCACTGTCATCAATTTGGTATCATACCTTGACGAAATCGAAATTGAGACATCGCTGCAATCCGCTACTGCATTTGACCTGGCAGTAGCCAACACTTGGTTCCAGAAGAACGATGGACACCTAATTACGTACAAAAGTGGCAATTACAAGACGCAAATTGATTACTTTTTAGTACGACGCAACAACCTAAGGCACATCAAAGACTGCAAAGTGCTACCAGGAGAAGATCTAGTCTCACAGCACAGACTTCTAATTATGGAAATGGTCGTAGAAATAAAGCTCACTAAAAACAAAGAGCGACCTCCCCCTAAAATAAAATGGCATATGCTGGAGAAGAATGACTGTGCGAAGGAATTTAAAGAGCGAGTGGTAGATAAAATGATAGATATGGGGGACATGAATGATCGAAGTGTGAATGAATGTTGGAATGAAATGGCGGGGTATATGTATTAGGAGTGCAGCGAAAGATATTTTAGGAGAGACGAAAGGAAAGGGTACGATAGATAGGGATACATGGTGGTGGTCAATAGAAATACAGAATGTGTTGCACGATAAGAAGAGAAAGTTCAAGGAATGGCAGAGTGTTGAAGATGATAATGTTAGTTTGAAAGCAGAAAAAAAGAGTGAGTACGATTCTCTTAAGAAAAAAGCCAAGAAAGCTGTGGCCATAGCGAGAGCAAAAGCCCAAGACAAGCTCTATGACACACTGGATAGTCCAGAAGGCCAAAAAAACCGATACCGGCTTGCTAGAGCTAGAGAGCGAAAGACGAGAGATATGTGTCAGATAAAATGTATAAAGAATGAAACTGGAATAGTTCTTTCGGATGATGGTAAAATTAAGGGTAGGTGGAAGGGCTATTTTGAAAGACTGATGAATGAGGAGAATGACTGGAATGGTGTACTTGAGAATCAACCAGTAAATGAGGGGTTAGTGAGAGTGATTAGTATGAATGAAGTGAGAATTGCAGTAAATTATATGAAGAATGGTAAAGCAATAGGTCCAGATGGAACACCAGTTGAAGTATGGAAGTTATTACGGGTAGATGGATGGACGTGGTTAGCTTTATTCTTCAATAAGTTGTTGCTGGAAGAAGCCATACCTGACGAATGGTGTAATAGTTCGCTAGTGCCCATCTTTAAAAACAAAGGTGATGTGCTGGAGTGCAACAACTATAGAGGAATAAAGCTAATGTCACAAAGTATGAAGGCTTGGGAGAAAGTTATTGAAAGGCGACTGAGAGAAGAGAGTGAAATTTAGCAAAACCAATTCGGTTTTATGCCTGGTCGGGGAACAATAGATGCCATCTTTGCTATCCGCCAGTTGTGCGAGAAATACAGAAGTGCGCATAAAAGCTTGCACATGGTATTTGATGACCTCGAAAAAGCATACGACCGAGTGCCTCGTGAGGTTTTGTGGTAGTCCCTTAAGGAGAAATGTGTGCCAGCGAAGTATGTGCAGTTGATTCGAGCAATGTACAGTCGATGCAGTACCCAAGTCCGGTCTTCAGCAGGCACTACTGGCAACTTTAACGTGGCTGTCGGCTTGCACCAGGGGTCGGCACTCAGCCCTTACCTCTTTGTGGTGGTTATAGATGCTCTTACGTCTCCCTGAGAAGAAGTGTGAAGAGGCTCCCTGGTGTATGCTATTCGCCGATGACATTGTGCTGGTTGCCGAGAGCGGCTTAGAGGTCCAGAGCAGATTGGAGGTGTGGTGGGAAAGACTGGAGGCCGTTGGCCTGAGTGAGACTGAGTCGGACCAAAACAGAGTACATGTTTTGTGATTTTGGTGGTCTGTCCAGTTCTGTGCTCATGTCTCTCGCCGGAACGCCCTTACCGATCTGCTCCGACTTTCGGTACCTCGGGTCGCTTGTCCAAGGGGATGGTGAAGTAGACCGCGACGTAACGCATCGGATCAACTCGGGATGGATGAAATGGCGACAGGTCACAGGAACAACTTGCGACCCACGGATGCCCCTTAAGTTAAAAGGGAAAATCTACAAGTCTGTGATAAGGCCTGTCGTATTGTATGGATCGGAATGCTGGGCCGTGAAGAGGACGGATGAAAAAAGATTGCATGTAGCGGAGATGAGAATGTTGAGATGGATGTGTGGAGTGACGAGAATGGATCAAGTCAGAAATGAGTATATAAGGGGAAGTTTGAAAGTGGCGCCGGTGACAGAAAAGTTGAAAGGACGTCGTTTGGCATGGTATGGGCATGTGATGAGGAGGGAGGAAATGCATGTGACGAGGAGACTGATGAAGATAAATGTGGATGGATGGAGAGGGAGAGGAACGCCCAAAAAAAATATGGATGGATTGTGTGAGGAATGATATGAAAGAGAAGGGAGTGAATGATAGAGTGACGGTTGACAGGGGGGAATGGGAAAAGAAAACGTGTTGCGCCGACCCCAAGAACATGGGACAAGGGCAGGAAGAAGAAGAAGACCTTGACGAAATCTGTATGAGCATTGACTCTGACCAACAGATCGACGCTCTGTATACCGACTTCAGCAGCACTTTTGATAAGGTCGTCATGAAATCCTGCTGCTGAAATTACATGATCTTGGGATACACAGGCCCTTGCTGGAGTGGCTTAGATCGTATCTATGCGGGCGAACACAAAGATTGGTGGTAAACAGCTATCAATCTCCAGAGTATATCGCAACCTCCGGTGTGCCCCAAGGATCTCATACCAGGCCAATTCTCTTTGTTGTCTTCATTAATGACATTATAAATTGCATCAAACATAGCCAATGTTCCTTATTTGACCTTAAAATCTATCGTCAAATAAAAACTCAAGAAGACATTGATCTACATTAATCTAGCCTGAACTCAATACAAAGCTGGTGTGTGGTGAATAGGATGGTTCTGAATGCCAGCAAATGTTATCACAACACATTTACGCGGAAAAAGCATCCCATACCATCAACTTACTCCCTCAACGGGACGTCACTGCAACAAGTCAATAACATACGGGATCTAGGTGTAGTACTTGCAGCGATCTCTCATTTACCACACACATCAACAATATCATTAAAAAAGCAATGAAAACGGTTGGGTTTATAAATATAATTGGCAAAGAATTTAAGGGAACTTTGGCATTGAAAGTGCTCGTAGAATATGCATCTCCCGTGTGTAGTCCACCTTATAATACTCATATAGACCGTATTGAGCGAAAAAATTACGAGGTGCTTGCGGTTTAAAGACCACAAATGTCCATATAGAACTGAGTACGCAGAACGGCTAAGCTTCTTCAAATTCGACTCATTGAAGCGACGAAGGATTCTAAATGATCTATCAACTTTTTATAAAATAGTAAACGGAATAACATCAACTCCAGATCTCCTTAATAATATCAACCTAGACGTACCTCGTCATTCTCACCTCCGGCTCCGGTCCAAGCGTACCACTAGGACGTTTGCCACTAAACCGTGTCGCACAAACCTGGGCCAAAATGCTCCCCTAAACAGAACATTAACTTCCTACAACCGAGCCTGTTCAGTTAACAGCAATATCGATATTTTCTTTGATAGACTGCCAGTATTTAAAACTAAAATTATTAAAATTGACCTGTAATCAGCTGCTTATACTTATTCTAATTTAATAGAAATGTTATTTTAATTTAATTTAATTGTGTTGAATTTTAATTTAATATTGTAATCAAATCTAATGATAATTTCCTTTGAATTTAGTTTAGCTATACTTACGATATTTGTTTTTATTTTTTGTTGTGTGTCTTTTAACTTTTACACGTAATTTTGATGCTTTCCTTTATTTTATTTCATATTCATTTAAAATATGAATATATTTTTTTACCTTATAATTATGCGAATATTTGATTGTAATTTTTTATGGTTGTATTGATCTCATGCAATGTAACGAAATGTATTATTTTATATTTAATCTAATTTTATATTCTAATCTTATTTGGTAATTTTATTACACAAACGCAGTCATCACTTCGTGTACAATAATTTAATTTCATTATATTAAAATATGTTTAACGGAGTGATCTGTCCGTCTCTGACCAATCTCCGATGTAATTCGTGTTGGTAGTAGGTAGGTGTTGCATTTCAATAACACACACTGTCAACACTTAACTCAAAGCATTTATTGTCACTAAAACAGTTAGGTACAGACACTTCTGAATTATCATCTATCAAGCAGTCAGTTTCGAGTTAAGTGACTCCCATTCAAAATGTAGGTTCCTTATGGAGAAGAACGGGCAAGAAACTCCATGGACACTCTTTTAAATCTTAACTTTATGTTACACAGGTTTTGTTTTTGACTGTTACAATTTTAATCCTTTTTAACACAACTTTTCTTATATTGCGGTAGGACGCCATCCTCGCATTCCGCTCTAAGTGGGCGGAAGCGCTACTTTTATCGTATTAAGTCTTTTACCTAATTAGCTGAATAAAGCTTACATACAACACTAAGATGCTTATTATTTAATTCTTTTGTAATTAAACAATGCCATTTCACAAATACAAAGCGTTTTCAGAAGTAACGTTAAATTAGAAGCTTTATTCTTCAACTTTATTTTATTTTATTACTATTTCACAAAACTTAATTGAAGGAATTTAATGAAACAAAAGGTATTCATTAATAAATTGCTATGTAAAATAATCTTATTACTTTATAATTTGTATTCTATTATTGAATCTTATTTAGTTCTCGTATTCAATAATTACATTCAATTATTTTTTTATTTTTTTATTAAAATTTTATGCACAAGTAAAAAAATACTGTACAAAGGCGGACTTAATGCCTGAGGCATTTTCTACCAGTCAACCTTATTATTGATCATGAAAATCACAAACCGCGCCATTTTGGGCACGTAATGTAGAGGTCTACCATAAACAAATTTACTGTGTCAAATGACCAATTGTAAATATGACTAAAAACCCAAAGACTATAAAATAAATATTCCCTTTTAATTTTAGCTACAATCTTAACGAGAACATCAGAATTAATGTAACATTTAATCTTAAAACAATACTAGGTGTTTCTAGTTCATAAAGAAGCCAATAGATGACGCTGATCTCTCAGATGCAGCCGCACGTTGTATTGATTGTAATAAACTCCTACAGAGGGTGTAATATCAAGATAATGATAAATTGGAATAATTCGTTTATTACGAATAATATTATGTAATATTCTTAACAGGTAGATGTTCTTGCGGCGACATGTATGTTTTGGTTAAGGTATTTGTCTATGGGCCTGCGTCGCCTGCAATAAAATTATTATTATTATGTATTACATTTTTATTGATAATATTGTAATGATTTAGGAATTTAAAATTTTAATTGGATAGTTGTTCACCTATCAATAAGAATGTTGTGCATGCCTATAAGTGATGTATTTACAGAGTACTGAAGGCTTGTGACTACCTATTGTTACTATCCTTGTAAATATGTCGTTGTTGTGCCTTGCTCAATAAATAAATAAATAACTAAAGATCTACGTTTTGGAATGGGCGACTAGCTTCAACTTTCTGACTAACTGGCCATCTTTTTTACGGTTAAAAATTGGATTGGAAGTTAACAGCAGCTATGTTTTCTACAATAGCATACATTCATTATTGCTTGGTATAAGCCTCACCTGTTTGGCGATTTCATTAGCCATCCCCCGACGCGAGGACGCTTGGATCAAAATATCTCGCACAGCGATTTGAAAAGAACCGCCGTAGTAGTTATTACTCTTTATTAAAATGCCTATCTAATGGCATATGTTTGGTTGTTATTGGGTGTGGGGACCATTTTGTCCAGTCTGGAGGACTGAACAAAATGGTCGCCACGCCATCAGCCCCAGGTCACCATCTATCTATAACTTATTCATTGAGACCATTCCAAGGAGCCCAAACACGATACCTCTGATGTATATTAAGGGAGTTAGATATCCTGCAAATTCCAGGTAAAGCTGCAGCAGCAGTTCAAGGTTACTATGTTCTTTTAATATCACAGAAGTAAGAAGTAACGAAATACCAAATTTCCACTCAATCCGACCTGTGGAACATGCTCACGTCAATTCATCAACTAGAAAAGAGCTGATATTCTTCAAATGGCTGAACCGATTTTCTTGAACCATAGCTAAGAACACTCTCGATTAAGTCACCTTTAAAAAAAAAACAAAAATCAACAAAATTGGTTCAGCCGTTTGTGCCCTACGATGACACAGACAGACACAGATACACAGATACACACGTTAAACTTATAACACTCCTCTTTTTCTGTCGGGGGTTAAAAAGTGCCTGTAAATGGTTTAATTGAAATAAATTCTTTGAGTTTGAGTTTATTTTTATAGCAGTTGCAAAAGTTGCCGCAGCTATAAACAAAAAGCTCTGATAATATTATAGTATGAACTGCGCCAAGTATTGGTTTAAATATTACTGTAATTGTGCTATTTGAATAATAACTTAGACGGCATCGCATAGGATCTGGTGAAAATTGGGAAGGCAATGAAAGTGTACATAAATAACGTAAATTTATAGACCCGGTAGAGAGAGGAAAATATTAAAATGGATGTAATAGATATAAATTTATTGTAGTTTGACAATTTTTATTCCAAATTATTATATTTTTGTGGAAAGTTGATACTAATTTAAATAATACATTTTCTAAACCAAACAGAAGATATTCTTCTTGTCAATAATAAAATAAAAATTCATAAAGAGCTCACACTGGCCGTGACCGTCAAATCGTCTCCGAAAGAATCGTCTCACAAACAAGTGAGCCTAGCACGCTCCTAGTTTGAGTGTCACACTTTTGCTTCTATACATCATTTTACTAATACGAACACGAGTAAAATACGCTTCGTGCATCCTATTGGTCAAAACGCATGCATTGTGCGATCGAGATGTGAGCCGTGCTATGCGATTATCACGTTTACGGTGAGCATGCGGAACTTTGGGCTATTGCACATACATAATTATATCTTCCATCCGACTTTACAATTACAACAGAAGATCGTACCAGATCACGATTATTACCCGCGGGTGTGGGTGAGCGATGCTTCGCGGTGCTGCATCATGCTTCCACGAGGGCGAGGTGAGCTCATATAAAACATTAACATTTGTCGCTTTTTCTTGTCGTTAATCCGTCATTAGTATGCGGCGCCACGCGGCCTCCCGCGCGCCCGCTTTAATTAAATTGAGAGTCTGCGACTGTGGGCTGTGGCGACCTCGTCCTGCTCAGTGTGTCAACACAAGGGGCTCACTACGACACGCTGACACAGTGCAACACACGCGCGACACAAGGCGGCGTCGTGTGTCGCTCCGCGGGGAGTTGTTATTTATTTTGCGAAGCAGGCGATGCCGGCGGCGACTAAATTGGATTTCAATATTGCGTCTGTATAATGCGGAGGAAGATCCATTTAGTGATAAAGTCCTTTAGTGAGTTCTCGCTTGCAGCAGCGTCGCATCGAGCGCATCGCTCACGCGGATGCACTTTTAAAATTACTTTAATATTGAAAATAACTCCATTTTTAGTGCAGATTGCACCTCCTGCGATGTTCTCACTTTCCTGTTATGTATTTACTTTTTTCTTAGCCTTTGTAATGCTATCATTGCTTATAACACTGATGGATGTCGTTTTTAAATAACTGTGATCGAAGTAGCGCAACATTGCTGTCCAGCGCCAACGTGGGGAGAAGCTCGTGGAGGTCCAACTGTAATTTAATTGTAATCCCGTCCACTCTTTAACACGAAAACTTTTTCAGTGGCTTCGTCTGAAATGAATAAGTGCGGAACTTTGTGCGGCTGATAATAAACCGCCGCAACTTTTAATTATAAAACTGCTATCTGTTTGAGGCGCGCCGCTAATTGCGACCACTCATCGAGTTCCCGCGCCGCAGAGCCGCGCCGCCGCACCGCCGCCGCCGCCGCCGCGCCGCACGCTCGCACCGTCGCCCAGCCCCGTTATTTATGTAATTTATTTATACAGGGAAAATCACCACGCACTAATCACCACGCTTGCTCATTTGCGTGTTGGTCAATATTTCCATCATGATAAATCCAGGTTTCCTCACGATGTTTTCCTCCACGTTTAGATCAGGTTATAAAGTCTTCAACTACATCTCATCGACTAATGATCATCAATGTAACCTGAATATCACTATCACTATCACTATCACTATCACTATCACTATCACTACATATTATAAAACAAAGTCCTCCGCCGCGTCTGTCTGTCTGTCTGTCTGTCTGTTCGCGATAAACTCAAGTACTACTGCACCGATTCTCATGCTGTTTTCACCAATGGATAGCTTGGTTCTCGAGGAAGGTTTTAGTATATAATTTGTTATGTTTTTGTATGCATTTTTGTATGAATTAACGATATTTGTTGGAGGTGTCGGAAAAAAATAAGCCGTCTGGGAGCTTTCAACGAAAACGCTGTCTAAACCCTTTGAGATATAACAAAATAATGTATGGTGGAATTGTGTATCATAAAAAGGTCTTCAAAAAGTCCGCGATGGCATATGTCTATCTGTTAAGGATAACATACTATATCCATTTTATTGAGTTTTTGTAGGTATTTGTTTGCCGAATTTTACTCTTGGAAATACGATTACGATAACAATACGCTATAATATCAGTAGCTATTAGCCAAATTATGTTTGTAGATAAATAAACTAGCTACTTACGTGTATTTCAAACAGTATACAAGAATATTTATCATAAAAACATTACTAAACACGGCGGCCTTATGATCAAAACATTGCATTCCAAAACTTTCGTTACTTTTTCACTGACATATTTATCACTTTTCGATGAACTAACACTCAATACGAAATCTACACTTATTTCTCAGTAATTCTGTTTAAGATTCTTCTAAGATTAAACCGTTTTCTCATTGAATCCATTACTTTACGCACATATAACCATGATCAATGTTTACATTAAGCATCGCGTCACACCGCCACACGACCACAGAGTATAGAAGATTTTTTTTTTTTCGTTCGCTTATTGGTGTTCCCGCTAAAATGTCAACCGGTCAAGTATTAGTCGATTAATCGAATTCTACATCCAGATCGTGTTGCAAATACAAAATAAATGTCAAATATTTCATCCAATTGCGAACGTGACCCTGAGAAAAGTTATGCACCAATGGTGTTCATTTGACATTTCGAGCGTTTTCTCAGGCAAATGGACAAACGGTGTACCATGCGACATTTCGGTGGATTACGTTTTGTTTTTACATCGTTAGTACTTACGTGAATTATTTTAAAATTATTATTTGTGTCGCATTTCTATTTCGTGTTGCATTTGGTACAATTGATTGCTTTAAGAATTTGAGTGAAATTTCGTATTTTGATTTTGTGTTTGTTATCTTTAGGTAAAGACTCATTCACGTTCAGAACATAAGTACTTTTACTATATTAAATCATTTGTTTCGGTTTCTATTCACATAGTGAGTCACATTAAAATTAATATTAAGTTAGAATTTTGAGATATAGCCTGGGATATGGAGAAGGACATAGGGCTTCAAAATGGTTGAGCTGAATGGTGCTATTACCATGCGTCATGTTCGTGAACGGGCGCCGTCAGTTGGGACTGGTCATCTCTTAGCTGCCACGGGTTATTTTATTTTATTTTGTTTCTATTTGTTTTACCTACGCTTGACGCTTTTAACGTGTAAGTTTTTATTATTTTTATTTTTACATCGTTCTCACTTTTAGTTATAAATGCAACATTATAGATGTAACGAATACTTTTGTAACTATTTAATTTAAAAGAGTGTCCATGGAGTTTCTTGCCCGTTCTTCTCCATAGGTACCTACGCTTTGGAATGGGAATGTAACTTAATTTTTCTTACTGACCGACTGCTTGACAATTCAAAAGTGCCTGTAAATGGTTTAATTGAAATAAATGATTTGAGTTTGAGTTTGAGTTTGGTACTTTTTTATGCGATAACCGACATCCACGCGGGCGAAGCCGCGGGCAAAAGCTAGTATTCAATAATTCGACTTCAATATTCAGTTACAATTTCTTATATGTTGATGAGCTGCCTAATAAACAACTTTTTTTTCAGCATCTCATTGCAATGATTAATTGCAAAGAGATGCTAAAAAAATGGTTTGTAATAAATTGTGGCGTTATTAAAATTAAAGCGTCTAATGTGGCAAAATTACTCTAAGGGCGCCCACACAAAACCGCGATGCGATACGATAATTCTTGCGGTACATTCGTGCGAGCTCGCACGCAGATATTTGCGATGCGTTGCGAATTCGCAGTTATGTGAGGGAGCCCTGATATCGAGAAGTGTCGCTCGTCCTACAGACGGACAAATGAATGAGCCTTGCCTAGCTATAGCCCTCTTTGATACTTTTAATATTCTTCAAGTGTAGACAAAGACGGAAATATTATTTCAAATTTTCAACTGTAAGTCGTTAATTTATTCACGGAGCGGAACTGTTCGGTTTGTTTCATTACGAGCTGAACTTCGACAAGAGTGGCAACAGATAATGCGACCAGGATTTTTGACATGAATCAAAATGACGTGAATCACACTTTTGGCATGAACGCTATCTACTAAAACCAATAACAATTGTGTCGTAACCATGGTTTACCAAAGCTCTCCCGAGCTACCATGAGATAACATTCGTATTGACAATACACTAATTTAATACACGATCACAATAAAAATATGGACAGTACAGAAACTACGAACAAACGTTCGAAACGGCACACTCACACAGCCACGCGCATCGATGAGTCAAAAAAGCGAGCATGGCAGTGCTCTCAGTCGCGAGTGGCGTGTCGAGACCAGTGGTCGTGTAATACGTGTATCTCTTACGCCGTGGACCTTCCGCGATCTATTTAAATTAATTAACTTCAAGAAAATTAATTAAAAACATTACATAATTGTAAATGTTAGTTATGATATTTTTAATGTTAATCTATACTTTTATAATAATATTATAAAGATGTGAAATATGTTTGTAAGTTTGTATGCAGGGGGTAATCTTTGAAACGACTACTGAACAGATTCTGAAAATTCTTTTTGTATTTGATAGCCCAATTCCCTTAAGAGCCGGGCAAAAAGAAAAAAAGTCGGAAAGAACGCTAATGATAGCGAAGTAATAGCGCGGGTGGGAAACGGGATGTGAATGTGACACGGAGGGTCGGGGGCCAAAATTTCATGCGGGCGGGACAGAAACTAGTCTGATATAAATTTATTTAATCCAGACTCCGGAGTGCTACTGAGAAATTCCTATTGGAAAAACCCAATAGCACTGTCTGACTTGGGAATAGAAACTAGGACCTCAGCCAGTAGCGCTTGCAACCTGGTGGTTGCAAGCGCTACTGGCTGCCCAATCTATACATCTTATATACAAATAAATAAAATTGAAATGTCTGTTTGCAATGTCAAAATAATAGCTTTCAGCTTTTTACTAAATGCTTATGAAAGTATATACGATACTTATAACAAAAACCAATTTTTTTTTTTGGTCTGTCTGTCTGTTCGTCTTTCTATCTGTTAGTTCCGGCTAATCTTCGAAACGGCTGGACTGATTTTGGCGGAACGGGCTTTCGCTTGCACATAGCTGATGTTATTAAGAGTAACTTAGGCTAGTTTTCCTTTATAAAAAGCTACGCAGGCGAAGCCGCGGGCAGCAACTAGTTATTTATATAATCTTCGTTTTTTCTTTTTAAGTTTTTTATCTTTTTAAGAAAGTTACATGGATGGGGGTGTCGCATAACATGTAGGACCACTTTTTAGCGTGACAATTTCTTCTACTGTCAACTCCTGCCGCAAGCCGCGTTAAAGAACTTCGTTCCAATAAAACACTTAATTTTTACAAACATTAAGAGTGTCAACCCTTAACGCTCCAATGGAGCGTAGGTAATTATTTCAACAAATAGGCCTAGTTTCCATACTGTCCATATTATACTGTGACAAGGCGTAAGGGATATCAACGTGAAAACTGTTACCACAAACTCAGCACATGATTCTAGATCCTCCAGCGTAGAAATTTTCGACGGATATAAAAAAAAAAAGAACAAAATTGCTTTTTAGGTACGTCATCATGATCATCGGCATCAACTTTGACGGCATCCTCACCGAGCTCTGCAGGAGGTAAAGTCATTGGTGGAAGAATGAGCTCCGCCCTTGAAGGGTAAAGAACGCAGACCACCTGAATGGGGAGTTGTGGTTGGAGACTCTGGGTAAGTGGTGGAGCCCCCGGGAGAAGCTTACCCCTAACCATAAGGTCGCGCACACAGATCTTGATCCAGAGTCGTAAGCAACTCCTTGCGGGTCTGAGTTTTAGCCCTCCCAGTCACCGTCTTCATGGCTTCCCTCGCAGCACTGTACCCCTCTTACAGCTCTGTCTCTATGGCTTCTGCATTCGGGTAGCGAATACGCCTCTTGCGGTGCCTGGCATACCAGCGACGTGCCACTACGCACGTTTAAAGCAAGTGCGCAATTTCTGGTGACCACCAGAACACCTGGAGTTTGGCAGCTCCGCACTGCGACCATGGCATCGCTGTATCGCAAATGATGACCAGCGCCTCCTGGACCCATTCCACCTTCTCGTTAATATCTTCAGGTCTGTCAGGTGCAGACACCCAGGCCTGGAAAATTGAGGCTTCCAGTAGCTTAATAGCCATTAGTGGATGGTACTGTTTTATTTTACAAATTTTCTACGCAATGTATATTGTTCCGAAATAAATGACTTATGACTTAGCGTTTCCCGATCCAGTTTTTTCAGTGCCCATCGTGGACCCGCCCGTTGTCAGCGCCCTTGAAAATCATGAAAATGATACCCATGATGAAACATTTACAAATTTTCATTGGCCCCATCTTGAATTTTGATTTTGACATCATTATCGTTGTCAGCGCCCTCGAAAACCGTGAAAACGACACCCGTGACGCAAATTTTCATTGGTGTATCTTGTATTTTGATTTTGACCCCATTATCGTTATCGGCGCCCTCGAAAACCATGAAACAAATATAGGTAATAAAAATAAGGTTCCGTACCTCAAAAGGAAAAACGGAACCCTTATAGGATCACTATTGTATCAGTCTGTCCGTCTGTCACAGCCAATTTGCTCCAAATGTAATGGACCGATTAAGTTGAAATTTGGTACACATATCAATTTGAATGACCCAAACACGGACGTGAACCGTAAATAAATGAGTTTAGAATATTGGGGTCAGTTTTGGGAGGCAAACAAGATAATTTAAAAAAAAGTTTTGCATACTATACCGTGTGACATATCAAATGAAAGGGCTTACTGTGAGGATATCAATTTTTTTTTATAATCTTTATCTATCTTCTATATCTATCTATCTATTATATATCTATATCTATCTATATCTATTCTATACATATAATAAATCTGTAGACGAGGCGTTTTTGTACATTGAAAATATTCCAACAGATGCCATTTCATCAATTTTTAAATTTTTTGTCTGTTTGTCTGTCTGGATTGTTTGAACAGGTTCAACGTTAAAGTACCAAACCAATATGGTTAACTTTTATACTTAAACTAGCTTTTGCACGCGGCTCCGCCCGCGTGGATGCCGGGTATCGCGTAAAAAAGTAGCCTATGTCCTTCTCCATATCTCAGGCTATATCTCTGCCAAATTTCATGACGATCGGTTCAGCGGTTTAGGCGTGAAAACGTAACATACAGACAGACAGACAGACAGAGTTACTTTCACATTTATAATATTAGTATGGAAGTATGGATATTGTGTATAGCTCGGGGTAGTGATTAGTTTTTGTTTCATCGCAATCGCTTCACTCTATCAAAAGATATTATCAATTTAAATTCTTTGAGAATTTAACTATTCACTTGAAACACGCAACGACATCTACTAACCTAAAATGATACTATAAGTAGGTTTGAGAGATAGTGTTTTTTTAAGGTGGTTATTTTAGGACTCTGCGCGCGCAAACTTAACTCGATACATTATGAATAGATTAATTTTAAAAAAAGTTTTGCAAATTGTACCGTGTGACATACATATCAAATGAAAGGGCTTACTGTACAAAATAATCTAAAATATTTAGGTACATTTGCAGATAAAAAAATACATAAAAATAGATTAGTGAAATGTTAGTATCTTATTCTGGATCTCCTGACTTTGATTGTAAGTTATAACTTGTTCCTAAACCTAAAACAGGGCTTCCTCTCCCTACAGGGTCCATAATGATCTAAATTATATAGTTACCACTTAAGTACACATTATGGTAAAGCAATAAAGATATTGAGTATTGAGTATTGAGGATCTCAAATATATTTTTTTTTTAATTGACCTTGATTGAATTTTCGGAAACCCCGAAAACCGAAAATTTTGAAAAAAATAGAAAGAAAGAAAGAAAGAAAAAACGTTTATTTGCGGTAAACATGACGCAATAAAGAACATAAACACAAAAAATAATAATTTGAGAACTATGGGGGAAAAATGCGTCACATCCACGCAAAACGGCTATCGCTCAGCATTATGCTGCAACCCTATGCAAGACAGAGCCCCAGAGCTGGTTTTCAGCGACAGCCGGCGTTGACGTAATGACGTCGTCCGGTGCAGCAAACAATTATTAAGACGCTGTACCAGCACAGCGTACTTCAAGAAAATAAGTATAATTTAATTTAATTTAAAATGTGATTGAATAAAAAAGAATATAAGAAAAAAAGAAAAAGGAATTGCTATGAGAATATCATCCTCAACAAAACGTGTTCCGCTTTATATTTAATATTGTTGGGAATGAACGGGAACGAACAGTAGCGAGTAGCATCAAGCCTATAAAAGGAGTGTCAAACAGATGACAGGTCCTTTTGCCCGCCAAACGTCGGAGCGTTCACACGTCTCAGCTGTGTCGAATTTTGTTAGAGTGACCTTAGGGCTTCCTCATAATTATTTTTGTATCCATAAAATAGTTCGCAGCCATTATTTCTTTTTTTTTTAAATAAAATCCACTTCTGGTTCCTAAAATCAGAAGTGGGATAGGATCTACACACAGCCTGACCGTTTGGACTATCCATTTTTCGCGACTCGTTAAAACTAGAACTCCTGTACTGCGCGTAATTTTCTTAAAATAATGGGTAGATCGCGGCGTCTTCGTTCTCGTAGTCGATCGCGTGATTTACGTGGACAGGTAAGACATTCCAGTGATAGTGATAGACGTCGTTCGCGGACTAGGTCACGGTCGTATTCCCGCGTTATACATAGGTCGCATGATAGGCATAGTACTAGTCGTAAACGTTCTAAGGATCAAAAGTTACAACGTTCGTTAGATGTAATTCTGGCGCGATTGAACGTGTTAGAACAAAATAAGGGGTATGCAAATGTCGTCAATACGGATCCGGTAAGTGCTCAACCCTTAGTATTCGAAAACGAATTAAATTGTGATCAGTTGAACAATAGTTTTTCGTCTCGTCCTGCGGAGCCTACCGCCCTTATGTCGACACCTGTACGTGTAACTAATGAGAATCGCGAATTATTGCAAAAGTCTACGCCTAGTTCTAGTAGTGTACATAAAAATAATGATTGCCATTCCGCGAGTGATACTCACACGAATTGTACCTTAGTGTTAGCTGAAGCATTAAAATCTGTAATTCCGTCGCGATCTCAGTATTACGTTTCGAACTTTGATCCCAGTATTCACAACATAAATTCGTGGTGCGAAGAAGTCGATCTAGCTCGGGATTCGAATGGCTGGAGCGACCGAGAATGTTTGTCACGTGTTGCACAGTGTTTGAAAGGTGACGCTAAAGTTTGGTTAAACGAGTGGGTGACCAACGATCGGTCTTGGACAAATTTTAAGCGGGAATTCAAACCTCTTTGTCCAAGTAAGCTCGACTTTGCTAATATACTTGCCGATGTCATAAATAGTACGTCAGATAAGTTCAGTACGTATGCCGAATACGCTCGTCGATCGTTATTACGACTTCGCATAGTCAAGGGTTTGAGCGAAGAGTTGATGACAGATATAGTTATTCGGGGTATAGCAGACGCGCAGGTGAGGGCTGCAGCAGCAAACGCCAACTTGACTGCTGATAGTTTAGTTTCGTTTCTATCGATATATACCAAGCCTTGCCGCGGTAAACAAGATAGTCGCGTACCAACTTTCAAACGGCGTGATGATGCGAGTCAACCCAAAGTCAAATGCTTTAACTGTGGGCAAACTGGACATAAAAGTTATCGTTGTCAAAAAAAGAAACCGCGTGTTGACAAACCAGAGGAAAAATCACATTCGAGTTCAAATACATCAGCCCCATGTACTTTTTGTAAAAAGCCCGGACATGATGAAAGTAAGTGTTTTGCAAAAGAACGATCAGAAAATCGTAACGCACGTAACATCAATCTTTGTAACGAAGTTGATCAGTCTTTAGTAAATTCTCATGAGAATAATGACATTACTACGGCAGTAGTCCAAGGCATCCCGGTCGACGTACTAATTGATAGCGGCGCAATGAATACTTCGTTGATATCTGACAACGTTTTAAAATACCTGTCATGCCAACCAAAGACTAGACGTTGCGTACTTAAGGGCATTAGCGAAAAGGAAATAATTTCAACTTCTTACGTTACTTTGACCATTGAGTTCTCCGAAATATCCATTGAAGCTGATTTTGTAGTTGTACCTTCCTCATGTATGTTTACATCTATTATAATTGGAACCGATATACTTAACCGCGATGGCGTAACCTATGTACGTACGAAAGATAGGCAGTACCTAACATTACCTAGTACTACTAAGACTTCATCACGCCAAGTGAACGCCATTATTACAGACGCGAATGTTGTTACGCCTCTTATCGGTAAACATAAAGAGATACTCATGTCTATCATTAATGAATTTTCGGACTACCTTATTTCTGGAACTGCGAGTTCTACTGTGACCACTGGCGAAATGCACATTAATTTAACAAGCCAAACGCCAATTGTTTACCGCCCGCATAAACTGTCTTACCAAGAAAAATTAAAAGTACGAGACATAATTAAAGATCTTCTCGATAAGGGGATAGTGAGGGAGTCAGAGTCAGAATATTCTAGTCCTATAATCCTAGTGAAAAAAAAAAGACGGCACGGATAGGATGTGCGTTGACTTTCGGGCACTGAATCAAATCACAATTAAAGATCGTTATCCGATGCCATTGATCGACGACCATATTGATAGGTTAGGTAGTTTTAAATATTTTAGCTCATTAGACATGGCAACTGGTTTTCACCAAATTAGAATCCATGAAGCCTCAATACACAAGACTGGTTTCATCACCCCCGAAGGCCATTACGAATTTGTTAAGATGCCATATGGTCTGACGAACTCTCCCATCGTATACCAGCGAATCATCAATAAAACTCTAAATAGCTTTATAGAGGCGGGTAGTGTCCTAATCTACGTCGATGACGTCTTGTTGATGAGCCATACGGTTGAGGAAGGCCTTGAACTCCTTAGGAAAGTCCTTCACACGCTCTCGATATCAGGTTTTTCTATTAATTTGCGTAAGTGCACATTCGTTACAACTGAAGTGGAGTATCTAGGCCGGGTGGTGAGTCAGGGTCAGGTAAGGCCGAGCCCTCGCAAAGTAGAAGCCTTGGTAAATAGCCGTTCGCCACAAAACGTCAAGCAAGTCCGGCAGTTCTTAGGACTCGCTGGATACTTCAGGCGGTATATAGAAGGCTTTGCAGTCAAAACCGCTTGTATAGCCAAACTTACCAAAAAGAATGAAAAGTTCGCATGGGGACCAGCACAAGAGAAGGCTCGCCAGGAGATCATCGAGCGCCTGACGAGCGAACCCATTTTGGTTATATTTGATCCTAGTCTAGCCACGGAAGTACACACTGACGCGAGCAGTGCGGGGTACGGTGCTGTCCTAATGCAGTCTTCTACAAATGGTAAGAAAAGAGTCGTTGAATACTTCAGCAGGGCGACACAGGCTGCGGAGTGTAAGTATCACTCCTACGAGCTGGAGACGCTGGCGGTAGTTAAGGCGCTTCAACACTTCCGACACTACTTGGTTGGGTTGCAATTCAAAATATTCACTGATTGCAACGCTATAAAGGCTACCGAGCGCAAAAAGGACCTACTACCCCGCGTGGCTCGTTGGTGGGTATACTTACAGGACTTCACCTTCTCCATAGAGTACAGAAAAGGCATAAATATGTCTCATGCTGACTATTTAAGTCGCAACCCAGCTCCAGCTCATGTATGCAATATTACAAAGCCCCGTAACTGGGCTCAAATAGCTCAAGCTGCCGATGGTGAGACTCGTGAGCTGATTCAACAACTGGAAAGTGGAAGCTTGGATTCTAATCGGTATGTACGTCAAAACGATCTTTTATATTATCGCTACAGTCCCGTTGGTGAGACATCTCGCCTTCTGTGCTACATACCGAAGGGGCACAGGCTAAGCCTATTAAGAGCGTTTCATGATGAGCACGAGCATATAAGTGCAGAGAAGACGCTAGATCTCATTTTGAAGCATTTTTGGTTCCCTGGCTTACGGAAATTTGTGACTAAGTATATCTCTCACTGTCTCATATGCATCTCGAAGAAAAGAGTACCCCGTGCACCACATCAAAACATCACATCGTGGGAAAAACCTGAAGTACCGTTCGACACAGTGCACGTGGATGCTCTGGGGCCACTACCGGAGTCCAGAGGCTACAAGTTCATCCTCATCATGGTAGACAGCTTTACCAAGTACTGTCTTCTTTACCCTATCTATCGCCAGGATACTAGCGAGCTCAAACGAGCCATGACAAACGCAATTTCTTTGTTTGGTGTGCCCAGACTATTGGTGACGGACCGTGGGCGTATGTTTGAATCTGGTGAGTTTGTCAATTGGATTAAAGGATTGGGATCAGAGTTGCACCACATCACAGCTGAGATGCATCAGTCTAATGGGCAAGTAGAGCGCTATATGAGAACAGTCCTTAACATGGTAAGGATTGAAGTCAATCATAGGAATGCTGAATGGTGTGAAACTGTGTGCAAGTTGCAACTTGTGCTGAATATTACAAAACAGAAGACTACACAGTTCTCCGCTTTAAATCTTTTAATTGGTACTGATGCAACAACGCCCGTTATCCGCTCTCTAATCCGTGATATAGCAGCCGATGGATCCCCACCAAACCGCGAAGCTTGGCGAGAGATCTGTAGAAGCAGAGCTACCGAGTTGCTGAAACAAAACCAAGTTCAACAAGATCAGCGTGTCAACCGGAACAGGCATCCTCCTCGTGTGTTTAAGGTCGATGACCTTGTCTTCGTCATTAAATACTCTCAGTCCACAGGAAAGCTAGACCCAGGAATGCGCGGACCTTACCGAGTTATTAAGGTTCTGCCAAGCGGACGCTACGAACTGAAGTTACTCAGTGGAGCTTACGGAAAAACTAGCCAGGCTGCGGCTGAGTATATGGTACCCTGGCGAGGGGAGTGGTGCCCTGAAACCTGTACAGCGTTCTTTGAAAGTGAGTGTTTGCACATTAATTATGTTGTGTAGCTGGTTAAGTCTACTTGACTGTGTTACTCGTAATGATCCGATGTAGATGTTACTGGATCTGTGCTGATAGATGATCCATTGTAAGATGTTAGTGGATCAATATCACTGGAGACCCGATGTAGATGTTACTGGGTTGGATTTGTGACTGGTCCGATGTAGATGCTACTGGATCATTTAACCGACACACTGAGGCAAGTTTATTCTGTAAGGCCTGTGGCAGTGTGTAGAGGAACTTGTCCTCGTAGTAAAAGGTTCCTGAAACGCGCGCAACGGTGACTTCGACCCTGTATGGTTTGTGTTTGTAAGCGGGACGTCTTTGTTGATGGTGATTTATAGTTGCGGATGGATGAACTTTCGAATTACCGTTTTTGTGAAATGGAAATGAAATGTGACATATGAATTAGCTGATTGAGAGATGAATGCTTGAGTTGCCTATAAAGTTGACTTTCAGGTGTTTTTATATTTGTGTTATGGCTTTCAGATGAATCTGATGAAGAATTAAACGGTGAACATGATGCGCTGCCTATACCAGGACCCAGCAACAGATCAGATGCGGTCGAGGACGACGTCCAATCAGGAGAGGCCGTGTTGGGAATGAACGGGAACGAACAGTAGCGAGTAGCATCAAGCCTATAAAAGGAGTGTCAAACAGATGACAGGTCCTTTTGCCCGCCAAACGTCGGAGCGTTCACACGTCTCAGCTGTGTCGAATTTTGTTAGAGTGACCTTAGGGCTTCCTCATAATTATTTTTGTATCCATAAAATAGTTCGCAGCCATTATTTCTTTTTTTTTTAAATAAAATCCACTTCTGGTTCCTAAAAATATTATATCTGTGCGCTTTATGAAGTGGCAACATTTCGAAGCGTCCTATTCGACGTTCGTACACCCAAAATGCACCAAAGAAACTATGATGCAAGGAATTACAAAATGGCCAATGATGTAATGTGTTACTATTATGCAATTGTGGCACTATTATGCGTTTGTGGGTAAATGTGAAAGAGAAAAGATGCGATGGACCCAATAAACAGACAAAACCTTGGAGACTGGAGGGTGACCCGACATGTCAAACATTAATCCTCTAAATACAGAAAATAGTTCTATACTTATAGATTACAGGAAAATCTATAAGAATTCTATGGTCTTAAAATAACATGATAAATCTCTCGATATTGTGCGTACAAACTTACATTTGCAGTTGGAATGTATGAGAGATTACGTTTACCAACTACAATGTTAAGTTTGTTCTTAGGATAAATTCTTTCCAAGTACGGAACCCTTCATTGTGCGTGGTCCGACACGCACTTGATGGGTATTTTTTTTATTATGACCCCAGTTTTGTTATCAGAGACCTCTAAAACAATGAAAATAACACCCATGTCGAAAACTAATAAAAGTTCTAAAAACCGGCCAAGTGCGTGTCGGACCACGCATAATGAGAGGTTCCGTACTTGGGAAGAATTTAAATATATTTGAGGCCCTCATAGCCCATTGGCCCTTTCATTTGATATGTCACACGGTACAGTTTGCAAAACTTTTTTTTTTTTTTTCTTTTTTGTCCCCCAAAACTAACCTCAATATTCTAAATTCATTTATTTACGGTTCACGTTCGTGTTTAGGTCAAACAAATTGATATGTATACCAAATTTCAACTTATTCGGTCCATTACTTTCGGAGCAAATTGGCTGTGACAGAGGGACAGACAGTCAGACACACGAGTGATCCTATAAGGGCTCCGTTTTTCCTTTTGAGGTACGGAACCCTAAAACTAAAAACAAATACAAAAAAATCTGTGTGTGGCTGTGTCGTGGACATGCCCGTGTGTTTTACGTGAATACATGTGCGTCTGCAGATGTACTGGCGCCATCGTGAATCCGCTGGGACGTCCATTGTTTGACGTTCTCGGCACCGCTTCACTCTGTCATAATGGTGTGTACGCAATCATCTGAGATCTTGACGAGAGTTGACGATTGAAACTCAAACAAACGTCGTAGCTTCTCCGAGACAAAATTTATACTAAACTAGCTTCTGCCCGCGACTTTGTTCGCATGGAAGTCGTAAGAAACCACAATATACTAATAACTACCAGCCACATTTTAATTTTTTTCCGACACCTCCAACAAATATCGTTAATGTATACAAAAATGTACACAAAAACTTAAAAAATTATAACTAAAACCTTCCTCGAGAACCACGCTATCCATTGGTGAAAACAACATGAAAATCGGTGCAGTAGTTTTTGAGTTTATCGCGAACAGACAGACAGACAGACAGACGCGGCGGAGGACTTTGTTTAATAATATGTAGTGATGTAGTGATGATGGAAATTATGTGACGCAGCGGAATGACCTCAAAATGGCGATGCTCCTCCTCCGCCACGGGTGATGCGTCATAGTACCACTAAACGCAACCAATTCTATGATCCTGTAACTATCGAGTGGTGTAATTAAATTTTTGATGTAGATGATATATGTAAATATATGATATAATTATTTATATATATGTAGCTGCAAAAACCGCACAAAACCGCGTACTCCGATCTTGTTATCATCAGTATTCTGAATTGCCTCACCCACTGGTCATGTCCTTATTGCTTGTAGCAAAGGACATGACCAGTGGGACTATAGGTGTATGCTTAGGTGCAAAAATCAAACTGCAGTAAATTTTGTTTTATTTTTCATTTGTTGTATTCTGCAGTTTACAGATAAAAAAGTTTCACAAGTCTAAAAGATCAGAAAACTGAGAAAAATAAAGATAAGTTTTCACTAAATAACTCTGCTTTTCGATATGAGATGGCGCTAGGCATTGTGGTTATCGAGTTTATGAACGATTTTCTACTAATAACTATTCACGCCTTATTGGATTATTAACTTCCAGTCTGTCAGTAAACATAATTGGCGATTTGTGGGTACTATTCCAAGTGTTCACCACTGCCCAACTCTTTGTTAGAATAGAGCGTGATATTATGAAGAAATCTTATTTACAATTTTTTTTTTTCAATTGTTGTTTCGCGTAGAAGTCCATTAGCGGAGAAATGTCTTTTCGCGCAAATGTTTTTCGCGCAAGTGTTCCTTCGCGCAAAAGTCAATTTGCGCAACAGTCCGTTCTCGGAAATGTCTTTTCGCGCAAGTGTACCACATCCGTATAACAGTGCATGACAGCGTCCTCGGGCGATCACTTGGGCTGCAGTTAGTTTGTTGCCGATTTAATCGGAAAACGAAATGTCTTGCTTCAGGTGCACCGTGCACGTCCGCGGTAGGTTTATGGCGCGGTTTGTCAGCGACTGACCGTCGAGAATGATGTGCGCTTATTAATTTCTTTCTTTTCACATTCCGACTGCCATTGTGTGCTAATTTATCACGTGAGGTGTACCTCACGTGATAAATTAGCACACAATGGCAGTCGGACGTCGAACGTGGAACGTGTCGAACGTGGGATAGGTTCGACACAGTATGTATACTGTGTCGAACCTATCCCATGTTCGACACAGTAGGTACCTACCATTTTATTTTAAGAGATTTTTTTATTTTAAATTTCAGATCTACATTACACTACTATACCTTTACGAATATCTGATGTATAATACTTTATTTTTTGGCTGAAGACAATCTTGTTACCATTTTGGCGTGATTGCAGGTTACTACCAGCCAGCAACATCTAATATGGAGGCATCCGCTGAGGTTCTGTTCCGCCGCGTAGGTGTCGCGACACTCTGTAGCGAAGCGAGATTCGAAGGACAGCTTCCGCCCCTCCCCCTCGCTCTTAAACTCCTTAAAAGTATAATTGTGTTCCACATCGTGTCATGCTCCCCCCGAACCCCCGCGCCGCGCACCGCGCAGGGTCCCTCTTTCGGGCACGCACGGCGTTTGGCTCACAAAGCCGTCTTGTGCCTCTTTTGTTATATTCGCCATCCATCTTTTTAACAGTGATGTTACATAAAAGCCTAAATAAAACGTGTCATCGCGGAATAATTTCCTCAATCTCCATCACGCTTGTTGTGGTATCACTTGTGTCACCCTCCTCACCTGCCACATGTACTGCGCGGTACAACATAACCCTCCTGATTATATTGACCAACAAGTACGCACAGCTCAATTGTCAGATCTATTAAGCTGGCTGTTACTCAGATTACGTGACAGAAGCTGCTCACAGAGCTTAGCCCTGGTAATTAATTTTATTAATGACTAGCTTCTGCCCGCGACTTCATTCGCGTGGAAGTCGTAACACGACACAATATACTAAAATACCAGCCACATTTTAATAAAACTTCCTTGAATACTACATTTGTAGTTTTGGCCACAGCAGTCAAAATATACAGAGAGTCAGGACTGGTAACGAGAGAGCAAGCAACGTACAGTTCCATGTTCTATGGTAAAGGGTTTGGTTTCCGCACTTAGTCCTTCAGGTCGACCATTGTACATGGGCCATGGCGGCCATCAGTGGTTATTCCAGTCAGCCCACCTCCCTCTTGAAGATAATTACGTCTCCCGTCCAGGAGTAATAACCGCCTGGTTAGCCTACCATCTAAGAATGGCATAGCCTCCCTGGACTGTCTGCAGGTCGGTGTCGAGATCCACCAGCTCTTTTCTAGTGAATTATTGAAGGCCTGTGTTCCTGGATATACACTAATGGCACAACACTGATACATTGAATGTTCCTCATTGTCATTCTTACAGATTATTCCTAACGAACAGCTATCACTATTATAACATAATAGTACGGTCAGCTGCAGAGAAATCTCACCCTCTAGCAATGTATTTATTCATTCCTAGGGGGTGAGATTTCTCTGCAGCTGACTGTACATTGTAATTGTTAACACACGGAAAGTCAAGTATAAGTCCCCTCTTTGAGGAGTGCCTAGAGAGGCGCCACGGCGTCCTCACCATTCGCCTGACGCAGGTCCTCACCAGACACGGTTGTTGCGGGAGATTCTTGTTTAAGATAAGGCGGTAGGAAAGGCCCGGGGGTTACCACTGTGTAGATCGACCGGAGGACACGGTAGAGCATACGGTGGAGGCCTGCCCGGCTTGGGTAGAGCACCGCACAGTGTCCTCACGGAGGCGATCGGTGGCGATGATCTCTCGCGTCCGGTCCTGGTCTAGGCCATGGTACGGAGCGAGAGTGCATGGGAGGCCGTCACCTCCTTCTGCGAAGCAGTAATGCGCGCGAAGGAGGAGGCGGAACGCGTGAGGGAGAGAGGGGTGGAATTATTCCACAAATCCCCCCTGAGAGAATCCCCCTCAAGGGGGAAAACTGGACTCTAATGAAAAAAAGTCCAGAAAGTCCCCTTATCATTCTGAGTTATTCCACTTTTCCCCCCTGAGAGATTCTCCTCAGGGGAGAAAACTGGACACTAATGTAAAAAAAGTCCAGAAAGTCCCCTTATCATTTTGAGTTATTCCAATTTTCCCCCCTGAGAGATTCTCCGCAGGGGGTAAAACTGGACACTAATTTTAAAAAGTCCAGAAAGTCCCCTTTTCATTTTGAATTATTCCAGTTTTCCCCCTTAATATTAGTTTTGATTTCTACGCACATAAAGAAAAAAAAAAAAATTGTGATTAGATCCAACGTAATAAACAAAAAAAAAAAACGACAGTATAATATACAATAATCAGTCTTTTTTTATTTCACACAATTTTGTTATATTTGCCAAAACTTGGCACATGGGTAGACCATGGCCTGGATTAGAACATAGGATACTTTTTATCCCGATATTCCTACGGGATCCAGACTTATACGGGTGAAACCGCGGTGCGCCGCTAGCTACTAATAAATAAACAACAACATGTCTGCTTATTTATAGTATTTAAACTCGAATAACATAAAACAATTCAGGGTACATTTTATATTAGCTATATTGACTATGTCGACGAAGGCCCCCTTCGGTGCTCCTAGTGGTGTTTGAATGGTCATATTAGAAAACAAATTTAATTTGATTAGGTTTGTGGCGGGGCATCTACGTTGCCACATGCGAACTGCATCAAAGGCCTGACGTCACACAAAATCCCGACGTCACACAAATCCTGCATCGCGCAATTAAGAGTTCACCGCGCGAACGACATTTATAAGATTATCCAACATCAATCATTGGGCAGGGAACTGGGGATCTCACCTAGCAGGGGTCTGGTCGCACGGGCGTCGTGAAGCACTTCGGGTGCTCCTACAGTCACACCCCCAGAATTACACTTCAGACCGCTGAGGGGAATCCCCCCTCAAGCGACTAGGTGTGCAATAAAGCACTCCCACCTCCTCCCACGAGAGGGGGAGGAAACCCAACGACGGGTCCCCAGTTATGGGGACCGAGAGACAAATGCCTCGGGCAAAGGGCCATAAAACCCCAACACCGATTCCTCCAGAGACGACCACCGACGTCATTGTAGGAACCATGATTGATTCCTTGTTGACTATGGAGCCCTAAAAAAAGGATTAAATTATAAGGAGTTGTCGTTCGTCAAAAGCTATGCAACACAAAACACGTTTGAAGCCTGCGGCATACAGCTAATGTGTAGTAAATTTGTAGTTATATGTATTTACTAGCTTTTGCTCGCGGCTTCGCCCGCGTGGATGTCGGATATTTTCGTTAGTACCCTATGTTTTAATCCAGGTAAACAATGTCTTCACACACTGCTGCATATCCAAGGTGCGGCGCGCGAATTGATATACGAGTATGCTGGAGGATAACAAATCCTAAAGTCTGACAATAGTAACGGAATACATAGCAAAACGGAAAATTACCTACTTGAATGCCAAATTTGAAGCCAACTGTAAAACGGAAATTTAAATCCTATTAGAAAAAATAAAATGTTAAAGTTAAAGTAAATAGTTACCTAAATAATTAAAATTACGCTTTTACTTACATTATTATTCACAGGGGGTTAGGACCATTTATCTTTTTAAATTTATAATTAAAGTACCTCTTTATATACTACACTAGCTTTTGCCCGCGGCTTCGCCCGCGTGGATGTCGGTTATCGCATAAAAAAGTACCCTATGTCCTTCTCCATATCCCAGGCTATATCTCAAAATTCTAACATAATATTAATTTTAATGTGACTCACTATGTGAATAGAAACCGAAACAAATGATTTAATATACTAAAAGTACTTATGTTCTGAACATGAATGAGTCTTTACCTAAAGATAACAAACACAAAATCAAAATACGAAATTGCACTCAAATTCTTAAAGCAATCAATTGTACCAAATTACGACACGAAATAAAAGTGCGACACAAATGATAATTTTAAAATAATTCACGTAAGTACCAACAATGTGAAAACAAACGAAATCCTCCGAAATGTCGCATGATACACCATTTGTGCTGATAAAACGCTCGAAATATATAATGGACACCATTGGTGCATAACTTTTCTCATGGTCACGTTTGCAATTGGACGAAATATTTGACATTTATTTTGTACTTGCAACACGATCTGGCTGTAGAATTCGATTAATCGACTAATACTTGACCGGTTGACATTTTAGCGGGAACACCACTAAACGAACGAAAAAAAAATAGAAAACAAAATACGTCTACTCTGTGGTCGTGTGGCGGTGTGGTGCGGTGCTTAATGTAAACATTCATCAAGGTTATACGTGCGTAAAGATTCAATGAGAAAACGGTTTAATCTTTGAAGAATCTTATACAGAATTACTGAGAAATATGTGTAGATTTCGTATTGAGTGTTAGTTTATCGAAAAGTGATAAATATGTCAGTGAAAAAGTAACGAAAGTTTTGGAATGCACAAATTTTAATCATAAGGCCGCCGTGTTTAGTAATGTTTTTATGATAAATATTCTTGTATACTGTTTGAAATACACATAAGTAGCTAGCTTATTTATCTACGAACATAATTTAGCTAATAACTACCAATATTATAGCGTATTGTTATCGTAATCGTATTTCCAAGAGTAAAATTCGGCAAACAAATACGTACAAAAGGTCAATAAAATGGATATAGTATGTTATCCTTAAGAGATAGACATATGCCATCGCGGACTTTTTTGAAGACCTTTATAAGATACATAATTCCACCATACATTATTTTGTTATATCTCGAAGGGTTTAGACAGCGTTTTCGTTGAAAGCTCCCAGACGGCTTATTTTTTTCCGACACCTCCAACAAATATCGTTAATTCATACAAAAATGCATACAAAAACATAACAAATTATATACTAAAACCTTCCTCGAGAACCAAACTATCCATTGGTGAAAACAGCATGAGAATCGGTGCAGTAGTATTTGAGTTTATCGCGAACAGACAGACAGACAGACAGACAGACGCGGCGGAGGACTTTGTTTTATAATATGTAGTGATAGTGATAGTGATAGTGATAGTGATTAGAGGTTCTGCTCTCAGGTGCTAACCCAACCAAGCTGCTAGATGAGCTCTCTCTCGAGCAGGCCATGTTTTGAAATGTGTAAAGTTATTGTTCTCAGAATTACTAAGGTGCCTTTGGCGATGACAAAGGTTGGGTTGAGCGATGATGAGTTAGTAAAGGTTTTTAATCACCTAGGGGATGATTTTACAAAAACGCCAAAAGGCTTTTAATACCAATTTTATGGGTTAGCTTTAAATTTTAAGGGTTTCCTATACAAATTTTTCATACCCTATTTTACCCTCTTCTGGGATGATTTTTCAAAAACACTGTTACATGTAATTATTAGTTACCAAACAAAAGGCTAAATACAAATTTTCATGGTTTGAAATACAAAAATGACAATTTTCCATACAAACTTTCATCTCTTATTTAACACCGAATTAAAAAAAAACCTTCCTTATTACTTGTCCATATTATAAAGGCAACCTCTGTGCAAAAATTCATCTTTCTAGATCTAAGGGTTTGGGCTAGGCGTTGACAGTCAATCAGTCAGTCAAAACTTCATACCCTTTTCCCCTTGTGGGTTGAAATAATAAAAAAACAACGATTTGCATTATGTTCATTTTTAACCAAAAAAAAAGATCTTTCATTAAAAACAAAATTTCATCCCCATTTTCAACTCCTTAAGGGTTGAAATTCTAACAACATCGTTGCGTTAGCTTCCAATCATAAGCCTAGATAGTAAATTTAGTGATTTTTACTTTGATCCTCCCTTTTCTATAGAGGATGAGTGAACTTTAAACCCTGTTCCTCACACATCTAGAGGTTTGACTGAGCTGACTACCAAATTCAAGTTGTTAGTATTCGATCCCACATTAAATTTAATTATTTAAAGAGTGGTTTCCGTTCGGAATCCATACTTAATATACTTAATACGAGTATTATAAATGTGAAAGTAACTCTGTCTGTCTGTCTGTCTGTATGTTACGTTTTCAAGCCTAATCCGCGAACCGATCGTCTTGAAATTTGGCAGAGATATAGCCTGGGATATGGAGAAGGACATAGGTTACATTTTTACGCGATAACCGACATCTACGCGGGTGGAGCCGCGGGCAAAAGCTAAATACCAGTTTTATTAGTTGTTGGTACCTTTTAGAACGGAATAAATCAAAATTATTCCAAGCTCGCTTCGCTTGCTCCTACATTCTAGGTTATCTAGGTAAAATATCTGCCGGCGCCCGCGGTAAATATTTTGGTAACCAACACTGGCGAAGAAATAGGCGCCCAGGGCCGCGGCCGGTAGCAAAAGCAATCATTAAATTTAAGAACTTCAGGGGGGATTTCTGGACGTTGGTTTTTTCAGATTCCATTTCCCGCCCTAAGGGGAATTTTCAGGGGGGATTCTAGACTTTTCTTTTTTCAGAGTCCAGTTTTCCCCCTCAAGGAACATTTTCAGGGGGGATTTGTGAAATAAATATTGCTTTATTCCAAATTTCCCCCTTAAGGGGGATTATCAGGGGGGAAATCAATACATTTTTTTATTGATTCCACTTTTCCCCCTCAGGGGGACTTTTAGGGGGGATTTTGGGAATAAAGCCGGACGAACAGACAGACGGACATGACGAATCCATAAGTGTTCCGTTTTTTGTCATTTGGCTACGAAACCCTAATAAAAAAACCGGCCAAGTGCGTGTCGGACTACGCGCAATGAAGGGTTCCGTACTTGGAAAGAATTTATCCTAAGAACAAACCAAACATTGTAGTTGGTAAACATAATCTCATATACATTCCAACTGCAAATGTAAGTTTGTACGCATAATATCGAGAGATTTACCATGTAATTTTAAGACCATAGACTTCTTATAGATTTTCCTGTAATCTATAAGTATAGAACTATTTTCTGTATTTTTTTCAAAATTTTAGGTTCAGTAGTTTCGGAGATAAGGGGGGAATGGTAAATTTTCGCCTATTCTCACTTATAACTTTAAAACGATTAATTTTAAAATTATAAAAAAAAATATTTGAGACCCTCATAGTAAGCCCTTTCATTTGATATGTCACACGGTACAGTTTGCAAAACTTTTTTTTAAATTTTCTTGTTTGCCCCCCAAAACTGACCTCAATATTCTTAATTCATTTATTTACGATTGACGTCCGTATTTGGGTCACTCAAGTTGATATGTGTACCAAATTTCAACTTATTTGGTCCATTACATAGATAAGGGGGGGGGGAATGGGAAATTTTCGTCTATTTTCACTTATAACTTTAAAAAAATATACTTTAAAATTATATAAAAAATATATTTGAGACCCTCACAGTGAGCTCTTTTATTTGATATGTCACACGGTAAAGTTTTCAAACCTTTTTTTTTTAATTTTCTTTTTTGCCCCCCAAAACTGACCCTAATATTCTAAATTCATTTATTTACTGTTCATATCCGTGTTTGGGTTACTCAAATTGATATGTATACCAAATTTCAACTTAATCGGTCCATTACATTCGGAGCAAATTGGCTGTGATAGAGGGACAGACAGACAGACAGACACACGAGTGATCCTATAAGGGTTCCGTTTTTTCCTTTGAGGTACGGAACCCTAAAAACGCAAGCGTATCTTGTGCGATACACCGATACCGCGTGTGTCGTCAAATATTTATGAAGCACTCCGCTGGAATCGGTTAGTGCGGAACGGCGCGAGCGCGTCCCTACGTATGCAGGCTGGCTCGATCACTACTCTAGTACTTACCTACTGATGTGTTAGTTTCTAAGGTCCTTTCAAATCCTTATTTCTAATTGATTTATATAATATATTTTTTCTATTTGCACTTAAGGGGACGGTAGGTATTTTTGACTATGGGCAACTGGGCGGTGTGTTTCCCTAACCCCGCGCGGCCACCAATATTTATTTTTAGTAAAGATAATATGAACACTTGGAAAAAAGCACAGATAAAGTTATGGATAATATAGTCAAATCATACAAAAAAAAAAAAAAACATGAAAATACGAGGGTGGGTCAAAAAGTTCGTGGAATGGAGGGGTTAAACAAGAGTGACTCATTTTTTCGTGTCTAAAGCAAGTAAAACGGACTATTTCATCAAAATATTGCTAGTATAATATATTATCTAAACAAGAGTTACTAGAAATAACTATTCAGGAATTAAAAGAAGTAAATAATGATCCAGATGTAATATGTTTGTCAGTTGTTTGTTTTTCCTACTATAATCTGTCACCATACACCTTATTCTTATTTTGTAAGATTTGCTTTAATGTGATGAGCGATGAAATTTTTGATATGTTGCATGTTGACATAATTATTATTGTATGCCTATCAGGCAGGACATAATGGATCTGTAATTTACCTAACATCTGTCTGTATAACCTATGCCCACAATAAAATGATTTGATTTGATCAGAAACTTAAAAAAAAAAGTTTTTGAACAGTATGTCAAAATATATAACTATGAAATGGCTTCCAACTTCTGTAGAGAAAAGCAGCGGGGCGGCACTTGTATATTAGTAAAAACCGGCCAAGTGCATGTCGGACCACGCACAATGAAGGGTTCCGTAGTTGAGATGAATTTATCCCAAGAAAAAACTTAACACTGTGGTTGAGAAACATGCTCTACTATACAGATTGTATGGGGGAACATGTATTTCAACTGCAAATTGAAGTTGGTCGACTATTACTCGGTAACTTGTGACGCCTACTTGGCTGTGATAGTTTTCCTTTTAACTTCGTTATATATACCTACTACTATCGTGAATTTTTCACCTATGCAAAACTAACCGTTTAGCTGGCAGGGGGGGGAACACACAACTCTAACAAAAATTTTCATTTTAAAGCCTAATTTCAGAAACGGATCTCTTAATCGAAAAATTGTTTTCACAAATCCGCAATATTTTTGAAAGACCCATTCAACTGTACCCCACACCAGAGGATAGGCGAAAAAAAAAAAAAAACATCCCACTTTACATGTACAGGAGGTACCCTAAATAACTATTTTTTTCATGATTTTATTTTACCACTGCCGGCGTGATTAATATGTATATTCATGCCAAATTATAGCTTTCTAGTACTAAGAGTCTCTAAGCTGGGGAGGGACAGACGGACAGACGGACAGACGGATGGTCGGACATGGCGAAACTTTATAGTTTCGCCATGTCCGTCCTGCCGTCTGTCCACTACCAACCAGGAACCATGATTGGTTCCTTGTTGACTATGGAGCCCTAAAAAAAGGATTAAATTATAAGGAGTTGTCGTTCGTCAAAAGCTATGCAACACAAAACACGTTTGAAGCCTGCGGCATACAGCTAATGTGTAGTAAATTTGTAGTTATATGTGTTTACTAGCTTTTGCCCGCGGCTTCGCCCGCGTGGATGTCGGAAAATATCCCACGGGAAAGTACTACCGGGATTAAAAGTACCCTATGTTTTAATCCAGGTAAACAATGTCTTCACACACTGCTGCATATCCAAGGTGCGGCGCGCGAATTGATATACGAGTATGCTGGAGGATAACAAATCCTAAAGTCTGACAATAGTAACGGAATACATAGCAAAACGGAAAATTACCTACTTGAATGCCAAATTTGAAGGCAACTGTTCGTGAGCATATTCGCAAGAAGCTGGCAGTATCATCATAACGGTAATGTTTTCCCATTGTGTGTCTTATTTGTTTTAGTATACATATTTATGTGTATTTATTTGTGCTTATATTTATATATAATAAGATTTATATATTGAATTTATAGTTTGTAATAGGTTTATGTATATTTAAATGAATATTTATTCCTCAATTTTCGCTATTGCACCTACTACTGTATGTCTCTGCATCACCCAAGGGTTGACTGGTAGAAAATGCCTATGGCATTAAGTCCGCCTCTGTACATGTTTTGTGCTTAAAGTATTAAATAAATAAATAAATAAATAACTGTAAAACGGAAATTTAAATCCTATTAGAAAAAATAAAATGTTAAAGTTAAAGTAAATAGTTACCTAAATAATTAAAATTACGCTTTTACTTACATTATTATTCACAGGGGGTTAGGACCATTTATCTTTTTAAATTTATAATTAAAGTACCTCTTTATATACTACATTAGAGGTTCTGCTCTCAGGTGCTAACACAACCAAGCTGCTAGATGAGCTCTCTCTCGAGCAGGCCATGTTTTGAAATGTGTAAAGTTATTGTTCTCAGAATTACTAAGGTGCCTTTGGCGATGACAAAGGTTGGGTTGAGCGATGATGAGTTAGTAAAGGTTTTTAATCACCTAGGGGATGATTTTACAAAAACGCCAAAAGGCTTTTAATACCAATTTTATGGGTTAGCTTTAAATTTTAAGGGTTTCCTATACAAATTTTTCATACCCTATTTTACCATCTTCTGGGATGATTTTTCAAAAACATTGTTACATGTAATTATTAGTTACCGAACAAAAGGCTAAATACAAATTTTCATGGTTTGAAATACAAAAATGACAATTTTCCATACAAACTTTCATCTCTTATTTAACACCGAATTAAAAAAAATCCTTCCTTATTCCTTGTCCACATTATAAAGGCAACCTCTGTGCAAAAATTCATCTTTCTAGATCTAAGGGTTTGGGCTAGGCGTTGACAGTCAATCAGTCAGTCAAAACTTCATCCCCTTTTCCCCTTGTGGGTTGAAATAATAAAAAAACAACGATTTGCATTATGTTCATTTTAAACCAAAAAAAAAAAGATCTTTCATTAAAAACAAAATTTCATCCCCATTTTCAACCCCTTAAGGGTTAAAATTCTAACAACATCGTTGCGTTAGCTTCCACTCATAAGCCTAGATAGTAAATTTAGTGATTTTTACTTTGGAAATTAAGAACTTTCCATACGCAACTTCATCACCCTTTTTAACCTTTCGGGGGTGGAATTATCAAAAACACTGAGACACGTATAATTATTATTATTTTTTTTTTTTAATTCAATCATCAGCCTAAACACAACATTTGAAGATCCTAACTTCAAAACTGACGGACTTTCATATAAACTTCCATCCCTATTTTACCCCTTTAGGGGTTGAATTTTCAAAAATCATTCCTTAGTGGATTCCTACACTGTACAAGGTATGTATGTGCAAAATTTCAAGTATCTAGGTCCAGCGGTTTGGGCTGTGCGTTGATATATCAGTCAGTCAGTCAGGACTTTGAATTTTATATGTATAGATTATAACAATAACAGTATAGAGTTTTGTTCATGGCTAATTGTCCTCAACTACGTGTGATATTTGAGGAATACTGTAAAGAAATACCGACTGTAAAGGACCAGTATCCACCTGGTTAAGCTACAATTGCCGCAGTTGTTCTGTGGATGGGTGACCATCTTTATATACAGAGACCCGTCCGTACCTCGGAAAGCACGTTAAGCTGTTGATCTTTGACAGTCGTTACGGGAAGTCAGAAAGCCGAAACTCTGACAACCATTTTTACCAAGGGGTATCGTATTACTCAGTAACTGCGTTATGGAAGTTAGATAGACAGTCGCAGAATGTAAAATACTGTAAAGTTAGAAACAGTACACGTGTACTTATATTATTTTTACTTGAATATAAAATTTAGCGAATGAACTGCTTCAATTCAAAATTTCATCCCCCTTTTCAGACCCTTGTGGGTTGAAATTAAACAATAAAACAACGATTTAGGTTGTGTTAGTTTCCAATCATAAGCCTAGATAGTAAATTTTGTGATTTTTCTTCGAAAATTAAAGACTTTTTAACTTCATCCCCCTTTTTAACCCTTCGAGGGTGGAATTATCAAAAACGCTGAGACACATATACATTAATTTTTAATTGTCAGCCTAATCACAAAATTTGAGGAGCCTAACTTTAAAACTGACGGACTTTCATATAAAATTCCATCCCCTATTTTACCCCTTTAGGGGTGGAATTACCAAAAATATTTTCTTAGTGTACCTCTAGACCTCATAAGGAAACTACGTGCCAAATTTGGAATCTCTAGACCCAGCGGTTTGGGCTGTGCGTTGATATCTCAGTCAGTCAGTCAGTCAGGACTTTATGACCCCATGCCCAAAGCAACCTGCTACCTGCTAATATGTAGGAAAAGGACATTTTGGTTGTGAAACGTAAAATGTTTTTAAATTTTCATCAGCGAGGAAAAGAAAAAAGAAAAAGAAAAAGAGAATAAAAAGAGAAAAAAACAGAAAGAGAAAAAAGAGAGAGAGAGAATTTTAACACTATTAGAATATTGCAGTTTTAGGTCATCGCCATCTCTTGACAGATAAAGGAACTAATGTAAATTTTGTTGATTTCTGAAAAAGTGTGCTATTTAGAGACATAGTTTTATTTTTCCTGTAATCTTTACGTAAGTTTCTATCACATAGAATAATTTCAGTTTTTTTTCTATGCAAACTTCGGAGATAAGGGGGGGACGGTATTTTTTTCACATTTTTCATCAAAAGTCGAAAACTATGCGGCCTAAAGAAAAAAGAAAAAATGTTTGAGAATTTGCAAACAGCGCTCTATCATATGATACCCCATATGCGCTAGTAGCCACATTTCTAATTTTTAAGACCACCTTTCAGTACCTGTTGCAAAAAAAATAAAGACTTTTTTGTTTCTTTCTTATTTGCAAAATAGTTGGTCAAACGTCATCTAAAACTGTTTTAAATTTCAAGTTGATAGCATCAGTAGTTCTTGAGATATTCAGCTGTGACAGACAGACAGACAGACAGACTGAGTCACACCATAAGGGTTCCTTTTTACTATTTTGGTACAGAACCCTAAAAAGCACCAATATACTACATTTATAAAACAGATACAACTTAGATAATATACGGAAATTTAAAGAATGCTTAAAAAACCTTTCTTGGTCCGATATCTATCAAAATACTGGCGCAAATTCCGCATTCAGTGATTTTCATGAATTGGTTTGGCTATTTTACATTCTCTGTTTTCCCAAGAATTAAAGTAAACAGTAATAATAAAAACACTCAAAAGTGGTTAAGCAAAGGTCTAAGGCAAATTTGCATAACTCAAACTCAAACTCAAACTCAAAGCATTTATTTCAAATAAACCAATTACAGGCACTTTTGAATTGTCAAGGGGTCGGTCAGTCAGAAAGATGAAGCTAGTTGCCCATTCCAAAGCGTAGTAGGTTCCTATGGAGAAGAACGGACAAGAAACTCCATGGACACTCTTTTAAAACAAAATATTGTTACAAAATATGGGTTACATCATTCATGTTGAAGTTATACATGTGAGAACAATGTAGAAAGACGTGCACGTTAGAAGCGTCCGTAATAGAAACAATTCAAAAATTAAAATAAGCCGTGGCAGCTAAGAGATGACCAGTCCCAACTGACGGCGCCCGTTCACGAACATGACGCATGGATCAGCACCATTTAGCTCAACCATTTTGAAGGGAACTTAATGATCCAACACACACGCCACCACCAGCGAGACATTTGAGTGAGCATGACATACTCTCAGCCGCCAGGGCACATTCAAGTCAATAAAAGACATATTACCCGGTAAATGGTAGCTCTATAGTACATAGTACTCACACCTGTGCTATGCAATTATATAATTCAAGGACATTGAGTTTATACAATGCAAAAATAGTTTACAATCTTCAGCAGCTCCAACATGATTGTCAAATGTTAATTAACTAGCTGAGGTTGTGGAGCAGGACCAGCATTCAGCCAAGCATTTTTATCAGCGATGTAATCCCCCAACTTATAATATGCCTGCCTGCATAGTGTGCGTTTTATACAAGATTTAAATTTAGTCTCATTCAGTTGAAGTATGTGGGGAGGAATTTTATTGTAACATTTTAAACAGTACCCCATGAAAGATGAGTCTACTTTAGCCAGTCTGAAACCTGGTTGAGCTAATAGGTCCCTATTTCTAGTACTATAATTATGTCTTTCACCTCTTTTTCTAAAAAGGTGTAAATTTTTCCTTACGTACAAGATGTTTTCGTAGATATATTGACAAGGTACCGTCATGATGTTAATATCCTTAAACAGTTCCCTTAGAGAATCGCGCCTGCGGAGATTATATATGGCTCTGATGGCTCTTTTCTGCAGAATAAAAATAGACTCGATGTCTGCAGCCCGTCCCCAAAGTAAAATACCGTAAGACATTATACTATGGAAGTAACTGAAATAGACTAGCCTCGCGGTATCTACATCAGTAAATTGACGGATTTTTCTGACAGCATATGCTGCTGAACTTAGCCGTCCTGCAAGAGATGTTAAATGAGGACCCCATTGTAGTCTTGAATCGAGCGTGATCCCCAGGAAAACAGTTTTATCGACGAATTCTAGTTTCTCTTGATTCAATACTATCTCACAATCACTACTTTTGACATTTGGTAAAGAAAATTTTATGCACTTCGTTTTTTCCCCATTTAATACTAAATTATTAGCAGTAAACCAATTTTGGACCTGCAATAGAGCGTTATTTACGTCATCAAAATTTGTAGCACGTCTATCTACCTTAAAAATTAAGGAAGTATCGTCAGCAAATAACACCATTTGTGGTTGATTTTTTAATAAATGGAGTAGATCATTTATATACACTAAAAAAAGGAAAGGACCCAATATCGAGCCTTGTGGAACACCCATTTTTACTTTTAAACCGAGTGAATTGATACCATTTATTTGAACTTGCTGTTGTCTATCATTTAAATAAGATTTTACTAAACTAAGTGCAAGTTTTCCAAGTCCGTAATGCTCAAGTTTCAAAAGTAAGGTTTCGTGATCGACGCAATCAAATGCCTTGGAGAGGTCACAAAAGATTCCTATGGCGTCTTGGGCCTCTTCCCACGCGTTAAAAATGTGTCTTAATAATGTTACACCGGCGTCGGTCGTGCAACGTCCTTTGGTGAAACCATACTGTTGTTCGTGAAGGATTTTATTCGTGTTAAAATGATTGAGCATTTGATTAAGCATTACCTTTTCAAACACCTTACTGAAAACCGGCAACACGGATACGGGTCTATAATTATTGGTGTCTTTACTGTCCCCGGATTTGAAAAGAGGTATTACCTTACTGTATTTCATTAAATCCGGGAAGACTCCTTGATCTACACACAAGTTAAATATTAAGGCTAAGTAAGGCGCTATAGTCTCAATTATAGAGGTACAGACTTTAATAGACATTCCCCAAAGATCTTCGGTTAATTTGATCTTGATTTGCTTAAAAGCTTTTATTACTATTATGGGGTTAATATGCTTAAAGTTAAATTCAATCGGGCAGGCTGAAACGTTCGCCTTTACTAAATCAAAAGAGAGCGAGGGTGAGGAATTTAAGGTTACAGTCGTTTTGAGTGGGATACTGGTAAAGAAATTTACAAATTCTTGCGCAACTACTTTGTTATCGCAAATAAGACCACACGACGTCTCCAGTGTATAATCAGAATTATGCTTTTTGTTCCTATTTGTTTCATTATTGATAATTTTCCAAACCGTCTTTATTTTATCGTCTGCTGATTTAACCTTGTTACTGATGAATAAGGCTTTAGCTGCCTTACAAGTGTTCTTAAAAATTCTAGAGTAAGTAGCAACATACTTATTAAAAGTTTCTGTGTCAATATAAGGCTTAAGGCCATACAACTCGAAAAGTCTTTCCCTACTTTTCCTGAGTCCTTTAGTTGCCCAGTCACTAAATAAAAACCTAGGGCTGATAGTTTTAGTGTTCTTTTTAAAATAATTATTGAACTCGGTTTGGACTACTGAAAAGAATTCTTTATACAAAATATTAACATTGTTCATTGTAAGGTCCTGATCATTTAACTTATAAATTAAAGTGCTATTAAATTTATTTAAATTAACTGTTGTTAATGGTCTGAACTGTATCTGCACTTTTTGTATTGGTATGTTGGACTCAAAGGTTACGGTTTGACCGCTGTGATCAGAAGGGAGATAATTAACTATGGCTTTATCTAAATAGGTGCAGCAACAAAAAACATTATCAATACATGTAGCAGTAGTCGTAGTTATTCTGGTTGGTTCTACAAACACATTTGACAAATTAAATGATTTAAACAAATTTAATAATCTACTGGTATTTGAATTATTTTCTAAAATATTAATGTTAAAATCACCACAGATAATTACTGATTTATTACCAGTTGCAAGTTTTGCCAAAACATCTTCCATAACAGACTCAAATATAGAGTAGTTTTGATAATTTGGGGGTCTATAAACGCACACTATAACATGCTTATCTAGCTCAACACAAGACAACTCAATGCTATGTTCAACCGACAGTTCACCTATGTCTTTACGAGTTTTTGATTTAATACAATTTTTTATTAAAATTAGTGAACCACCACGCAGCATTGATTTTCGGTTAAAACAACTGGCCACACTATAATTCTCATAGTTAATTAACATTTCATGTTCTTTTAACCAATGCTCAGTTAAACAGATAATGTCAAACATTGTTTTTTCTAAAAACAATTCAATTTCCAATTGTTTGGAAGAAAAATTTTGAATATTTTGGTGAAATAATTTCAAGGTTTTCTGCTTAGCCCCTTTTCTACAGTTAACTATACTAGTGCTAGAAAATACCTTTTAGCTCTTAAGTGTAACTATACTGTCAGTGGTATCTTCTGTTGTCTTACAAACTAGTTTAAATTATTTGAGCTAACCACCATATTATTAGTAATATTACTAACTGTGGTGCTAATTGTACATGACTTCGACATACTAATTATGTCTGGGTTAATATTAAAAGCTAATAGCCTAGCTATTTGACGTCTAAAACTAATGGGCAGATACACAGTATCCCTAGTCGACCTTAGCTTATCAACAAAAATGTTGGTGTCAAAAAATATAAACTTGTCACTATGGTGACTAACTAAAAAATGCATGTAATTATTTAACATGTGAATGTACTTGTTTTGCCTGTTTGAAAAGTGCTCAAAGTAGGGAAAAGCACACAGAATTATTTTATTACAATTCAACTTTAATAGTTTGGTGACACTATCAGTGATATCATCTTTTTTAACGTTAAAACTATTACCTATAAATACAGTAATAATCGCCTTAGGATCATATTCTTTCCTAGTTATTGAAGACATTATTTGATTGTAAGAAGTCTGAGGCATACAACAGTTTTGAGAAGAATGACTCAGATTGTTGTTAAGTAACTTTCCTAAACCTCTTCCTATACTATCTGAGAACATAACTGAATGATAACAATCATGACTACTGGAAGATGGACAACTACTAATCTCAGGCTGTACCACATGAGATAGACCTTGTACTATATCAGACATATCATGGTTGAGGATACAGGCTTGAGAAAATCTCTCAGTCTGGGACGGGTCCTCCGTTGCCACAGGCTGGACAGCATCAGGGATTGAAACCTGACAAGTACACTGACACATAACTAACTCATTAGCAGCAAGAATATGTTCTTTAATTTGGTTCTGAGAGCTCACATATTTAATGTAAAGGGAACTAAGTCTGCCCTCAAGTGCCTGTATGTCAGACTGTAAGCGCTGTGTATCAATTTCATAGATTTTTTTGCTGTCTTCTAATTTGATTTGATAATTGTTTAACTTATTGATTAGATCAACATGCTCTTTTCTTTGTGGAATATGTTTAGAAAAGTGTTTATGTTGTTTTCTAATTTGATTACATTTTTTAATTATTCTATTTAGTTTTGCATATTTTTTCATTTTATTATGACTAACTTTATAACAAACATTCTGTTTCTGCAAGGAATCCTTAGTAAGTTCAATAGTTGTAATGGAATGAGGGTTAAAATTACTATTTATTAATTCATTATACAAGAGGTTATTTTCTTTAACCTGAGTACATTCTTTTTCTTTCTCTAAATGGATAATACGACTATTAGCATGAATTAATTCATCTTCTAGGTCCCTAACTTTGCTTAAAGCCTCCTCATATAGGTTACTACAGTTGTTGAAACCATCCGTGACCACCTTCAGTTGGTCGCGTTCATCAACAATATTTAGATATTGCTGATTTAGGTCTACTAGATCCCGTTTAAGGCTTGAATTTTTGTTGATTATCTTCTTGACTTCCTCCTCACTTTCATCATTCTCCTGTAACAACTGTTTACATTGGAGTTTCGATGCTTCAAGGTCTTGGAGGGCCATTCTCAATTTAAGCTCCATATCCTGAGCAGTAGCCTTACGGGTCATCACAGGCATGGTTTCAGAATTTGTTACTGAAATTAGAATAAAGAAACAGTGAGAACAAGTCAGACAGATAAATAAAATAAAGTTGGAAGTTCAAGGGAAAATGGGAGAAATTAGTGTTGTTCAGAAGAGAAATGAGGTAGGCTACTGAATTGGCTTGAAGAGCTATTATCAAAGCTATATTATCAAATTGAATGTATTAATGCTTTTAATACCTTAGGATTTTACTTTTCCTAATGAAGGTAGGTTGCCTAGACTTTAAAGTTATTATTCGATATTAAAGTATAACGACAATGCAAAAATTAACGATCATGAACGTCTCTAATGTTGTATTTTAAATTGAATATCAGATTGAGAGTAACCGAATCTTCGCTAAGTTTCGTTTTCTACGATGTAAACAATGCGATTTTAACCCAATCAGAGAGCTAAATCAGCGAAGTATTTATGTTAAGACTTAACTAGGACTTGTAAAAGAGTTTAAGCAACGATTGTGTGCTACTATAAAGCACTATTATAAAGTAAAAGTAAAGCAATACTCCCCGTTTAAATCCGTAGTTCGAACGTCAGCTGTTGGTTTTAGGTTACCGGTGTGTAACCAAACACTGTGTTTTACTTTATTTATTTACAGGAAAACAATAATCCTGGATAATTATGCTCTTAAATTACGTTTACACATAAAATTACACCTTAATTTTACTTAATTACTAATTAAACTTGATATTATAATAAGGAACAAAAATTTGACATGTCACTCGGGCAGTGTCGCCACAGAGACCTAACTAAACAGAGACTGCGTTATCAGTAGGTACTATAAAACTAAAAATTCAATTAATAAAACTAAGTATAATAATTACTCCCATCTACTAAAGAAATGTATTTACGGTTCAAAAAAGAATGCAAACATAAAATATATTAACACACAGGATAATAAATGAAAATCTACTTCGACTGTCATTAAAAATGAAATAAATAAAAATACCCCCTTAGAAAACATAGAAATTATAAAGGTTAATGATGTCGCAATTACAGATCCTGTAGAAATGGTTGCTGTATTCAACGATCATTATATAAATTTACTGCATGCACCAACTCAACAAAGTGTTAGCCAAAGTTCTAGGAAAAATATGTGTCAACTCTATGTTTCTCAAACCTGTGTTGAAAAGTGAGGTGCAACAGGAAATAATTTCTCTGCGCAACACCAGAGCAGAAGGCTATGATGAGATTAGCACAAAAATTATAAAAGCCTGCTGTAATGAACTAACTGGTATCTTGACTTACCTTATCAATTTGTCATTTTTAGCAGGAATTTTTCCCGATAAATTAAAATTATACATCATGAAGCAGTTATTCAAAAAAAAAAAAAATATATATATATTAAAAAACCCGACTGCAAAAACATAACTAAAAAGAGAAAAACAAGAATTACTCGTATTGTAGTAGCTAGTATAGCTACACAATATTAAAATAATATTTGGCTCGCCTACGCACCACCACGTGCTTGCGGGTTGGCGGTTGGGAATAGAATGACCCCCACTCTGCCCGCACCTTATGACTTATGCGCTCGAGACAAATCATAAGTATATCTACATACAGTACATCCCTTCCTTATTTAAATTTATTTTGTTTCCGTATCAATTTTTTTTTTTTTTTTTTTTTATCTAGGGCATCTCAGAGTGTAACCACTAAGGTTCCGACTCTTTAACCGGACTTTCCTGTGGTTGCCTTAAGCTCCTATCGAAACTTAATGCCTCCAGCCAGGGCGTAAAAAACTACAAACTAAACGACTGCTGCTAGAGATGGGTAGTGGGTTAAAACCCATTCTTCCCATTTGGGTTAAAACTGGGTGATTTGGGTTTTAACCCGGTTTTAACCCATTATCACCCATTTTACTGGGTGAAAATGGATATTGTTAATTATTTAATAGTGGGAAGGAGAATTCACTACTAGCTTGTCAAAAATAAAAGCCTGAATACAAAATCAGATACATTTATTAGTTCTTTGAATAATTACAACTGATCAGTAGGTCGTCAATCAATCATCATCATCATTTACATCGGAAATACGGTAACAATAAATAAAAAAAAAATGATGTAGACGGTTCAGAGTTATTTCTACGTAGCGCCGTGGTATGCATATTATATATATGGGATTCCATATGTATCGTTGGAGAATCAGGCACGCAGTCCTCAGTGTTATCCCTTAAATCATCCACGTGCTTGTGCAACAAGTTCCAATTGTATGTTATATAATTATGTTAGTGTTGCTGCACTTTCCGTAGTGAGTCTATTTCTTTTTTTACTGTGTATGTTACGAGCACTAAAGAACCGCTCTACAGCAGCAGAAGTGCACGGTGCTGTAAGAATACGGACAGCGACTTTGCTCAATGCAGTAGATCTACATATTCTTTTCCACCAGATTGATGCGCTTACATCGTCGATGTTAGCCCACAGAAATCTCCGACTCCAAAAACCATAGCTTGCTCTATAAGACGCCAAGTTTGTCTTGACATTTAATCCGATACTTTGTCCTACTTCACATATGTACTCTATAGCGTTGACTTTTTGACTTTCGTCAAGTTCAGATCCTTGGGTCTGTGGGGTGATGCGGTCTAATAAGTACGGTGCAAAGTGAATCGGTTTCAAACACATTTTGATTCTTTCGTCGACATTCATAAATATTTCATCTTTTTTGTCGTTTTCTATTGTGACATCCGGCAAACTAAAAAGTAATTTCGATTTCATATTTTTTAATATCAAAAATACCTTATGAACATATTTTTCATTTCCTTCTATTTAATTGAAATATTGCATCAGAAATAGGTTTATAGAGGTATGAGGAATAGGGTGTAAAGTTCACTCATACTCTATAGTAAAGGGAGGAGCCTCAGACCAGACGGATGTTGTGTCTGGTGGGCAACTGCCCGACAGTTGATGTATATATGCTAGTCGCGCGATAAACTCTGATTGAGCGATGCAGGATTTGTGACGTCAGGTCTTTGATGTGTAGTTCGCATGTGGCGTTGTAGATGCCGCTACATCACTTCCTTCCGGAGACCGGAGGTCGATAGTGGGCTGAGTCAGTGCATATTGCGATGCTTGCCAGGCCCAATTGTGGTTCCAGTGAGTCGGACCCGGATGCCGCATAGTTCTCGGTGAGTCGGAACTGTCTGCGGAGATTCCCCAGTGAGTCGGGGTTGCGCTGCGTTATGCTCCAGTGAGTCGTATGTGGTACAGCGCCGGGTTGAGGCTGACTGCTGGCGTCAACCAGGAAAGGGTTGAAGGGCTCTGCTTGTGGACCGGCCGAAAGTCAGTGTGCTGTGCCAAGGTTGCTGATGAGGCTGAGGGTGATGACCGGGTATGCGCGTTCACTGCATGCAGGTGGTCAGGATACCCGTTAAAGCCGTGGGTGCTGGCTGGCTGTGTGACTCGCCGCTTGAAAGCTTGAGGAAGTGATGATGACGTCACGCTGAACTAGCTGCTTGAAGGCTGAGCTAATGTCCATGTTCGGGGTCACCAGTAGGTCTATACCCCGAACATGGACATTAGCTCAGCCTTCAAGCAGCTAGTGAACTTTACACCCTGTTGCTTATACCTCTATAGGTATGAGCAACAGGGTGTAAAGTTCACTCATACTCTATAGTAAAGGGAGGATCCTCCGACCAGACGGGTGTTGTGTCTGGTGGGCAACTGCCCGACGGTTGATGCCGGGATGTTGTATATATGCTAGTCGCGCGGTAAACTCTGAATCCGCGATGCAGGATTTGTGACGTTAGGTCTTTTGATGTGTAGTTCGCATGTGGCGTTATAGATACCGCTACAGGTTCCATAATAAGTTTGTATTACATATTATAATTTTCCAAAATTGTCATCCACCAGCGCTGATTTTTGTTCCGCAGGTAAAAGTGTTGATCTTTTATGTACAGCTAAGGTCTGCAAGGCTACTTTAGTGTTTTTTCGATAGTTTTAAAGCTGGTGTAGTAACCTAGTAACTGCCCCAGGATGTCACAATAATAGAAAACGACAAAAAAGATAAAATATTTATGAATGTCGACGAAAGAATCAAAATGTGTTTGAAAACGATTCACTTTGCAGCGTACTTATTAGATCGCATCACCCCACAGACCAAGGATCTGAACTTGACGAAAGTCAAGAAGTTGACGCTATGGAGTACATATGTGAAGTAGGACAAAGTATCGGATTAAATGTCATGACAAACTTGGCGTCTTATAGAGCAAGCGATGGTTTTTGGAGTCGAAGATTTATGTGGGCTAACATCGACGATTTAAGCGCATCAATCTGGTGGAAAGGAATATGTAAATCTACTGCATTGAGCAAAGTCGCTGTCCGTATTCACAAAATTCACCCAAAACGCGCGCACTCTAACCAGCGAGGTAAACTCGAGTGAAGGTTTGAATGGGGAAAAGGACGCGGGAGCTGCCTGCGCGTCCCCCCCCCCCCCCGCCCTCTCGGTCCTGCCATCCTGCACACCGACCATAGCGTGCTACATGTTTAAATACAAAAAAAAAAGAAATATTTTGTTTTCACCCGGTCAAACCACCCAGTGGGTGGAATGAAACGGGTGATAACTGGGTTTTAACCCACTAGTAGGTTTTAACCCGGGTGGTTACCCATCTCTAACTGCTGCTCGCTAAGGGCACCCCCTGTGGGGTACGAACCTCGGCTTAGGGCAGCTGAGTCGGAGGGAGGGTGGCAAGGGACCGACGGTGGCTGGATAAAATCAATGTTTTGATTATTACCCTGGGGAGTTTGGATTACATGCTGCTCAGCTAAAACGCGTGCTGGCGCTTCACTTACAGTCAAGGGTCGGGGAGGACTATTCGTTAGTCGGGGATTTCGCACGGGGCCTCGGCGGCGAGGTCGGAATAAAGATCGTGTATTGTGTGCTCTTATCTTGCGAACTGTACTAGTTTCCCTACGACTCTTCTGGAGGAGAGTAGTGGGGTCGTCTGGGTCGGTCAGTGCATGCCTTGGACGGCGGGTCGAACTGATTCTAGAGGGGACATAACTTGCGGCCTTCACAACTAGAGCGTTGCGATGAGTGGCTGCTGAATCGAAGAAGCGCTTTGAAGCGCGCTTCATGAATTGGGCTATCGTGGGGATTTTGAGTTCTACGTGGAGATTAGTGTTACGAACGAACCAGGGGGCTCCCGTGATTTTACGTAAGACCCGGTTCTGTAGGGTTTGCATGTTATGGATGAGATGGGGTTTTGCGTGTGCAAAGACTGGACTCGCATAGGTCATGATGCACGCGGTGTAAATGCGCAATTTGCACTTGAGTGACAATTTGCTTTTTGCATTTAGGATGGAGTGGAGCCTATAGAGAGCGAAGGCTGCGCGAGCACGTACCTTCTTTAGGTGCTCAGAAAAGGAGAGATGGTGGTCGAGAATCACACCCAGATATTTGGCTCGCTTCTCCCAGGGGATAGGCTTGCCGAACATGGTGATCGGTCGGATACTAGGGGGGCGCTGACGCGGTTTCGTATAGAGTACCGCTTGACTTTTGTCGGGATTTACCTCTATGCGCCACTTTCTAAACCACTCGCCAAGCTTGTTGGCTGCGGTCTGGAGAGTGTTAGAGATCCTATCGTGACTGGTCCCTCTGCAATAGATGGCCGTATCGTCTGCGAACAGAGCCAACTGTGCCTGTCTTTGCTTCGGGATATCGCTGGTGAATAGCGTGAACGCGAGGGGAGAAATCACAGAGCCCTGAGGGACGCCTGCGCGTAATGGGTGGGGGGCGGAGAGAGTACCGTCTATGCGATAGCGAAAAGTACGATTCGACAAAAAGTCTCGTAAGATGAGCACGAGACGTTCCGGCACACCGAGTTGGTACAGCTTGTATAATAAGCCGTTGTGCCAGACTTTGTCGAATGCCTTCGCTATGTCAAAGAAGATCACTCCTGTCTTAAGACCGCGCTGGAAACCAGCGCTGAAGTCTTCTACGATACGGTGGACCTGATGGATCGAGGCATGTTGGGTTCTAAAACCGAACTGCTCATCGGGGATGAGGCCCTTGGTCTCGGCGTACTCTCTGAGTCGCTTATAAATAAGCCTCACGTAGAGTTTGCCTAGGACTTTGAGCAGACTGATGGGTCGGTAGCTCGCGGGCTCCGCCTTGGGTTTACCGGGTTTGGGGATGCCGATAACTATGGCCTCTTTCCACGCTTGTGGGAAGATATCCGTATCAAATATCCCTGTATTAATTAGTAAGGATCATTAGGACGAAATAATAAGTTTGTATGTTTATAATCTAGTATTCATTAAGTTACAAATACTCTGCCTGATATTAGTTCTCTTTAGTGAATCACTTAACTTTTTGTTAACCAAGTAAGCCGCAATTTAGGCATCTTTATACAATAAGTTTTTTAATCAATCATCACAAGTAATTGCTTTATTTTAACTCCACTATAATCAATATAATAATTTCCTCTTATTTTGTTTATTATGTACGGTACCTTCCTTTTCCTTACCCTTAAAAATAATTTTTATATCTCTTCTTTATTGGTCGGAGTAGACGTATCTTCTAAATTAATTCATCAGGTATTTTTTTTCTCACGGTATTAAATCACATTGTTTTGCTTTTCGTTTTCTATTTGCATATTCTTTTACCAACTGTTTCTTTTCGTTATCCATATTTGTCTTCTAGATGACGGTTGATGTTACTGAACATTGGGATTTTGTCACGAAATTGCCTTTTGAAGAATAATTCTGCCGGAGGTTTTCCCGTCACACTATGTGGGGTACTGTTGTACATAACAAAGTATTCCTCCAAACCTCCTCTCCAGTTTATTATCTGCCGTTATTGTTGATGGATTTTCCAGACGGGGAATTATTCTTTTAGATTTAAAATTATATCTGCACTGGAAATATTTCGAGTTAGCTTATCCTCTTTATACCGACTGTAGTAATTCTCGTCTCTTAAGAGGGTTTGGTGGGTTTGGAGCTGAGACAAATGTGCATCCTTTGCAAGACTTAATTAAAGTCTCAGCATATTTATCGCACTTTAGCGACCAGACTAGTTCTCAATCTAGCCTCCATTTAGAATATCCCGGGATGACTGATGATGATTGTGTGGTCTTTCCTCAAAAGACTATTTCAGACACGGATCCACATGGCCCTCATATGATCTGACCACGATTATGTCTGGACTTTAAAAGAGACTTTGACCCTAAGTTTGTTTCGCCATTTCTTCTCAGGGGTAGTCAGATAGTAAATGTCGAGCTTATATATATATATATATATATTTTATATATGACGTGTAAAAGTTATTGCGATATCCTATTTACAGAATATACGATTTCATTTCATTTCATTTCGACCCTCGTGAGTTGCCGTTAAAGCTTGATTTCTTAGTTCACTTGGGATTACTCCTAGTTCGTTTCAATAAAACTTCTTCATAAAAGCACTGCTTATTTTCAAATAACTTGTATTTTTTGTAACTTCATCGTCCCATTTATTATTGTAAATACCTTCTTTAACCTTTATAATCTCTTGATCTTTTCTTGAATGTTTTATAATTTATTTTAGTGTAATGGCTTAGCTGTCTCCGCAATTCAATGTACGTAGCCTTCGATTTCATTTACCGATAAATTATCTTGAATGCATATGTCTGGAGTCATAAAATCCACCGTTAAATTCTGGCGCATGATTTTGACTTAGGTCCGAATATGACATCAAGTGGCTTATGGTGGTTCAGTTATCAACTCAAACTCATCAGCATACAGAAAATCATGGAAATGTTCTACAGCCCATACTAATGCCAGAGCTTCCTTCTCTGTTTGGCAGTACCACCGTTTGCAGTCTGTCAATGTCTTATGCCTATAAGCGATAATCTTTGGATCTTTGTGGTCTATCTGCATCAAGACACCACCCAAAGCTACTGGACTAGCATCGGCTATAACGATCTTTCACGTCATAGTAACCCAAAGTACATGATAGATCCGACTTTAAAAATACATGATTTTATTTCTGTAAGTAGGTTTGTACAAACACTTTTACACGTCAATCAAAAACTCTTCTCCACTTTGTTTTAAAGATTTATTAGTTATATATCCATAAAATGTTTTCTTAGGGATTTATGTCTAGTTACTAATTTGTATTCTATTATTTTCAAGTCTTTCCATGTTTTGCCTGTGATTAAATTACACTTGCATCCAGAAACTACTAACATGTTGACTTTTACCTCTCCTATGTCATATTCTAACTCGCTGTCCTCATCTATTCTGAACACATAATATATGTCATCTCCCCGCTTACTTGTTTGTTTCGGTTCTTCTTTTATTTACCATGCGTCATGTTCGTGAACGGGCGCCGTCAGTTGGGACTGGTCATCTATTAGCTGCCATGGCTTATTTTAATTGTTTTATGTTTGAATTGTTTGTTTTATTTATGTTTTGTTTCTATTTGGTGTACCTACTCTGGACGCTTTTAACGTTTACGTTTTTATTTTTACATCGTTCTCACATTAAGTAATAATATAAATTCAACATTATATGTGTAACTAATATTTTTGTAACAATTTAATTTAAAAGGGTGTCCATGGAGTTTCTTGCCCGTTCTTCTCCATAGGTACCTACGCTTTGGAATGGGAATGTAGCTTCATTTTTCTTACTGACCGACTCCTTGACAATTCAAAAGTGCCGGGTAAATGGTTTAATTGAAATACATTATTTGAGTTTGAGTTGAGTTTACGTTTGTGGTTTAAATTTCTTACTGTGTGTTATTATTCATTTCACTTTTCCTTTTCATTGATAGTCTAGTTCTACAATATTGTCTAAAATGCCCTTTCAATTCACATTTTAAGCAATCTTTATCCCTAGCTGGACACTTGGTGTCTTGGGAGCCGTGTTTATTACTTCTAAATCTACCACAAGCCTACAAAGGTACAAGGTTTATATTCCCGTGTTTTATAATTGTCTTTGTCCCCACTTTTGCTTGTTTTTGAATCAACTTTATTTATATTTATGTTTCTTCTGGTACCATCCCTTAAATCCTCCATTTGCCGATTAAATGTTTCGAGGGTATATTTGCCTCAGATACTATGTTGTCTAATGTCATAGAATCTCTACAAAATGGTTAAGCTGGATGGTGCTGATCTAACTTATGGTAAGTGATTCCATGATGTACAAACATTTTGTTTTGGCTTCGGTTTTGAGAAGAAATCACTGAACGACAAGGCTTTCTTATAATTTGTCACGATCACAGTCGAAAGCGCACTAGTTCGCGGAGACCGCCATTTGCCTATTTTGCGAGCATTTTGATCATTGCGAGCGGACACAGACCTTGCCACTTCTCCTGTTTTTTATATTTCTATGGGCAGCACTAACAATTATTATCTACTACTGAGACAATTAAAAACCCTAACTTGGTATATTATTATGTGGAATCTTACCTAGGTATACAACAGGATAATATTACATCCTTTCTTGTAAATTAAATAAGTAGGTACACAGTTTAACATCTGCACTCAAATGTATATCTATATATATATATATATATTTTAATTCTGTAAAAATACTAATTTACACGAAAGTGGCGAAATGTGTCTGTACTAAGTCAAAATATTTATTAATCGTATAACAATTCATTTAGTGCGTTTCCGTAAATAACAAACTGATAACTTATAAAAGTTACCAGTGCAGCGGCGATTGGCGGCGGCGGGCGTGCCGAAGTAATGAGTCATTCATAAGGCATCTTTGCGTAAACAACTTTAATTTAACATAATACTCGTATTAATTAGTTGACACCACTGCTGCACCGATACGATTAACGTTTTTTAACTTTTGATAGATAGCGGAGTTAAGGTTTTAAGTTTGATGAATACCTAAGTACCTTGTTTTCATTAGGTAAACAATTACATTAAGCTATGGAATTAAAATGTATTGTGACATAATAATATCATTCGAATATCGTTAGTTAAGTTTTGTTTTCTATTATATGATATCTCGCCGCAGTCACATTTACCTCCCTTTTATTTTTTATTTTTTTCTCTTAAATAAAATAGATCACTTTACTTACAGTTTTTGTTTTATCCTCGTCGCCAAATGTAGTAGCTAGTATTATTACAAAACCGGACATCATCAAACACAATTCTATCCCTTGTATCCCCTGCTCTTGGACACCTTAACATATGTTTTGCGTATGGCATGTCAATTGGGGTGCGCCAAAGTTCACCTAAATTTTCAACTCCGATAATTGGAAATCCGAAAATGTTCTTCCTAACATTTTTCATCCTAATAATCACAATTCCTAACTACTCTGTCTCTATTGTTCATAATTCCGAAGCATTCAACTTCATAATGTCAGTAGCAATAAACATATATTATACTTTTATTTGTTTTCCTATATTTTCTCAACATCTTTTACACTATTATTCAAAGTCATATCTTTTTTGCTTAGATTTCTTTTTATTCATAATAATGAAGTGCTTGCTTCGCATTCACTAATTATATGAATTGGTTTTTTATTGTTATTAATTAAAGCGTCTTTTTTAATTTTATTTATAGCGGTCAGTACCTGCAAAGATATCCATAGGTTAGGTTAGGTTAGAACTGTGAGACCTCGAAATTGGTCGCGAAATTTGTCTAAGTATTTTTTTCATAGTGCCCCCAAGACGACACTCTGACCTTAATGAATATTATGGTAATTATGTTTAGGGATAAAAGCGTTATGATAAAACACAGTAGGAGTTTAAATATATTTACATTAATGATATTATTAATTAAAATTTTCGGAAACATGAGTGTTATGAACATCGCCGGTAGCACTACAAATAGTATGAATGAAAACTTAAGGATGAAAAATTTCAGGAAAAGTGATCATTCGGATTACAAATCATTAGGAAGAACAATTTCTACTTCAACAATTTCAATTTCAACTTTAGGTGAGCCAATATGGACCCTGTCAATTGCAAGTCGCAGAACTCATAGGGTTAATCAAGACTGTCCTCAAAGGAACATTATACTAAGTTTTAATTGTGGCAGAATAACTATGATTGAACTAACTAAAATATAAAATATAGTATAATACAATATTTTATTATTTTTAACTCTTGCATTTGGAACGAGTTTGTCGTGTTTGTTGGGAGGCTGCATCGAAAAAAATACAGAGCCAGGCCGTTGGTGGAGTTAACAGACGCACCGTGGAGTCTGCGCCAGTGACTGATAACATGGACAATAACATCGCAGATGCTGTGATTCCTGTACATGCAAATAATTAACCTACATAAATCTTGCAAGAGAAGAAGTTATGTAGTGTTTTCTAAATTCAGGAATCCATATTAATACTTAAACAATATTATGATTTTAATTTCAAATATGTTAAAACAAAAAAAAACTTCGTTTTATAACCTCAATTTCAGCATCCGATAAAATAAGATATCTCTTAAAGTAGGGTGGAAAATTGAAAATCGATATGAAAAGGTAAATCTAGGTCTACAAAACCAAGTTAAAACCACCGTGACATGTGAAGTTTTTTTAGGGTCCTAAAACTCCTAACAAAATGGGCATTCTCCTTTATCAATTTGAGAAAATGTATCAATTATTGAGTTTTTTTATATAAAAATCCATTCTGGGTATTTTTATTATGTTGAATTGTTCTAAGGGAATAAATAAACCAAATACTGCTATTCAAAACAACTACCTTACAGGTTAAAGTGATATCGTACAGGTTAAAGAGAATCAAACATGAAAATCAAAATCAAAAGTCATTTATTCAAATTAGGCTGAGAATCGGCAGCAGAATCGTAGTTTTTACCTTTGAAAAATAAACAAAAAGGTTAGAATGAAACTCTAAATGCACCAAGAATAAGAATTTTGTGAAAAACAATAAAAATGCCGTAATTAAAACCTTTATCGGATTAACATAACTTTTTTTATCATCATAGTAAATATTAAGTAAATATGCTTAGTATTCACACCAAATCGTAACTTAATTTTTCAAGTAAAACAGTTTTATTAAACAACTAGCTTCTGCCCGCGACTTCGTCCGCGATAAATTTCTTGTTCCCTCGACCCACCCCGTCGCAACAAATTGCCTGCCCGTGCTTTTACTTCGTTTTCGCATAAACTTTCATTAAAAAAAATTGTGTCCTAGTTAATAGGCATGTAATTCTTCCTCAAGAATTGGGCTGTAAAATGCAAAAATATTTTTTCAAATCCAACTCGCAGTTCCAGAGATTAGCGCGTTCAAAAAACAAAAAACCGGCCAAGTGCGAGTCGGACTCGCGCACGAAGGGTTCCGTACCATCCATACAAATCCTTATCCTTACTAATATTATAAATGTGAAAGTAACTCTGTCTGTCTGTCAGTCTACATGTTACGTTTTCACACCTAAACCGCTGAACCGATCGTCATGAAATTTGGCAGAGATGTAGCCTGGGATATGGAGAAGGATATAGGCTACTTTTTTACGCGATAATATAACCGTTATCCACGCGAGCGGAGCAAAAAAACGGCAAAAAATCATGTCCGTTGTATGGGAGCCCCCCTTAAATATTTTTTTTTCTGTTTTTTAGTATTTGTTGTTATAGCGGCAACAGAAATACATCATCTGTGAAAATTTCAACTGTCTAACTATCACGGTTTATGAAATACAGCCTGGTAACAGACGGACAGAAAGACAGACAGACAGACAGACGGACAGCGGAGTTTTAGTAATAGTGTCCTATTTTACCCTGTGGGTACGGAACCCTAAAAACGAACTCTTCAGCTTTAGAATAGACTACCTCGCAGAGTTGATCATTATTTTGCTGCGGAGTTATTATACAACAGTTATATCTCCTAAGATATTCATTGAAATTAAATGATCTAAAGGCAACTTTGTTCAAAATTAAATACTTGTGATGAATAACGTATTTATTTGGATAAGGATTAATACCATGTTTATGAAAACTCCTTCGCAAATAATGCATTAATTTCGAACAAATTTGATTACCATAAAAAAGGTTATAGTGCGTCAATCTTAAAAGATAGACATATGCTGTGGCGGACTTTTTTTAGAAAATTTAAAGAGGAACAATTCCATCATACATGATATTTGCGTAACTTAAACCGTTTACGCAGCGCACGCAACGAAAGCTCTCAAAAAGGAATAATTTTTCCCGTTTTTGCAACATTTTTCATTTATGCTCCGCTCCTTTCGGTTGTAGCGTGATGTTATATAGCCTTTAATATTCCTCAATAAATGGACTATCCAACACAAAAATAATTTTTCAATTCCAACCAGTAGTTCCTGAGATTAGCGCGTTCAAACAAACAAACAAACAAACAAACTCTTCAGCTTTATATATTAGTATATATAGATATAGATAACAGGCAAAGTCTCTTTAACCTGTTAATAGTTTCAATAACTTATGCTTTCTAAACAGGTTAAAGAGACACAGGTTAATAAAAACAAAATGGTTTTGATGTGATAACAAAACGGTGAGGTTTTTGGAGTTTATGCTTATAATAATGAATAAGCAGTAAATTACATAATCTAAAGTTAATACTCGCAAAGTAGTTAAACCGCAAATAAAAATATTAAAGTCAGATTATAGATAACATACCTGTTACAAACTCAGATTGAAGCGATTCGACATAATTTCTAAAAAAATGGCGCTTTTACATTTCTTTCCATGGCAGCGTTTAGTCCGATACTGCTTGGTCATTTTGCGCGGGGATGTTGAGTAAGTAATAATGTTTGTGTGATGCGCGTTAGTGTGCAAGCACAGGTTATGGAGAAAATCACTTCGGACACTTCATAAATAACTCGCAAATTTAAAAAAAGTTAAATTTATAATATACAGACTAGTATTTTAATAATTTTGAACCCATAATTTAAATATTTATTTTTTTATGTTTATTCAAAGTGTGACTCTTTGAGTTTGGACATGTCAGGATAGTGAGAAACAGATGTTACAATTTTATGGGGTTAAATATAATGACCACCATAAAATGTATTCGAACACCAAATGTAGTAAACGATCACCAAATCTTAGCGAGCAAATTAATGCGCAATTTCTGCCTAAATAAACCACTGTGATTGCCATAAAATGTAGGCTTATTACCAAATAAAGTATTATGATGCCATATTAGGTTAGGTTAGGTTAGGTTAAAACTGTGACCTCCTATGAAACGACTAGATTATTATAAAAAAAATATGGAAATAAAACAGGCTACCCGAAACTGAACTAGTTAGACGATATTAATTTAAGAAAATGCAACTAACTAAAAAAACTTATTACGTTTAATTTACGTTTTGGCACATTTTATTTTGCGTACCTTGCTTAAGTAGGATTGCGAAATGTTAAAACTTAGGTTATAATTTTATATTAAAATGTTGGTTTAATTTGGTGATCATTTACTATTTTTGTCTCTATGTTACTATATTCGGTGGTAAGCACAATAAAATTGGGCTTATGTTTAACATAAGCCCAATTTTATTGTGTTGTAAGTATGTCACTTCGGTTTGATGCCTCTGTGTGAAAAGCCTCTATAAGTACAATATTGTGTAGAATTTATTAAAAAGCATTTTAGAAATCACACATTTCCACTAAAAACTGCCTGACAGGTTACAGAGCCACTTTTTTAAGAACAACCCAAGATTTCCTGTCACTGTTGTGGTAAATGAATTGTGTGGGGTAGGTACCACAACTAAAAAGTGAAAAATAAAAAAATAAGTGAAGAATAAAAAATAAAAATAAAAATATGAATTCGGTGTCTTTGGGTCCGTATTTTCGTTTTTTGCCACCGACTTCGAGACTCCGACTTATTTTTATGAAGTTGGTTGTTTTTTTTTTGTAAAATGTTTTTGAAGTCATAACTTCTCTATCCGAACGATTTTTAATAGGCGAAAAACTTGTGGGTTCGCGTCACCGAAATATGCGACATGCTCGTGACGTGTTGTGCCAGATTGTCATTAATTATTCCAAAATTTTGAGTTTTCACTTCTATCGGCAGTCCTTATGACTGCCTATTTTTTTTGCTCTTATTAATAAGAACTTTATTCTTAATAATTCATTACAATCAAGCCTAATAGATCGATAAGCAATTTAACTCTAACTTATTATTTTACGTGATAGATTATATACATTGTAACACTAGTCTTAGTGTCAATCCATACTAATATTATAAATGTGAAAGTAACTCTATCTGTCTGTCTGTCTGTCTGTCTGTATGTTACGTTTTCACGCCTAAACCGCTAAACCGATCGTCATAAAATTTGGCAGAGATATAGCCTGGGATATGGAGAAGGGCATAGGCTACTTTTTTACGCGATAACCGACATCCACGCGGGCGGAGCCGCAGGTAAAAGCTAGTTTAACATAAATATTTGTTTTAATTAATTTTCTAAATTAATTAGCCTAGAGATCGTTTTTTTACGACCTCTATTGCCAGCCCAAAAAAAATGTTCTTTTAGGTGATTAAATACAAGACCGTACCGTGTGGTGCCGGGCGTAAAGAATAGCACCAACCCATTTCCTCCCGTGGGTGTCGTAAAAGGCGACTAAGGGACTTACTAGAGAATGGGCAGCAGCGTTCTCTATGCTTTTTTAACACTATACTGCGATCGCCAACCCGCCTGCCAGGCGTGGCGATTATGGCAAATTCCCCCCCTTTTGAGGGAGGCCTATATCCAACAGTGGACGCCTTTCGGCTGAAATGATGATGATGATGAATACAAGACAAAGGCACAGACAATTTTGCTATAATAATAATAATAATAAGAAGCAGAAAATCTGTGCATGGACCAACCGTATTCGTAGGTACAGACGAAGAGTGGAGCGATACACTCAGAATCGCACATTCCAGAGCGATGAAAGGTGGGTTTATAGGGCTTGGGAGCGACCGGACCAAGGTGTGGCTGACACGCACCTGCCGGATGATGACGCCATGTATTCGTTCTGGCAAAGCATCTGGTCGGTGCCTGTCAATCACACCGAAGGTGAATGGACTAGGGGTGTCGATCGGGCGTGCGATCAAATATCAGAAATGGGGGCATTTACTATCAGCCCCCAGGATGTAGCTCGTGCAGTCCGTCCGTTTCCTAACTGGAAATCTCCAGGGCCGAACGGGCTGCACAACTTTTGGATAAAGTGGTTTCAAAGTTCGCACGTCTGCTTGGCATCCCAGTTCCAGTCAGCCTTAGAATCAGGGTCACTGCCCCAATTCCTAACGACAGGAATAACCCACCTGCTCCATAAATCAGGTAGTACTGCGGAACCCAAAAATTATAGACCGATCACTTGCCTTCCGACGGTCTATAAAGTTCTTACTTCCATTTTGAGAGCTAAAATTAACAATCATATAGACACCAACTCCATCATGTCTGCCTCTCAAAATGGATGTAGGAACGGATCCCGCGGTACTAAGGAGCTGCTCCTCGTTGATATGGCCATTAGTCGACAGGTCTGTCGACATGTTGGATAGATTATAAGAAGACCTATGACTCGGTGCCACATACATGGCTCATGAGGGTGCTGGAGTTGTATAAAGTAGATGCAACTCTGCGCACCTTCCTGATGTCGTGTATGGGGCAGTGTAGGACAGTCCTTCGCTATCCAGGATGTCGAAATATCCAGAGGAATAGCGAGCCGATAAGGATCGAGCGAGGTATATTTCAGGGCGACAGTTTGAGTCCACTTTGGTTCTGTCTAGCCTTGAATCCTCTAAGGACACTATTGGAGGATTCAGGTCTAGGCTATCGATTGAGGAGAGGTGGTCAGGTCATATCTCACCTCCTTTACATGGATGACTTAAAACCTTTTTGCCCCCAACAATTTGCAACTGATGGAACTACTGAAGGTAACCGAAACTTTCAGTAGCGCCATCAGGATGGAATTTGGTGTGGACAAATGTGCGGTCGTGCATGTAAAGCGAGGGCGGATTGTAGAATCCGTGGGAACCCAACTCTCGGATTCTATACACCTGAGATCCCTCTCCCCAATCGAAACTTGCAAGTATTTGGGTATGTCGGAAGCGTTAGGCATCAACGTTGCTGACATGAAACAATCGCTGAAGGAGCGCTTCTTTGGCCGCCTGAATAAAGTATTAAATAGTCTTTTATCAGGCGGAAACAGGGTGCGCGCCTTAAACGGTTGGGTCATGCCGGTTTTGATGTACTCTTTCAGCATACTCAAATGGACTCAGACGGAACTTAACGTCCTGGATAGGAGGCTCCGCACATTGCTGACCGCAAACCGGATGCAATACCTACGGTCATCGGTGATGAGACTGTATATCCCGCGGAAGTGTGGAGGTCGAGGCTTCTTAAATGCTAAGACCCTGCACAACCGTGAGATATGCAGTCTCAGGGAATACCTTCCTTTCCTAAAAGCCGACGTGGGGATGCACCGAGATGTGGTCTCAGTGGACAAGGGCCTCACCCCGCTCTCCTTGGCTAACGAGAACTGGCGCAAACCTATAGTATTATATACTAATGATCGCAGGGAAGTATGGCAGAGCAAAGAGATTCACGGGTGCTTTTACCGAGCCCTACATGGGTCCGATGTAGACCTCTTAGCGTCCCTATCCTCGTTGCGATTCGGTGATCTCTTTGAAGAAACCGAAGGTTTTGTCTTTGCGATTATGGACGAAGTTATGATGACGAACAACTACCGGAAATATATTGTGAAGGACGGCACGGTTGACATCTGTCGGGCATGCCACCGTCCGGGGGAATCAATCCGACACATTATTTCTGGTTATTTTTTATATTTTTAAATGTTTTTATTTTTGTATGTTTTTTATAGAAATATTTAAAAATGTAAATTATATGTATAAAAATGAAATAATAATAATAATAATAATTATTATTATAAAAGTTTATTTCGAGCCAGGACTCATAAAGGGTGAGTAACAATGTTCTTACAGCTACATACATGTTAGTAAACAACACAATACGGTGACACATGTAACTGAAAACAGTGAACTATATAAGGACAGTCCACTCTATCCGCTATCATTTTCAGAACCCTGTTGGGGCTGGCCATGACTCGTGCCACCATTGATGCAGCGCGCTTCCGCATTATAGCGTAAAAACAATCCACACGCGCCTCCGCAAACATCCCTGATGCACTGCAACGCCATGGCAACCCCATCAGTTTTCTAAACGCGTTATTAAATTGGACACAAAGGGCTCCATACGATGCTCGATGATGATTGATGCTATGTATACTTACATTATAACACATACATAAATTATATTAAGTTGATTGGTTCCATTGTTTCATTTGAAGGAGTCGATCTTGGTACGAGGGGACGTGCGGGGCGCTGGGCGAGGGGGAGACGGTTTCTTTGCAGCTTCGTTTGTTTGATGGACCGAGCGGTCGGGCGGAGGTGAGGATTATTCCGGAGCCAATTTTAATTTGATGGTCCATGAAGCCTTTTTACGGTGGCTCTTGGTTGCGATTCGACTGAAGAAACTATGAAAGCTTTCTGCCCTCTACCTCCACAGACTGCTGTTTAAATCAATTGATTGAATAAAGTCACGTTACTTCGAGCCTCAACCAGCAAGTTTCCCAACGATGACAATCTCGGTGAAAAAAGCTGAGATTTTATAAGAGATTGTTGATGTTGAGATAGCAATGCTCGCTTATCATTAATGTGTTGACATTTGTTAGTAATCAGTGCCTCATGTCGTATCCCGGTCACGCGGCCGTGGTGTCAACAGTAGTCACAAGGAGTCGCTCGTCGGCGCCACCACTTATAGTAGCATCACTACACAGCTGCTATTGCTATTAATTTCACGGCGCATTACTCGCGGAGATGGCTCGTATTAATATCAACCATTTACTCTAGGTACATCGTTTGTTATCGAGTCCAAAGAAAATGTTAGTAATTTCGTCGCGCCTTCCTGCTTCGCCTGCCTCGCTCGCTGCTGATTGAATTTAGCGAGGCACACACACACCTAGAATCCGACCGAAAACGGATGTTTTTTCGGCCGAAAACTATAATCGAAACCGATAATGAATTCCACAAACGAGCAGTAAAGGATTTGTCGAGGAAACTTGAAGAATGCATAGGCATTTTAAGCTTCAAGTTATCTGATGACCTTCAAAATGTCGTGTGGGAGTCGCAAAGAAACTGGAAACGTGTTTTGAGATAAGGAGGAAAGAACACATTATACAAAAGGGAAATAATATGAGCATTTTGGCGGAGGCATACCGAATATGAATTTTATACAAAAATTTTGATGCTGCTCAAGTTTATCAAGTTATTCTTGGGTAAGATCAAGATAGCTGCTATCAGCATAGTCAAGGACGGGTAGAAGAAGCGATTGTGCAAGCGCAATCTTGGTGGCAGCCGGTAGAAAACAACGCAATCTCTTCAAAGATGCAACGGATGCAAATAGCCTGCGGCTAACTTCCTGTGACTGGGCAGTCCAAGAGAAGTTCTTATCAATGAATATCCCCGAGTTTTTAACTTTGCCACTGAAGGGAACAACTGAGTTGTCAAAAGAAACTTGGGGAAGAGTCGTCCAGTCGATCCTTGAGATCGTCCTAGAACATACAACTGCCCACCACAACAACCTGCGTCTTTATGGGGTTGACCATAAGTTCATATCTCTTGTTCCAGTCTCATATACTGGCCAAATCAAGATCAGTGGTTAAGATAGCCTCGGACAAATTTCCAAGAGGAGCTCGAGTAAATTTGTTAATCATCTGCATAAAGATGGTAGACTGAAATTAGTTCGTCAAAGATTGAGTTAATAAAAACTCCGAAAAGTAGAGAGGATAGAACGCCACCCTGAGGTACACCGGCAGAAGTATTACTCTAGGAAGACAAGACATCTCCAATGCAAATACGTTGCTGGCGACCGAACAGGTAAGTACGAAACCAGAAAACGTCATTATATTTAACCGTTTAAACTTAAATTAATTATTAATCATCAATAAATCTGTTGTAAGTATATATGTACATACCCAATCAATAAATAATAATATACATTTAAAAGAAAAGTCCTGACTCACTCGCTGACTGATTCATCAACGCCCAGCCCAAACTGGACCTGGACAACTGAAAAGCACAGAGAAGAGAAGACAAGGCTGGTTTTTTGTCCCAAAATTCTCACAGGCGCGAGGCGCCACGCCACGCTTCTTAAAACTACTTGTATAATTATCGTAGTGAGGGATAAATTACGTGCGTTACGACATTATATCTGTGGTTACGACACTCTATTATGGTTACGTACAGTGTCCTATATCTCCACTTTCCAAAATCGAAAAATAGGGCCCATTTCAATAAAATTCGTTTTATGTCTTCCTAAGTAAATATATTTGAAATCGAAGTTAGTTTACCCTTTGCATCGCATCGCGTTCAATTGTATTGTTCGTTGGTGTCGTTTGCAAGTCCGCTGCGGGCCGGAATTGGCTTGCGCTTGGTGTCACTGGGTCCCAGCCGCCAATGGACATAGCGCGGGGCTACCCGCACGGCCGTGCGCACTTCTCGAAGCGGCCCTGCTGCGATAAATGGAGGTAACTCGCAATATATTTTTTCATGTCGGTCATTTGTCTGACGCACGTGGGTTTTTGTAGACATTAAGCGCCTTAAAAAGGGCATTTACCTTTCTACGCTCTGGTGAGGTCTCGGGAAACGGTCAATTGTTTCTACTGAATGCAGGGCGGCCAGCTGTGATATCTCATGCCCGACAGAGGCCGCTGTTATACAGTAGTTTATAGTATTACGTCAATTAGGGCCACTCGCGTCTTGCCACGATTAATAATTGTTCCAGTTGATATGAGACAGGGCGAGCTTTAGTGGTGGCCATCCCTTTGATCCGGAACTATCGTTTCAGTTTGTAGTACAGCATGCTGTGTTGTACAGCATGTACTCACCATTGTTTCTGTTAAGCTGTGGCAGATCTGCTTCGGTTACTTCTGGCTTCAATGACTTAAGTATATTGTATCAATATTACGACGTCAACTGTACGACGTCGACTGTCGGTGTGTGCGTAGGATGGCGATGTCTGAAGGAGTAACAGTCAGTATGTCTGTCTGTGTGTAAGGGTCACGGTGGCGCCGCTAATGTGGCGTGGAGAGATTTTTGTCACGCGTGATTTGTGAGTGTTAGTACAGACGACTCACCTCGTAACGAGCGAACAACGACATATTCGTCTTGTTCTCGGAGCCGGAGTCTGTGCCAGAGTTTTGTGATCTATGTGGCGATGCTCAGCACGACACTATAGACTGAATTAAGGTGGATAGCCAATATCTACGAGGGATGTTTTATTTATTAATTTATTCGATTTTCAACAGGGGCTACACAATTGTACACAAGACGTTTGGTGTGACGCCATGACGATGGCAGTAATAAGTTTTGTCAATCTAATTTGTTTTGGAGAATCGGGTGTTTGCATACATGGAAAAAAAAGACGTGTGGCACTCGGGGACTGCCGCGGTAAAGCTATTGCATAGCATTTTGTATCAACTTATGCAATTATAATTATTTATTTATTTTATTTATGCAGTATTTCTTTTTCTTTGATATTAATTCAAGTTACACTTTTTGAGCGTGGTGACCGATAAGAAAACAAATTTTTCTTTTATTAAATAAACAAAGAGTATATAATATTAAGAGACGGGAGTCCCATAGATAAAAATTAAAAAAGTCGCTTGTATGAAACGTGAGCTAATAATGAATACCAACATAACAGAAATGACACGGACTGCAGACATGACATAAAGCTGCCAACATAATAACAAGATAGGGATGTACTACTACTCACTCGTAATTTTTATCGATATGTTGCTGTAAAAAATTTCGGGTTTTAGGATCCTGACATTTTTACGGTTTCATTCTTAATAAATTTAAGGCAAAGGTCACTTAGGCCAACGGTAACTTTCGATTTGAACTAAGGTTACGTGGTAATTTTCTTATAAAAAGAAACCAGCTACGGCTGTGATTCCACGTTGGCGTAAGCGGGGTTCAGAGACAAATCCCATTGTATAGTCTAGATCTAATCCGAGGTAAACTTGACTATAAGATGAGATTTGCTGTGATGATAATAAAATAAAACAAAACTTTGGACTTAAGTTTTTTTATAATAATTAGAACACCTTTTCCTTTCTATTGATCATTCAATTGGCAATGGTTCAGCAGTTGATGTTGAAGGTACTGAAATGTAGAAAACACGTTGCTTATTAACTGACACATGAACAAGTGAATTCAAATTTAATTCTAATCTTGAATAGTTACTTGGGCTTAGTCTCATTCTTTTTATCACATTTTCATTTGAAAAAGGGTCTGTAATAGACAAAAAAGTATCTGTAATATTTACAATTGATACATTCAATACAGTTAATCAAATAGTAAAGTGAATTTAATAAGTTTAAAATAAACATAAACCTTACCCGCAATAGAACATATTTTCCTGTCTTTTGAACATTCTACTGGCAATGGTTCAGCAGTTGATGTTGAAGGTACTGCAATAAAAACAAAATGTAGTCATTCACTTCTAATTCCAAAAACAATGAAGGGTATCGTAGTTGGGATGAAATAATCCCAAGAACCGAATTAACATTGTAGTTGAAAAACATGTTTCCCCATACTTTCCAACTGCATAATAATAATGTAAGTACACACAATATTGAGTAATTTACCATGTTATTTTAAGACCATAGACTTCTTAAAGGTTTTGCTGTAATCTTTAAGTATAGAACTGTACACTGTATATTTTTTAATGTTAGGATCAGCAGTTTCGGAGATAAGGGGGGAAATGGTAAATTTTCATCTATTTTCTTTTTTTTTAATGTTAGGATCAGCAGTTTCGGAGATAAGGGGGGAAATGGTAAATTTTCATCTATTTTATTTAATAATTTTCATTAAAAATGTAAAATGAAATGAAAGGACTTGTCAAGAGGATTTTTTTTTAAATAATTTAAAAAAAGTTCTCTTGTCAAGTCCTTTCATTTCATATGTCACATGATACATTTTGCATGTGTACCAAAATGCAACTTAATCGGTCCAGTAGATGAAGGTACATAAGGGTTCCGTTTTTTCATTCGGACGTACAGAACCCAAAAAAAAAAAAAAACTTACTAGATGTACCAGTCCAAGAATCGCAGTAGTCGAAGTAGAAGATAACTCTGCAAAATATAATTGAACATGAGTTACTAAAGTAATCGGAAAGGGTGAGTTAGGATGAATTACGATTGGAAAATAAAGTCTTACCTGTTTGCTCACTTTTGAAGATGTGTAGTGGAAATCCAACGAACAGCTCATCTGCCATTGGTTCTGCAGTAAGTTCTACAGACGGAGTAGCATTTTTTCTTAGTTGTGTCTTCTTTTTATTGAAATCCTTTGGTAGAAAATGACTGCCACAAATATGTTCCAATTGATGTAGCTTTTCAATGGGTACATACACCAAGTCTTCTTTCCCGTAACTTTAACCCATTTTTTACATCTAGCTGGAACATTTTATTACATTATTATGATTATAATAGTAGTGTATTTAAACTTATATCTTTGTTATTTTGGTTTTGCAGTATTAATAGAATAACAGAGAAAATTAAATGAAATAGGAATATTATAATAATAAAAATATCGACAGTCGATAAAAAAGTAACATGCGTCAAGCACTAGCATATTGATAGGTTACTTTGTAATTTTGTAAATTTTGGACTTTAAATCAAGTAATTTATTTTCTGTAAGAGCTTATCAATGTTTTTTAACATAACAATTGAAAATATATGCTTACCTATCTTCATTCAAAGGAAATTTGGCTATGAAGATTCGCATTTGACCATCTGACCGGCCGGATCTTATAACACATATTTCACACGTTTTGTAATGCATTGCAACTTAAATTACGTCACACGTACATACATAAATACAACAATAACTCTAATTTACGATAAATATCCACAAAACACAGAATAAAAACAAAAACAGCGCTTTGTTGACAAAGTTCTTGACAACAAACAAGACAAGAATATGGCGACCGGTAGCTATGGCGGCTGAGTAGCGTAGTGCGATAGAGTCGAATAGATGTTAAAGCGAGACACCGATAGCGTGAGGTTTTTTCGTTACGGAATTTCTGGATTCGGTCCCCGCGCTCAAGGCCCGCGATAGAAGCTATGCAATAGCTTAAAAAATCCAAGCAGGCAAGAAACTTAAGCCTAAGGTATAGTCCGCCTTTGTACCTTAGTTTTTAAATACATAAAATTCTCCTTTTTTGAGGATGGTTAATAGAACCAGTAAGAAGGTACTAATCATTTATTTACTCAGTTCATTATATAAAACGGCTTTCTATTACTTAAGATTTCATTCAGTTCAGGACTTCGGATAATATCTACCCCCTAGCCCTGGCTTTGTGCTCAATATTAAATTGACAATTGAAATGCACAACATTTAGGTCATAAAACTATGAATGCTTTGTGTGAGTATGTCGGGCCAGTTGATATAGGTGTGTGCAAATGGAGTGAAATATTTCATCATTTTCGTGCCCTTGTCCCATGTTAAATGGGGTGGGTGCAACACGATTTTTCCTTCCATTCACTCCTGTCAACCGTCAAGCTATCATTAACTCCCTTCTTCTCTTTCATAATTATCATTCCTCACATGTCATAATCCTTCCATATTTTATTAGGCCATTCTCTCCCTCTCCATTAACATTAACATTTATGCTCATCACTCTTTAAGTAGTAGTAGCAAATATGTATATTAATGATACTTTTTGTATGAGTCCCTTAAATTCGTCTGAGCTGTTGCCCTTTGATATTTAACTAATGGCTGTGCCTGAGAATTCCTAACAGGAAATTAAAAACACTGCACAAGCCGGTTACCAAACTTAGGACTGCGGCCGTCACTCGTGTGATCAACTGATCAATATGATTGTACTAAACTGAAGAGAAGGGAACTCTTCACGAACAGTATTCAGAGGTACTTCTTGTTATAAAAACAAAGACTCCTCCCTGATCGCTCCACAAACGACAAAAATACACAATTAGTGTTGTCTGATCAAACAAGTGCGCCTTGCCGAGCGCTGCTGAGCATCTCCGAGAACAACCGAACGTTGCCGACATCTAAAGGAAGGTAACTCAAAGCGTTTGAGTTCGAGATGGAAGAATAATGCAAATGAGCCAGCTTTGATTGTTAACTTGTACGACGACGAGGTGACGTCGCATGGTGAGAAGCTGAGCGGGCGTGAGGGAGGGCACTACGGACATGATTATAGCGCTACAAAGTTATTATGGCGCGTGGCTAAAATCGGAACTAACTACGCCATCTTGTTTTTCAATACATTTGCAGTGACATTGCACAAATGTTTACCAATAACGCCCCTGTCAATGTCATTCGAACGCGAAAAGAGATCTTTTGGCGTTCGAATGACAGTTTTCTGTAACAGTGACATCACAGCGACAACTTCACACCGACACGAAGTACCAGTATACAGAGTGGCGATGAGGTTATCACATTAAATAGGATATCGGTTAATACAAGTCGATATACAGGTTGTAAGGGTCATCGACGCGCAAACTGTTATCATGAATTCAGTAAATGATTCTAGACCTACCGGTGTTGTAATTTTTCGTTGGTTTTTAAAAGATTGATTGCTGAATCATGATCAGATTGCATGTCGATGTACCTTACACCGTGTATGTCTATTAAAATAAATAATTATACTAAAAATCACTGTCGTAGTGTGCGTAAAATGATATAATAGATTCTACTTTTACTCATTTATATGATTTTGTTCAGTATTAAAACAAAAAAAAAACTTTTTTGTACTGGCCACTTTTCGCTGCCCGCTAAACGCTGGTAGCATGTCCGCACCCGGAGCGCCTATATCGAGCTTAATCACGTCATTAGGCTGGTCCCGATCTCTCGAGACAAAGGAAATCTATCCGCTCAAATAAAAAAATTATGAATAATGTAGTCGCACCGCTCCTCACCGGTCGGAGCGAGCGGAGCAGGGATCGAGCAGGCAGACTATTGTTCCACATTCCTGATGTACCCGCAGTTGACGAGCAATAATGAGTTTACTCCGCGTGAAAATACCACTTTCCAAATCAAATCAAATCAAATCAAATTTTATTCGTTAATGTAGGTTTCAATATAATAAGATAGTTAGTTCTCTACATTTTAATCACATCCCGCCATTTGTGATCCGAAAAAGTCGAATAATTTTATTCCAGCCACAAACTCAAACTCAAATCATTTATTTCAATTAAACCATTTACAGGCAGTTTTGAATTGTCAAGGGTCGGTCAGTAAGAAAAATTAAGCTACATGCCCATTCCAAAGCGTGGTAGGTACACTCAGCGTCAGTATGTGCTAACCCTTCAAGTTTTAAAATGTTATACTCATGTTATACTGCTACAATATTGAATTCGTTACGATTAATCTAGAGAATACTTCAAAAAGAGTTTTCTAGTTCGACTTGGATTCGAACCATCGCATTAACGAATGTCGTCATACTCATACCGGCCGTTTGACACAATAGCCAGCGAGCCCACGAGAATTGCGATAAAATTGTTATGTACCAAGTAGTTTATCTTTAGGTCTCTGTCTAATCGATACTTCGATAGATGTTATCATTTGAGGGTATCCATTAATGTTTTCTTTATAAAATTAATCCATACCCTCAAATTATAACTACAACGTTGTCTAGGGACCCGTTTGAGTCAGTTGGCAAAATATGTAATGACTGATGATAACTATAAATTATCAAGTCAAATTTTCCAATAATAAAAATAAAAAACAAACAAACAGAACTTTTACAAAAAGAAAAAATATATATAAAATAAATATTAATAAAAAAAATTTAAAGATAATATTAATTATTATCTTTACAATATAAATCTTTTTTAGTAAAATAAGATCAAAGTTTTGTTAAATAATAGCAATAATAAATATTATTAAATGATTATTAAAATATTTTATTTTTCTTGATTTATAAATTCTTTCTATATATTATATTACTAAAACAAAATATAAAAACACTGTACATTAAAAAAAAAGCATACAGCATGACAGTAAGCACATGTTGTGCCTAGGATTTGAACCTCCAATATCATGCACGGCGTTCGGTCTTGAAACCTCCGGTCTACTTAGACGTTCTATGTTGCTTCGTAAATGTTAAGCCTATTATTGCTTGTCATTATATGCATTAATAAAAGTATTAACTTTGTATAGAACAAAAACAATATTTAAAACAGAAAATACTTATTTATTCACTAAAACAATACATTAATTGTAATAACATGTTTTTGCAAAATACAAAAGCCAACTTGGGCCTATCACGGATTTGAACGCATATGTCTTTTGGGGGGGTAAGGACTTAATGGAGCTATGTGTACCAATGGAGAAGAACCGGCAAGAAACTCAATGAACACTCTTTTAAATGAAATTGTTTCAAAAATATTAATTACATCTATAAGGTTGAATTTATAACTAAATGTGTAAACGATGTAAAAATAAAAACGTACACGTTAAAAGCGTCCAGAGTAGGTACAACAAATAGAAACAAAAAAAATAATAATAATAATAATAACCCCACCGCCGTATCTCCCCACCGCCGTATCTCTACGTTGACGTCGTGGTGGGGCTTGCGCGCTCCGAACTCTGGGTCTGTACCGGTAGAGTTTACTTTACCGGAACATGTCTAGGGTGAGGAGCCAGACCAAGAGAGATACAGAAACCCGCAGGGCAGCATGTGGCGAGCTGTTGGGCAGTTGCGACCCCACGGACCCTATCTCCCGGGAGAAGTCATGTTCCTCATCTCTAGCTTGCCTTTATTGGCCGGCTGGAGTGAACACTGACGAGGAACTGAGCTCCCACCTCATTCTTGCCTTTATTGGCCGGCTTGAGTGGAGATTCGCAAGAGCAAACGTGCTCGGAGGAAGGAAGTATTTCAGTAAGTGCTTGTAGGGATCTTGACCATCTTCCGGGCTCTGGGATTGTTCTGAGAGCCGTGGAATACCTCTCCACTCCTCGAGCACCTCAGGATATGTTGCCCCCTTGTCGCTACATCACTATGTGCTAGCGACCGTTTCCGGGGGCCCATTAATGAGTGTGCAAGTCACCCCCTGCCATTTTATCCGTGTACAATAAAACATTGATCAGGCAGGGGCCATAGTCCTTCCATAGTTTTAGGTAACCAGTCCATTTGAACCACCCAAACCCATAGTCCAATATATTTGTTTCCATATCCTACAATAGTCCTACACCAACCGGGGGTTGTCCTTGGGTGCACCTGCATAGTGCATACAGGGATAATCGTCGGTTGGTGCCTCATTCCATTTAAAATTGTCTAAGGGGCCTCTGCGAGTTGGCTTCGGCCCCTCGTACGCCTTCCAAAGGTCCGGGACCCCAGGGTCCCGAGATATATAAATGTATATAAAATAATAATAATAATAAGCCGTGGCAGCCTGGCAGCTAAGAGATGACCAGTCCCAACTGACGGCGTTCATTCATTACAAAATTATCACATAATTATACAACGTATATAAAACGTTGCATAATTATTTAAAAAAATATATATATATTATACAACGTTTTATATATGTATATAAAACGTTGTATAATGATTTTTTTTGGTTGGAGCAGGACAAGCATTCGGCCAAGCATTTTTATCAACAATGTAATACCCCAACTTATAATATGCCTGCCTGAATAGGTTGCGTTTTATACATGATTTAAATTTAGTCTCATTCAGTTGAAGTATGTGGGGAAGAATTTTATTGTAATATTTTAAACAGTACCCCATGAAAGATGGGTCTACTTTAGCCAGTCCGAAACCTGGTTGAACTAATAGTTCCCTATTTCTAGTTCTAAAATTATGTCTATCACCACTTTTCCTAAAAAGATGTTTCCTTACGTACATAATGTTTTCGTAGATATATTGACAAGGTACCGTCATGATGTTAATATCCTTAAACAATCGCGCCTGCAGAGATTATATATGGCTATGATGGCTCGTTTCTGCAGAACGAAAATAGACTCGATATCTGCAGCCCGTCCCTGAAGTAAAATACCGTAAGACATGATACTATGAAAGTAACTAAAATAGACTACCCTCGCGGTATCTACATTAGTAAATTGATGGATTTTTCTGATAGCACATGCTGCTGAACTTAGCCGTCCTGGAAGAGATGTTAAAAATGCGGACCCCAATTTAGCGTGATCCCCAGGAAAACAGTTTTACCGACGAATTCTAGTTTCTTTTGATTCAATACTATCTCACAATCACAACTTTTGACATTTGGTAAAGAAAATTTGATGCACTTGGTTTTTTTCTCATTTAATACTAAATTATTAGCAGTAAACTAATTTTGGACCTACAGTAGAGCGTTATTTATGTCGTCAAAATTTGTAACACGTCTACGAGTATCTACCTTAAAAATTAAGGAAATATCGTCAGCAAATAACACTATTTGTGGTTGATTTTTTAATAAATGGAATAGATCATTTATATACAATAAAAAAAAGGAAAGGACCCAATATCGAGCCTTGTGGAACACCCATTTTTACTTTTAAACCGAGTGAATTGATACCATTTATTTGAACTTGCTGTTGTCTATCATTTAAATAAGATTTTACTAAACTAAGCGCAAGTTTTCCAAGTCCGTAATGCTCAAGTTTCAAAAGTAAGGTTCCGTGATCGACGCAATCAAATGCCTTGGAGAGGTCACAAAAGATTCGTATGGCGTCTTGGGCCTCTTCCCACGCGTTAATGATGTGTCTTAATAATGTTAAACCGGCGTCGGTCGTGCATCGTCCTTTGGTAAAACCATACTGCAGTCTACAGCCATCGAATTGAGTTGTGATTGCCGGCGACACGGACGCACATCTTGGAGTTTAGGCGCCAACCCGATGTGTAAGACCGGGGTCACAAATTACGTAAGTTAAATGATCAGTAATCAACTACCTATACCAGTGAGGGACAACATAACTCAGAAAAACATAAAATATAAATTAAAGCAATATTTTTTGCAAAATTTATCTGCTTATTTATATTTTATAAAAAAGTACCTAAGAATATCCATACTAATATTATAAATGTGAAAGTAACTCTGTCTGTCTGTCTATCTGTCTGTCTGTCTGTCTGTCTGTATGTTACGTTTTCACGCCTAAACCGCTAAACCGATCGTCATGAAATTTGGTAGAGATATGGACTGGCCTGGGATATGGAGAAGGACATATGTTACTTTTTTACGCGATAACCGACATCCACGCGGGCGGAGCCGCGGGCAAAAGCTAGTTATTAATAAAAACATATTATATAATTGATTAAGGTTAAATAGTTTAAAGCATATATAATATACCATAAACAAAAATTACAAAATTTACCTACCTACCAAAGATTTATTAAGAAAAACATTTTTTTTTATTTCAATTATTTGAATATATCATAATAATCTACTTGGGACAGCCGGTCCTTCAAGAAATGGTCGGTGCTAGGAGTGCGAATGGCTGTAGGACCGAAAGACACGATATACTTGCCATCATTGCAAGAAATATTTGTGTTTAGAGCATGTAGAGCCAACATGTACTAGCTGCTTGAAAAGAGTAATTTTTTTTGGAAGAGTATTTTTTTGCTTTTTTTGGTTAGAAGGATAACTTTTTTTGTTGGTTTTTTTAGAGTTCCTAGTGTCATAAGACTGACAAAGGCTGATTTAGCTGTAAAAGATATTATTGTTACTAGTTTTGATATTTTAAAATAAACATTAGAATAAACTTGGTGATTTCTGGTGTTCTTAGTACATAAGTGTAAAGATTAATAAACTAGATGTTCTTTGTTTTATTGTTAAAAAATGTCTTTTTTTATATTTGACCAAGTAAAAGTAGCATGGCGTAGGTATTGCTTATTAGGGTGAATTTTAACAACTATGATTTTTTACATAATTTTGGTGGAAAAGTTTGTTTCTGGTTTTTTTAAATAATATAAGATGTTGATAAGCAAGGAATACGTATTCAGGTACATAAAATGTGAGAGAGAGAAATTTACTTATTCTTGAAAGCTTCTAATATACTGTCGACACCAGAATTGATACGACACCAAAATTGATATCTGACACCAAAATTAGAAATATCAATATTTCTAATTCTGGTGTCAACACCAGAATTTATTTCTGTCACTAAAATTAGAAAGTCTTGACACCAATTTTTTTTTTAATGAACCAAATTATAAATAAAATAACAATAAAAATCTTATTATAGTGAATAAATGTTTTAATAAAAAAATAACATGATGACATCAATAAAAAAATAACAATTAACAAATACATCTTTCTTATTTTTCTACGTCTTGTTAATTCTATAGTTTTTAATTGCAATCAGGTGCTTGCAATTCATTTAAATTAAAAACTGTAGAATACTGCTTACGAGTATTTTCGTCATCTTCATAAAATGACTTCACTAGATTACGTATTTTCGTTTTTCAGGACAGATTTTTTTTTTAATGAAACCTGGGGTCAATTTATTTTTATGTTTTGGGCTGATATTCGTGATTTGTTGTAATTGTATGTAATGTATAATCTTTTGCGATACATTTCCTTTTTTCTTTTAGTTTTTATAATAGTTTCCCTTAACGTCATAATTTCTGAATCATGACGTTAAGTGAAAATCTTATAATTAAGTTCTCGTCTTAGAACAAAGGAATTCGTTGATTAGGTTTGAGCGCAAAAGTAGAAACTGGCGAGTATATGCTACTGACGCTGGGCGCGATTGGTGGCGAACATGGTGGATAAACCGGAGTGCTTGATTGTTCAATCCAAAGAGCCAAAGAGAGATGTTCTCGCCTTGAAAGAACCTTAACTAAGGTTGTTTCTGAAATTCATTTAATGGGAATGTCCTAAGATGTTTCTTCTTGAAGTCGTAATTGAGAACGTAGAATTCGCGAAGAAGTTTGATGCATCTGCTGACTATTGATTGTATCTGGGATGTAGTTGGAATTGGGCTTTCAGAGCGAGGCAATATTGATGGTGAGATCCTTTCATCATTAATAGTTTCACATAATATCTGATTTGCTTGCTTAGTATTCCCTAGGAGTGCCTTTTTTTTCCTTTCATAATAAGCTTCGAAATTATCTTTTACCACCTATAGGTGTATCACTTAAAATATTTCGTGTTTATCCCTATATTTTTTTTTTCTTTTCTTTTGCTTATATCTCCAAAATGGTGCGTCCTATCGCAAAAATAATGATAAATGATAAATGATTTTATTTCTGTAAGTAGGTTTTTACAAACACTTTTACACGTCAATCATATTTTAAAAGTAGATGAGGTCGGCGTTTCGTATCTGACTACTCTGAGAAGAAAGACCGAAACAAACTCAGAGATCACAGTCTCTTTTAAAGTCCAGACATAATCTTAGTCAAATCATGTGAAGACCATGTAGACTGGTGTCTGAAATGGTCTTTTGAAGAAAGAATCACACAGATTGAGTGGACCTATCCATTCAGTGCACGCATTTGTCAGTAATCGTGCAGCTCAACTCAGAACATAAGGAGCTCAACGATTCGACGAACAATACCAAAGAAAGGATATTTGGGCAGGCCGCATAAATTAACTGACATACCATGATCAGAAAAAAAAAAAAAAAAAACTGAGAAGAAAAAAATAAAAATAAACAAAGACCTACATAGTCTTCACATTCACAATAATTAAAATAATAATATTATACTTCACAAGTAAATATTCATGTCAATGTGTATAAAGCAATCACAATAAAAAAAGTTTCAATATGTAAAATTTGGAGCAGCTCAATCCCAAGCCTTTATGTCCTCAATGAAAATTCGATCCCCTTTTAGAAACTCTTAAACCACTATTACTCTACATGTACGTAATCTTTTTTTTTATATTCCACACAAAAAGTGAAAAGTTCCATAATAAAACACGTCGCGGCTGCCCCCGCATGCGCGCCTCCGGCTCTAAAAAAAATCATAGGCAAACAAGTACACAAAGCTCCATTAAGTCCTTACCCCCCCCCCAAAAGACATGTGCGTTCAAATCCGTGATACTCGTAGGCCCAAGTTAGTTTTTGTATTTTGCAAAAACATGTTATTACAATTAATGTATTGTTTTAGTGAATAAATAAGTATTTTCTGTTTTAAATATTGTTTTTATTCAATAAAAAGTTAACACTTTTATTAATGCCTATAATAACAAGCAACAATAAGGTTAACATTTACGAAGACTCATAGAATGTCTAAGTAGTCCGGAGGTTTCAAGACCGCTTGCCGTGCATGATATTGGAGGTTCAAATATTAGGCACAACATGTGTTTTCTTATATATAAAAAGAAAAAAGAATTTAAAAATCAAGAAAAATAAACTATTTTAATAATCATTTATAATATTTATTATTGCTATTATTTAACAAAATTTTGATCTTATTTTACTAAAAAATATATATATTGTAAAGATAATAATTTATATTATCTTTACAACCTTTTTATTTATATTTTCTTTGATATATTGTTTTATTTTTGTAAAAGTTCTTTTTTTATTTATTTTTATTGGAAAAAAAATTATAATACACTGTTATCATTAGTCATTACATATTTAGCCAACTGACACAAACGGGTCCCTAGACAACGTTGTAATTATAATTTGAGGGTATGGATTAATTTTATAAAGAAACCGTAACTAAGTAAAATTAATAGATACCCTCAAATGATAACATCCATCGATTAGACAGAGACCTAAAGATAAACTACTTGGAGGGTGTCCCTTATATGACATTTTTTTTTTTTTCGATGCGCATAGCCTCTAATTTTTTTATAAATGCTAAAATATACTCAAATATGAAATTTCAGCTTTCTAGCATGATCGCAACCCGTGCCGACTGAGTTTCAAAGTTTATTTAAAATCGTGTTTTGTCCTATTATTCCGATCTGCTATAAAACTAATATAAATGCAACAAATTTGGTGAGTATGAGGTAAAATAAAATAAGGTAAACATTAATCTTTATTTCAAAACATAAAATTATAACAATCAGCCAGGGTAACTTCTCTTTAGTGTAGTTTTTTAACAGTCCAGATACAAATTTCTATGTTCCTGGGCACAGCGCAAAAAGCATTGTTTTTGCTCTTCTTCTGCCGTGTTAAGTAAGGTTTTGAGTTAGGAATGCATTAGACTGTTTTTAGGACGAATTTATAAACATGATGACGACAACCGAAAACCAAAAATTCTCTCTCTAACGTCTGCTCCAAAACAGCACAAGCTCCATTTGACAGTGTTTGTATGGCAAATCTGTCATCTGTCTGTCTGTGAGTTTGTCAAAAACTCACAATGAAGAGACCATTCTGACACTGTTGTAATAGCAGACTTGAGGCCCTGACGTAGTCACAGTCCATTGGGATGGAAAACTATTACCTGGATTGGATGTACGAAGTTCAAAAGAAGAACGTTTGCCCCATTATTGCTTCATTTGACGATAGAGAACAGCTTCTTGCAGTGCCAAAACTAGAGAGTTTTTCTGGATAACATCAAGCTAAAGCCGTCTCATCTGCTCTCTTTGACTAGAACCTTAATAATAAAGTTCAAATAATGTGCTGCGATACAAAAGCTTAAAATACTGGTCATTTTAATGGAGCTTGTGCTGTTTTGGAGCAGACGTTAGAGAGAGAATTTTTGGTTTTCGGTTGTCGTCATCATGTTTATAAATTCGTCCTAAAAACAGTCTAATGCATTCCTAACTCAAAACCTTACTTAACACGGCAGAAGAAGAGCAAAAACAATGCTTTTTGCGCTGTGCCCAGGAACATAGAAATTTGTATCTGGACTGTTAAAAAACTACACTAAAGAGAAGTTACCCTGGCTGATTGTTATAATTTTATGTTTTGAAATAAAGATTAATGTTTACCTTATTTTATTTTACCTCATACTCACCAAATTTGTTGCATTTATATTAGTTTTATAGCAGATCGGAATAATAGGACAAAACACGATTTTAAATAAACTTTGAAACTCAGTCGGCACGGGTTGCGATCATGCTAGAAAGCTGAAATTTCATATTTGAGTATATTTTAGCATTTATAAAAAAATTAGAGGCTATGCGCATCGAAAAAAAAAAAAAATGTCATATAAGGGACACCCTAACTTGGACGATAGTGGATAACAATTTCATCGCAATTGTCATGAGCTCGCTGGCTAGTCTGTCAAACTGCCGGTATGAGTATGACGACATTCGGTAATGCGTAGGTTCGAATCCAAGTTGAACTAGTAAAATCTTTTTGAAGTATTCTTTAGATTATTCGTAACGAATTCAATATTGTAGCAGTGTAACATTTTAAAACTTGAGGGGTTAGGACATAATGACGCTGTGTGTACAACGTGTGAGCAAAAAAAAAAATACCACGTGGAGTCACGATTGTCAAATTCGATTTAGTTGTGTCAAACTTATTTTTAAATTTAGAGAATTTTGTTTGCAGAATAGCTTTAAGATTGTCATAGCCAAAAGTAAGGAATTTTAGTGATAGTTTAGTTAGTTTAGTTCGGTGTACAAGAGAATCGGTACCATTATAGTATGCTTTATGCGTTAAAAAGCTTCGGAGCCTACTTTCGAACAATGATAGCGGCAATTCTTTTCATTGCTTAGGTAATTTATTATAAATAACCGGAGCCATGTAGTCAGGGCTGGATTTAGGGCAGGGCAACAGGGGCTGTAGCCCCGGGCCTCCACAAAGACGGGGCCTCCACAATTTGATTTTTTGAAGTGAAAACTTCTTTAGCCGCGTTGAGCGTTTTTTGTTAGGGGAAAAACTTATGGGTTCACGTCACCAAAATGTGTGACATGCTAGTGACGTGTTGCACCAGACTGTCAGTTATTCCAAAGTTTTGAGTTTTCACTTCTGTCGGTAGTCCTTATGACTGCCTATTTAGTTAAGAAAAAAATACATCCTTTGTGTCCTTCAAAGACAAAATAAGTTCACATTCACAAGGTACCTTTTTAAATTATTTTATTTTTACGTCTGTTTCAAAAAATAAATCGGGGCCTCCACTTCTTGGCTGCCCCAGGGCCTCCACATCTTTAAATCCGGCCCTGCATGTAGTAGACACTTGCGAATTAGCACCGTAAAAATCTAAATGTTAGTGGTGTGCTCCATAAACTCAGTTGTGGAGTAGTAGTATTTATGAATTTAAAGATATTTCAGTTTCTTTTTAAACTTATTATTATTAAGATTATTTGTCTATCATGGAATTTTATTGAAAATAACTGAGTCATTCGATAAAATACTTTTACAAGTTAAATGTTACTTGGAGCCTGCTACTGTAAGTACGTACAGCGTCTTATAGTATCCAAGTCATGTCGTCACTTGCGGAAATGGACAACGAAGTCATCGAAGTGCATGGCGAGAGGATAACCACGCATTCTTCTGAATGTGCGCTGCTGAAGCAAGCGGTGATGGCAGAGCTGATGATAATGACGCGATACTGACTACTCAATCATTTATTGCATGACACAATGTGTGCTAAGGTGGTAACTTAAAATTTAATGAGATCATTGTGGACTCGTCGAACACAGTAAAATAGTAGGAGAGAGGAAGCTTTAAAAACTTAAATTTGTTTTTTTTATTCTATTTTTATAGTTTTTGTACTAAATTATTAGATAATATGTCATATACTTTATCGCTTACATATTCCATTACAATATAGTAGCATTTTTGAAGTGAAAACTTTAGGCACGTTGAGTACTTTTTGGGTGAACAAAAATCATGGAACTCGCGTCATCGTCACCGAACGCTTTCCATGAGCTATATATATACTATGTATATATGTGTACTTTTTGGGTGAACAAAAATCATGGAACTTGCGTCATCGTCACCGAACGCTTTCCATGAGCTATATATATACTATGTATATATGTGTACTTTATGTGTGAACAAAAATCATGGAACCTCGCGTCATCGTCACCGAACGCTTTCCATGAGCTGTATATATAATACTAGCTTTTGCCCGCGGCTTCGCCCGCGTGGATGTCGGTTATCGCATAAAAAAGTACCCTATGTCCTTCTCCATATCCCAGGCTATATCTCAAAATTCTAACATAATATTAATTTTAATGTGACTCACTATGTGAATAGAAATCGAAACAAATGATTTAATATAATAAAAGTACTTATGTTCTGAACATGAATGAGTCTTTACCTAAAGATAACAAACACAAAATCAAAATACTAATAATTTCACTCAAATTCTTAAAGCAATCAATTGTACCAAATTACAACACGAAATAAAAGTGCGACACAAATGATAATTTTAAAATAATTCACGTAAGTACCAACAATGTGAAAACAAAACGAAATCCTCCGAAATGTCGCATGATACACCATTTGTGCTGATAAAACGCTCGAAATATATAATGAACACCATTGGTGCATACCTTTTCTCATGGTCACGTTTGCAATTAGACGAAATATTTGACATTTATTTTGTACTTGCAACACGATCTGGCTGTAGAATTCGATTAATCGACTAATACTTGACCGGTTGACATTTTAGCGGGAACACCACTAAACGGACGAAAAAAAATAGAAAACAAAATACGTCTACTCTGTGGTCGTGTGGCGGTGTGGTGCGGTGCTTAATGTAAACATTCATCAAGGTTATACGTGCGTAAAGATTCAATGAGAAAACGGTTTAATCTTTGAAGAATCTTATACAGAATTACTGAGCAATATGTGTAGATTTCGTATTGAGTGTTAGTTTATCGAAAAGTGATAAATATGTCAGTGAAAAAGTAACGAAAGTTTTGGAATGCACAAATTTTAATCATAAGGCCGCCGTGTTTAGTAATGTTTTTATGATAAATATTCTTGTATACTATTTGAAATACACATAAGTAGCTAGCTTATTTATCTACGAACATAATTTGGCTAATAACTACCAATATTATAGCGTATTGTTATCGTAATCGTATTTCCAAGAGTAAAATTCGGCAAACAAATACGTACAAAAGGTCAATAAAATGGATATAGTATGTTATCCTTAAGAGATAGACATATGCCATCGCGGACTTTTTTGAAGACCTTTATAAGATACATAATTCCACCATACATTATTTTGTTATATCTCGAAGGGTTTAGACAGCGTTTTCGTTGAAAGCTCCCAGACGGCTTATTTTTTTCCGACACCTCCAACAAATATCGTTAATTCATACAAAAATGCATACAAAAACATAACAAATTATATACTAAAACCTTCCTCGAGAACCAAGCTATCCATTGGTGAAAACAGCATGAGAATCGGTGCAGTAGTATTTGAGTTTATCGCGAACAGACAGACAGACAGACAGACTGACAGACAGACGCGGCGGAGGACTTTGTTTTATAATATGTAGTGATGTATATATGTGTACTTTTTGGGTGAACAAAAATCATGGAACTCGCGTCATCGTTACCGAACGCTTTCCATGAGCTATATATATACTACTAGCAGCCCGTCCCGGCTTCGCACGGGGTAGACAATACGAAAGACATTTTAAGACTCATTTTCCTACACCTTCGGTTACATTGTTCAAATTTTACCAAGGATCCCTAATTTTTTTCAAAATGAAATGTAGCCTATGTTAAATTGGAAGAATGTAGCATTTTATTGGTGAAATAATTTTTTAAATCGGCCCAGTACTTTTTGAGCCTATTCATTACAAACATACAAAAATAGGTACAAATCTTTCCTCTTTATAATATTAGTGTAGATGTATATATGTGTACTTTTTGGGTGAACAAAAATCATGGAACTCGCGTCATCGTCATCGAACGCTTTCAAGTTACTTAGTTTTCACTTCTATCGGCAGTCCCCAAAGACTGCCCCGTTTTTTTTTTAACATTTAGGAGGGCTCCGTGGACTATTATAACGTGGGTTCGTGAAAACTGTTCATACGGTCGGCTGTAAGATCTTCAAGACAAGAAGCTCTCTGAAAAGAGATGATCCTTCAGTCTTGAGACAATGGGCGCAACTACTGGCAGCTCAATAGATCTCTAAGTCCTTGAAAAGCGACCTTCGCCACTTTTATACTGACAGTTTTAAAGACACAATAGAGCGGGACAGGGGGTCCAAGATCTATGCGAGAAATCTGTCTATTAGGCAGAGCCAGCTTGCAAAACTGAAGACCAATGATGGCGGGATAGTATTCGCCAAACCTGAAGAGAGATCGAGAGATTCTATGGACAGTTAGAGAGAAAGAGAGAACATAGAGCGTCACAAGATACGAGCGACGCTTCGTTTGTGGTTCACCGAATATGTCACATTGTATTATTACTTTATGATGAATCAGGCGAGTTGAGTATGTTGATAAAAAATGCATAGAGAACGCTGCTGAACATTCTCTAGTAAGTCCCTTAGTCGCCTTTTACGACACCCACGGGAGGAAATGGGGTGGTGCTATTCTTTACGCCCGGCACCACACGGTACGGTCTTGTATTTAATCACCTAAAAGAACATTTTTTTTGGGCTGGCAATAGAGGTCGTAAAAAAACGATCTCTAGGCTAATTAATTTAGAAAATTAATTAAAAAAAATATTTATGTTAAACTAGCTTTTACCTGCGGCTCCGCCCGCGTGGATGTCGGTTATCGCGTAAAAAAGTAGCCTCACGGCACGGCACGGCTTTTTGATGAATAAACTTTATTATTATTATTTCCTTTATTTCATCAATATACATATAAATCACATTTTTAAATATTTGAATATAACATAAAAAAATATTGTAGCCCATCGGCATCAGGAACAGGATCCAAGTTGCCGGTGGTCAGGGCTCTAGAGAGAGGAACCTCCTCACTACTGCTCACTGCACTCAGTACTGCTTACTGAATCAAGCCCTTGAGCCGCGCAATGAGAGCCTCCTTAGGTGTCGGTCGAGGCTCACCGCTATTAGGCCATTTACTGTAACGATTATCGGTACAATGATTGCAGAGTCTACGTGCCATATGTCGACAATCTCGTCAGCCAAGTCAAGATACCAGATTTGTTTATCTTTCTCGGCTTTCACGAGGTTCTCGTCATGTGGGACTTTTATGTCAATAATCATTGCGCGCCGCTCTACTCAATCCACCATCACTATATCAGGCTTATTGGCAACAATAGTACTGTCAGTGATGATGGATCGATCGCAGTACAATGTGATATGTCCATTTTTGATAACTGGGTCGGGCACATACGTGTAGTACGGCTCTTCCGATTCCACTAGGTGGTATTTCAGAGCAAGTTGCTGATGGATAATTCTGGCTACAAGGTTGTGTCTATGCAAGTATTCTTCGTTAGCTAGACAAGGACACCCGGAGATAATGTGTCGGGGACGGTGGCATGCCCGACAGATTCTTCACAATTATAAATCTCCGTTATTCATCATGGTAACTTCGTCCATAATTGCTCAGACAAAACCTTCGGTTTTCCCAACAAGGGCACCGGAACGCAGCCAGGCTACGGACGCTAGCAAATCTACATCGGGTCTATGTAGGGCCCGGAAAACGCGTCCGTAAAGCTCCTTACTCTGCCATACCTCCCTGCGATCGTTAGTGTCAAGCATTACAAGCTTGCGCCAGTTCTCTTTAGCCAAGGAGAGCAGGGTGAGGCCCTTGTCCACCGCGACCACATCTCGATGCATCCCCACGTTGGCTTCTAGGAAATATTCCCTGAGACTGCATATCTCGCGATTGTGGAGGGTAAAAGCCACTTTTTATTATTATTATTATCATTAGTTATACACGTCAACCAGTAATCCCGTTACTAATCTGGCCAACGACCCATGAGCATGATTGACCCGACACTATACCAAAGGCATCCCCGACGACAGCTTGTACGAGATCAGGATGGCTGTTAAATAACAAGGATATGACGGAATTACTGCCGAACTCCTGAAGGCCGGTGGAAAACCGTTCTTAAAGCCCTCCAGAAGCTGGTAGATTCTGTCACACTTGAGTGAGTACTTGTGTAAAGTACAGTCAACACTATTTAAGTTTTAAAATAAATATCACGTAAAAAATTTAGTTGGATTAAAATTGCTTGGAATATTTTTAATCTTGATATATGTCGGAGTGTGTAACGTGATTGTATCAATCAAATTTGTCAACAACACTCACTTGCCTAGTCTGTAACGGGAAGGGGGGACGGGGTAACAGCAACCAGTAATGTGAGCCACATGGACCCGAGAGTTGGACACTGACGCACAGCATGGCAGGTCACTTGGGTTACGACCTCATTTAGGGATAGCACGTTAGTTGAGTGGCCACTCATTAACATTTTAAGCTATTGCACAGCTTCTATCGCGGGCCTTGAGCGCGGGGACCGAATCCAGAAATTCCGTAACGAAAAAACCTCACGCTTTCGCTGTCTCGCTTTAACATCTATTCGACTCTATCGCACTACGCTACTCAGCCGCCATAGCTACCGGCCGCCATATTCATGTCTTGTTTGTTGTCAAGAACTTTGTCAACAAAGCGCTGTTTTTGTTTTTATTCTGTGTTTTGTGGATATTTATCGTAAATTAGAGTTATTGTTGTATTTATGTATGTACGTGTGACGTAATTTAAGTTGCAATGCATTACAAAACGTGTGAAATATGTGTTATAAGATCCGGCCGGTCAGTTGGTCAAATGCGAATCTTCATAGCCAAATTTCCTTTGAATGAAGATAGGTAAGCATATATTTTTAATTGTTATGTTAAAAAACATTGATAAGCTCTTACAGAAAATAAATTACTTGATTTAAAGTCCAAAATTTACAAAATTACAAAGTAACCTATCAATATGCTAGTGCTTGACGCATGTTACTTTTTTATCGACTGTCGATATTTTTATTATTATAATATTCCTATTTCATTTAATTTTCTCTGTTATTCTATTAATACTGCAAAACCAAAATAACAAAGATATAAGTTTAAATACACTACTATTATAATCATAATAATGTAATAAAATGTTCCAGCTAGATGTAAAAAATGGGTTAAAGTTACGGGAAAGAAGACTTGGTGTATGTACCCATTGAAAAGCTACATCAATTGGAACATATTTGTGGCAGTCATTTTCTACCAAAGGATTTCAATAAAAAGAAGACACAACTAAGAAAAAATGCTACTCCGTCTGTAGAACTTACTGCAGAACCAATGGCAGATGAGCTGTTCGTTGGATTTCCACTACACATCTTCAAAAGTGAGCAAACAGGTAAGACTTTATTTTCCAATCGTAATTCATCCTAACTCACCCTTTCCGATTACTTTAGTAACTCATGTTCAATTATATTTTGCAGAGTTATCTTCTACTTCGACTACTGCGATTCTTGGACTGGTACATCTAGTAAGTTTTTTTTTTTTTTTGGGTACTGTACGTCCGAATGAAAAAACGGAACCCTTATGTACCTTCATCTACTGGACCGATTAAGTTGCATTTTGGTACACATGCAAAATGTATCATGTGACATATGAAATGAAAGGACTTGACAAGAGAACTTTTTATAAAATTATTAAAAAAAAAATCCTCTTGACAAGTCCTTTCATTTCATTTTACATTTTTAATGAAAATTATTAAAGAAAATAGATGAAAATTTACCATTTCCCCCCTTATCTCCGAAACTGCTGATCCTAACATTAAAAAAAAGAAAATAGATGAAAATTTACCATTTCCCCCCTTATCTCCGAAACTGCTGATCCTAACATTAAAAAAAATACAGTGTACAGTTCTATACTTAAAGATTACAGCAAAACCTTTAAGAAGTCTATGGTCTTAAAATAACATGGTAAATTACTCAATATTGTGTGTACTTACATTATTATTATGCAGTTGGAAAGTATGCGGAAACATGTTTTTCAACTACAATGTTAATTCGGTTTTTGGGATTAATTCATCCCAACTACGATACCCTTCATTGTTTTTGGAATTAGAAGTGAATGACTACATTTTGTTTTTATTGCAGTACCTTCAACATCAACTGCTGAACCATTGCCAGTAGAATGTTCAAAAGACAGGAAAATATGTTCTATTGCGGGTAAGGTTTATGTTTATTTTAAACTTATTAAATTCACTTTACTATTTGATTACCTGTATTGAATGTATCAATTGTAAATATTACAGATACTTTTTTGTCTATTACAGACCCTTTTTCAAATGAAAATGTGATAAAAAGAATGAGACTAAGCCCAAGTAACTATTCAAGATTAGAATTAAATTTGAATTCACTTGTTCATGTGTCAGTTAATAAGCAACGTGTTTTCTACATTTCAGTACCTTCAACATCAACTGCTGAACCATTGCCAATTGAATGATCAATAGAAAGGAAAAGGTGTTCTAATTATTATAAAAAAACTTAAGTCCAAAGTATTGTTTTATTTTATTATCATCACAGCAAATCTCATCTTATACTCAAGTTTACCTCGGATTAGATCTAGACTATACAATGGGATTTGTCTCTGAACCCCGCTTACGCCAACGTGGAATCACAGCCGTAGCTGGTTTCTTTTTATAAGAAAATTACCACGTAACCTTAGTTCAAATCGAAAGTTACCGTTGGCCTAAGTGACCTTTGCCTTAAATTTATTAAGAATGAAACCGTAAAAATGTCAGGATCCTAAAACCCGAAATTTTTTACAGCAACATATCGATAAAAATTACGAGTGAGTAGTAGTACATCCCTATCTTGTTATTATATTGGCAGCTTTATGTCATGTCTGCAGTCCGTGTCATTTCTGTTATGTTGGTATTCATTATTAGCTCACGTTTCATACAAGCGACGTTTTTCATTTTTATCTATGGGACTCCCGTCTTTTAATATCATATACTCTTTGTTTATTTAATAAAAGAAAAAATTGTTTTCTTATCGGTCACCACGCTCAAAAAGTGTAACTTGAATTAATATCAAAGAAAAAGAAATACTGCATAAATAAAATAAATAAATAATTATAATATATATATTATAATTGCATAAGTTGATACAAAATACTATGCAATAGCTTTACCGCGGCAGTCCCCGAGTGCCACACGTCTTTTTTTATTGTATGTACAATATTATGGTTTGACCGCCAATCATAACTCATGTTAAATTATGTTATTAACGATCTTCACGAGAAGATCGATGTATATACCATTTGAGTGAATTCGCAAAAATACTGTTGTTTATTTTATGTTATAGTGTAGATTGTTTTTTAAATATTGTGTTTTTATATTTTTTTGATGTTATTACAGTACAGTAAGTAGTAGTTGTAGTTTTTTACGTTTTTCATAACTTTAAATTGTTAGATAGTTAATTTTAAGACCGCGCTATTGTATTAGGTACCTGGTACCTGTAATGATACTTGTAAGGAAGATTATATAAATAAATAAATAAATTAATTAATGGCCGCTAACGGCCTCGGCGCCCGCTTGTGGACGTGACTTCTCCAAGTATTTGAACATGGGGCGTATCTCGTTATTCACTTAGTTATTTTACGTCTCAAACAAGTTATTTGTAATAGGTAGTGAACGTAGGTGTTATATAAGATCAAACGAACTTCTTGAAGTAAAGTTCGATCATTATTATATGAGTCGCTTCATTCGAAGATACAAATAACCATGTAGTGCCTTTATTCTACAAGGCTCTATTCGCACGTTTAAAGAATCGACTTTTAGTCGATTGTCATTTTTTTTTTTTTTTTTTTAATCTGTTAACCTCACCAGCGCGGCAGCGTGGCGTGATGTTCGCGCTGTGAACTTCATTCGTGTTTAGAGATCAGTTTTCTACGATGGGTTTGGGTGGGTGAGGACTTTGTATCTTCGAATGAAGCGACTCATATAATAATGATCGAACTTCACTTCAAGAAGTTCGTTTGATCTTATATTATATTTCGTCGCTTCATTCTTCAGATACAAATAACCATGTAGATGTTTAGAGATAGGTTCTCAGATTAGTAAATAAAACTTATCAGTAGAAAACTAAAATTTTAATAACAAAAAACAAACATTTGTTCTTAATTTTAAATAATTATAAATTAAGTAAGTAATCATTATTATAACAACAGAAACAAAACAATAAGTACCTAAATGTATTTTGATTAATTGAGTAATTTATTACTCTAGATTTATATTATTGATGGCGCAGACAGATCGAGCATACATTCCATCATCAATTAATGGTCGGTTATAGAACCGAGCAAACGTCTGAGACGAGCTAGCCCAGCCAGCCGTCTTTCTGATGGTGTCAACACAGACTCCAGCGGAGGCCGCCGCCGAGGTGGAGGCGTGGCGCGTGCTATGCGCACTGAACACTGTGACGTCGACGCCGCTCTCCGCTAGGGTCTGCTTGATCCACCGACTGATAGTTTGTGACGATGCTTTTTTATGTGGTATTTTAACGGTAAGCAAAAGACTATCGGTTCCTTCGGGTCGTGAAGTAGATGTTACCTCGAGGTAATCATCAAGGGTCTTTGCAGGGCATATCCTCGGGTTTTCTACGAAATACGGTAAATATAAAACAGGTTGTTCTCGATTTGCTGCAGAAGTCTTTATCATGTCAGTTATGTTTATCTTTATACCAGTGGGGGATCTATTAATATTTTGTACTCTAATAAGGGAGAAGGTTTGCACTCGGTGGGAAGTACATAGCGCTAATAAAATTGACAATTTTTTTGTTAGTTTTGTAAGGTCAAGATTAGTATTGGGGTACCATTGGGAAACGTAGTCCAGTATTACTTTTGGGTCCCAAGTAGTGTTATATTTGGGACGAGATGGCTTTTGCCTGTAAATACCTTTGAGTAGACGTTTTATTCTCTCGTCTGCTCCAATGTTATTCCCGAGGAGTAATGAAAGGGCAGATCGATGGCTATTGATAGCGCCGTATGATGCTCCTTTGTGAAAGAGATCCACCAGAAAAGCTATGACCGATGATACCGAATCTTCAAAGGTATTAAGGTTATTTTCGAGACAAAATTGCCACCAATATTTGTAAGTGACGGAATATTGTTTCATAGTATTATCCGAGATGGAGCCTAGCATTAAGTCTAGCGCTACGTCCGGGGTATTCAGTCTCGTAAATGCTGCCCTGAGAGCTTCGCGGCCCCCAGTGTAAGTCTGCTGTGAAGCGGGTGACGAGATCTGTAATTTGAATGCAAAAGGTCCTCATTAGGATCTAAGAAAACAATATCTGACATGAGCATTCTTTTCAGCAATGGAAACCAAGGTTGGCCAGGCCAATAAGGAAAAACTAGGATGCCGGTGGCTGAGTCGTCAATAATTTTTCTCAAACATTTTAGGATTAAAGCAAACGGTGGAAAAGCGTAGAAAAAAGTTGATTGCCAACTAACTGTAAAAGCGTCAACTGTTGTAGAATCAGGATCCGGTCTCCATGAAATGTACTGGCTACATTTGGTATTGGTGCGGGAAGCGAAAAGATCGATTGCTGGTTTACCTAAAGTTTGAACTATCCTTTGGAAGGCCCAATCCGATAGTTCCCATTCCGTGTCTACATTAATTTTCCGAGATTCTTCATCGGCTTCTATATTGTCATATGTATTAATATATGACGCAAATAGATATATATTTCGCTTCTCACACCATTGCCAAATTGTTTTGGTCAGCTCATTTAAATGTGGAAACCGCACTCCTCCCATACGGTTAATATAGCTGATAGCAGTTGTATTATCCACGCGAAGCAATACGGAACAGTTAGAATGCAACCTTGCAAAGCACTTCAAACCTAGAAAAACCGCTAGCAGTTCGAGGTAATTGATGTGGAAAGATAATTCCTGGTTTTTCCAGCCACCGTTTGCTCGATTACCATTACAAACGGCCCCCCAGCCGGTTCTAGAAGCGTCAGTGTAGATTTCTAAATCGAAATGTTCATCTCTTCTCAACGCGTTGTATGTTAAGTTGATGTTCTGTGTCCACCATTCTAGGTCAGGTAAGATGATTTCTGACAGTCTTATTTTTGCTTCAAAGTCACCGTACTTTTGAAGGGCTAAATATTTCTGACGTTCGAGAGTTTTGGTGTATAACCAACCATATCTGACTGCAGGGCAGGCTGCAGTAAGTACTCCGATCAACTGTGATAATTCCCTAATGGAACACTTAGGAAGAGAAGAGAACTTAACGACCAATTGCATAATCCCTGTTCGTTTGTCATCTGGTAGGCCTAGTGACATATCGACGCTATTAAATATAAAACCTAAAAACTTACAAATTTGTCGTGGTTCAAGACAACTTTTTTTGTAATTAATGACAAAGCCTAAGCATTTGAGCAATGTTATTGTTTCTTTAATAATAATAATAATAATAATGTTTTATTGCAGGCAAAAATACCCATATACAAAAATTAAATAGAATAATAATTAAAAACAGTGAAAAAATACATTATAATTAGAACATAGAGGTATGTATAGGTACCCATAGTCATAAAAAAAAAACATAAGTCTTTCGTCATTTTTTGTTCTCGCTTAGGTGAACAGAAATCCAATGCACAAATATGGGGCTTGTTAGGTTGCACGAGACAGCCCTCAAAATGCTGTTACTGGAGCGTCCCAAACTCTGCCAAAAAGACGCGACCCTCGACCTCATGATGGCGTAAAAGTCCGGGACCCTCGCTTCGGCAAACATGCTCGAGGCACTGCAATATCTTGGCAATTTCATAAGAGTTCGGTAAGCATCATTGTACTGCACCCTCAATGAATTGTACATCTTTTTTGTGAAGTTGCACCAAAGTTGGCAGGTGTACATTGACAAGCAATAAGCTCTGAACAGAGTGTTTTTAAGCTATTGCATAGCTTCTATCGCGGGCCTTGAGCGCGGGGACCGAATCCAGAAATTCCGTAGCGAAAAAACCTCACGCTTTCGCTGTCTCGCTTTAACATCTATTCGACTCTATCGCACTACGCTACTCAGCCGCCATAGCTACCGGCCGCCATATTCATGTCTTGTTTGTTGTCAAGAACTTTGTCAACAAAGCGCTGTTTTTGTTTTTATTCTGTGTTTTGTGGATATTTATCGTAAATTAGAGTTATTGTTGTATTTATGTATGTACGTGTGACGTAATTTAAGTTGCAATGCATTACAAAACGTGTGAAATATGTGTTATAAGATCCGGCCGGTCAGTTGGTCAAATGCGAATCTTCATAGCCAAATTTCCTTTGAATGAAGATAGGTAAGCATATATTTTTAATTGTTATGTTAAAAAACATTGATAAGCTCTTACAGAAAATAAATTACTTGATTTAAAGTCCAAAATTTACAAAATTACAAAGTAACCTATCAATATGCTAGTGCTTGACGCATGTTACTTTTTTATCGACTGTCGATATTTTTATTATTATAATATTCCTATTTCATTTAATTTTCTCTGTTATTCTATTAATACTGCAAAACCAAAATAACAAAGATATAAGTTTAAATACACTACTATTATAATCATAATAATGTAATAAAATGTTCCAGCTAGATGTAAAAAATGGGTTAAAGTTACGGGAAAGAAGACTTGGTGTATGTACCCATTGAAAAGCTACATCAATTGGAACATATTTGTGGCAGTCATTTTCTACCAAAGGATTTCAATAAAAAGAAGACACAACTAAGAAAAAATGCTACTCCGTCTGTAGAACTTACTGCAGAACCAATGGCAGATGAGCTGTTCGTTGGATTTCCACTACACATCTTCAAAAGTGAGCAAACAGGTAAGACTTTATTTTCCAATCGTAATTCATCCTAACTCACCCTTTCCGATTACTTTAGTAACTCATGTTCAATTATATTTTGCAGAGTTATCTTCTACTTCGACTACTGCGATTCTTGGACTGGTACATCTAGTAAGTTTTTTTTTTTTTTTGGGTACTGTACGTCCGAATGAAAAAACGGAACCCTTATGTACCTTCATCTACTGGACCGATTAAGTTGCATTTTGGTACACATGCAAAATGTATCATGTGACATATGAAATGAAAGGACTTGACAAGAGAACTTTTTTTAAAATTATTTAAAAAAAATCCTCTTGACAAGTCCTTTCATTTCATTTTACATTTTTAATGAAAATTATTAAAGAAAATAGATGAAAATTTACCATTTCCCCCCTTATCTCCGAAACTGCTGATCCTAACATTAAAAAAAAAGAAAATAGATGAAAATTTACCATTTCCCCCCTTATCTCCGAAACTGCTGATCCTAACATTAAAAAATATACAGTGTACAGTTCTATACTTAAAGATTACAGCAAAACCTTTAAGAAGTCTATGGTCTTAAAATAACATGGTAAATTACTCAATATTGTGTGTACTTACATTATTATTATGCAGTTGGAAAGTATGGGGAAACATGTTTTTCAACTACAATGTTAATTCGGTTCTTGGGATTAATTCATCCCAACTACGATACCCTTCATTGTTTTTGGAATTAGAAGTGAATGACTATGCATTTTGTTTTTATTGCAGTACCTTCAACATCAACTGCTGAACCATTGCCAGTAGAATGTTCAAAAGACAGGAAAATATGTTCTATTGCGGGTAAGGTTTATGTTTATTTTAAACTTATTAAATTCACTTTACTATTTGATTACCTGTATTGAATGTATCAATTGTAAATATTACAGATACTTTTTTGTCTATTACAGACCCTTTTTCAAATGAAAATGTGATAAAAAGAATGAGACTAAGCCCAAGTAACTATTCAAGATTAGAATTAAATTTGAATTCACTTGTTCATGTGTCAGTTAATAAGCAACGTGTTTTCTACATTTCAGTACCTTCAACATCAACTGCTGAACCATTGCCAATTGAATGATCAATAGAAAGGAAAAGGTGTTCTAATTATTATAAAAAAACTTAAGTCCAAAGTTTTGCTTTATTTTATTATCATCACAGCAAATCTCATCTTATAGTCAAGTTTACCTCGGATTAGATCTAGACTATACAATGGGATTTGTCTCTGAACCCCGCTTACGCCAACGTGGAATCACAGCCGTAGCTGGTTTCTTTTTATAAGAAAATTACCACGTAACCTTAGTTCAAATCGAAAGTTACCGTTGGCCTAAGTGACCTTTGCCTTAAATTTATTAAGAATGAAACCGTAAAAATGTCAGGATCCTAAAACCCGAAATTTTTTACAGCAACATATCGATAAAAATTACGAGTGAGTAGTAGTACATCCCTATCTTGTTATTATGTTGGCAGCTTTATGTCATGTCTGCAGTCCGTGTCATTTCTGTTATGTTGGTATTCATTATTAGCTCACGTTTCATACAAGCGACGTTTTTCATTTTTATCTATGGGACTCCCGTCTTTTAATATCATATACTCTTTGTTTATTTAATAAAAGAAAAAATTGTTTTCTTATCGGTCACCACGCTCAAAAAGTGTAACTTGAATTAATATCAAAGAAAAAGAAATACTGCATAAATAAAATAAATAAATAATTATAATATATATATTATAATTGCATAAGTTGATACAAAATGCTATGCAATAGCTTTACCGCGGCAGTCCCCGAGTGCCACACGTCTTTTTTTACGTCTTTGGTGCACTTCACAAATTTGCGTGCGAGCATGTTACTCCTCACTGAGAGGGCCCTACGCTCTCTTTCTATGTCGCAGTCGTCCTGAAGTCTGTCCGTCAAAATGTGCCCTAAGTATTTAAACTGCTTTACGACCTTTATGGTACCTGGTTACCTTTAACGTTGTCACGACATTCATCGAAAGTATTGCCGATGCAAAAGATGTCATCCAAATAAATTACTGACCTATAACCCCTGTATCTCAGGTGGTTAATAACCTCCTTCATTAACTTTGTGAAAACCCTAGGAGCAACAGATAAACCATAGGGTATCGCGTTGAACTCGTATGTTTGATCAAACTGGAAACGTAAGTATTTACGATGTTCTTTGCAAATAGGGACTAAAAGGTATGCTTCCTTTAGGTCAATACTTTCCATGAAACCCTCTTTAGGTAAAAGTCTAGCTGCAGTCCTATGGTCCTCCATTTTAAAGTGAACAGTGGACACAAACTTATTTAAAGCTTTTAAATTTAAAATAAACCTTTTGCCTCCATAAGGTTTAGGAATTAAAAATATTTTGGAAATTAAATCATTTTCTGATCTATGACATGGGGATATAGCTCCTACCTCTAATAGCTTTTTGATAGCTTCCAACATATGCGGTTGGTCGCTCGGGGATACAGAGGCAGGTATAGCTGATACTCGTACTTGTTTCACTTCTTTTTTAAATGGAATGGAATATCCTTCAGATATCCACTTAAGAATTAGTGGATTACTAGTAATCTTAAGCCAGCAATTATAAAAATGCTGGATTCTCTCAGCGTGTACCTCTATTGTTGAGCTGCCGCACGCTATTTGCTCTGGGCAGATGACTTCTGTTGAGCTGCGCCTGCCTGGGGCTTGCGCGGTGCTGAGGCAGTCCTCCTTGGCCCTCCCCTCCCCCCTCTGTTCGACGAGAAGCGAGGAGGGCCTCCCCAGTTTCCCTGGGAGCGTGGCCGGTTCGATGTTGGCTGGTATGAAGTAGAAGGCGTTTTGGGAATAGGTGCGGCCTTCTTAATTTGTAAGCCATGTTTTTCAATCACTTTCGTGGCCTTTATCTTTTCAGAAAGTTTGCTTCCAAAAAGCAATTCATCACGCTCAGTATCATGCATGATATTTAAAAAAGATCTATCCAGGCCCGGAGTGACGAACCTCTTTCTCGCCTCCGTTTCTTCAAAGTGCAGATCGCAAAGCAAGCGACAGCTGTCACTTAAAAATTTAATGGTGTGAACTTTGTCTTTGCCATCGTCGAGAAGTATGTCTAAACCTTTATTAAGAGCGGCTATTCCGTGACCTAATTGCTGCTGTACTCCTTCTACTCTTTTATCACGAACACGGGTCCCTTCATTTACTGCGGCTGAAATTTCTGCGTTTAATTTAGGCGCTTGTAATAATGGGCAATTCTCTGGAATTAGACACTCTTTGTGAAGCCTCTCCTTTGTCTCCTTATTCATCCCTTTACGGAGAATAGGTAGCCAAAGTCGCGATAGGTTTTCATGGATTTTAAGGCAAACTTTGGCGTCTCCTCCGTGGACTCACCTAAGGCGGAGAGAATATCAGGATCCAATGCCGGTACTGGGGTTGGTTCCTGTTCGCCATCAGGTTTGGTCTCCTCATCGGGTGGCATGTCGTTCATGCCAGTCTGATCTATTAACCCTATGGGGTCTGGATCGGCGTCGTTACGACGTGTGTCGTCTAAAACAATAAAAAAAAAGTTAAAAATTGAGGGTAGACATGTTTTTTTTTTTTTTTCTTTTTTGCCTTGTATTAACACGCGGTTAATCTCTCAGGAAATATTATAACGCTAAGGCGGTACTATAAATAACCGTCGTGAGGATACACGATCCACCTCCTGGTATTTTATTTGTTTTAACGTAATCGTCCTTTAAACAATACGGATTACCTTTGTGCTAACACGCGGTTAACCTCTAGGTATAGTAAGTTACCTTCGTGATGACACACGGTCAACCTCCAGGCATAATAATCGAGATATTTTTCTAAAATATTTTGTCGCCAACGCACATAACACTTAATAAATAACGATTTACTAACCTGGATTTTCATCAGAGTCTTCCGATGATGAATAAATAATTCTTTTCTATTTTCTTTGTTGTTCTTCCAGTTTTTGAATTTTACGTTGATAACGTTCAATTTTATCCTGATTTCTTCTTTTCGGCATTATAATGGCGATTGTTGAGCACAAAATATTCACTAGTTGTAAGGCTCGTGCGAACGATGCCTCGCAAGAAAAAGGAATGAAGTTCACAGCGCGAACATCACGCCACGCTGCCGCGCTGGTGAGGTTAACAGATAAAAAAAAAAAAAAAAAGGACAATCGACTAAAAGTCGATTCTTTAAACGTGCGAATAGAGCCTTGTAGAATAAAGGCACTACATGGTTATTTGTATCTGAAGAATGAAGCGACTAAATATAATTGAAATTAATTGTCAGTTCATATCTACTCGTGTAATTGTATAATGAAAAGGTAAAAGTTGCACGTTCAAAGATCTGCTCGGAGGAGTGTCGTCGCATTATGTAGGTAGGTAGGTGTAGGTGGGTGGGTGGTACCTTCAAACATGAGAACAGAATTATTTAGGCATCGAGTTCTTAATAAAGAGACTTTCATGAGACAGTTGTAATGTCTTATTCCTACAACTCAAATGTTTATTATACAATCTGTCGTTCAAAATTGTTTTAATGTTTTAAAATTATCAGAGAATATAATTTATGTACCTACATATCAAACTGTAGCGAAAAACAAAATAATTGTAAAATTTTGGAGAACAGGTAAAATGAAATAATAAGTTGGGTCAATCAACATCCCAATTTGTAAAATGAAATATTTTAAAGTTTATACTAGAAGTGCATGCTTTAAAGTGACTTCTGCATCGAATACCTAACCGTTGGTATTATGTATAATTATCAAAGCAAGATGTGTGAACAGCACACCTATCTCATGCAAACAGATAAGATCAGACGGCGTTCCGTAGTTAAAAAAAAATTAGATGTCAGTGTGTAACAATTAAAAAGTAGTAGCTGCCAGTAGCGCCCTTTTTTAGAAAATTAATAATCAAATTACTTCTAGTTGATTTAGTGTTAAAGTTGCACCACTTTAACACTAAATCAACTAGATGGCGTTTGGTGTAATCGGAAGTAATATTCTATATTTTTTTAGAATTTGTGTAAACCATAAAGATAATAAACATACAATTCTAATTATAAATAATTGATTAAATTCTAATAACACTATACTAAATAATACAACTTAATTCAAGTTAATAATTGTTATATTGAGTTTGAAGGTTGGCAATAATTCCTTTTTAGATTGACTAGCGAAGAGACGCCAAGATTTTAATACATTTTGGAAAGTTTAATACTTAAGGCAAACTTAATGAGCCGTAGGAGGAGAGGGTCCAGTGTGAAAATAAAACCTTTCACGAGTATGTGAAACTAGGACACTGGTCCTTAGGATATTTCATTTAAAACCATAAAAATGTTCATCTCAACATAAGCATATTGCTCACGCCGGCTCAAGATGTGCTATGTGTACAAAGAAGATGATTTAAGGCGATTAGAGGATAAACGTAAGCAGGAAAGTTCCGTATACAGAGGTCCACGTTGCAGTCGACTTCACCTAGCTTGTTTTTATTTTTTATATGACGTGTAAAAGTGATTCCGATATCCTATTTACAGAATAAACGATTTCATTTCATTTCATTTCAGTCCCAAGTAACACAACTGGGTGGTCAAATAGCTCCATATCATATCTGTTTGTAAACTTGGGTGAAATATATAGCCATGATTAAGTTCTTTATAGGTGGAGAGAACCCTTATGCAAAAATTATAGAACCACGGGGAGAAAAATTGCAGCCTAATTTTAGTTCCAAATGGAACCCATAGGAGTTCTCACGATCACCATAAGTGGCAATTAGAACTATGGGTGTAAGTTGTACGCAGTGAACGATTGGTTGAATGATATGACATTTAAATTCGGTCATTGAGTGACAAATGAGACGCAAAGTTCTTTTTAGGGGCGATAAGTCAAGATGTGTTTTTGAATTTGGTCTGTGTATAGCCATTACATTTTGGATTACATCTATTTGATGAGTATTAAAACTTCACGTGAACTGATATAATGCAGGCGTTGATTTATAGCACAAAATCCTTGCGAATGTTTTGTTACTGTGAAACTATAGTATAGTTTCTTTGTAAATGTCGAAGCGCCTTCGATTTGATCAAGAACAATTAAATAAAGTGTGCTAAGTCAATTGGAAAATAATAGTATAATATAAAAAATAAAACTGTTAAAAACCTAACATAATGGTTTTAAACTAACTATCATGTCAAAGTACAAACTCAGTGATTATGCGTCAGTGTGATAAAACACTTCAAAACAAAACATTTCCAAGGACAACCATTTTCTAAACATGGCGATTCTTATGGCATCTCATAGTTTTTATTTTCATTTATTTGTTCTCTATTTGGAACTGTTAGGTCTAAAAATCACTTATTTGTATGTTACTAGTGGCTAACCAGTGGATGTTATTACCAGCAGTAATAATTTGCTCTATTGTAGATCTCCCAATGCTCGTGAATTAGGGGTCCTTAAGAAGTCCAAAAATCGTAATCGAAGAAGGTAAATAAATACATATTTTTGTGAAACGAAAAGGCTACAAACGAAGATGAATCACTGGTTCAAAACGAATTAATAAAAAAATAAAAAAATAGGTGAAAATGACAACGATAGAAATGAAAATGAGGAGTAACATGCAATTTTATTCGGCAAAGCAAATTAAAAGTCGCAAGTTCAAAGAACCAACATGACTGTTTTTTTTTTCTAGTTGTAAGTCACTACAACGTGTAATTTTAAAAGCACTAGTAGCAATGATTATTTTACTCATAAATCTGAAAGACTTCTTGAGTCACAATTATGTATTTTTGGAACTGTTAGATCGTTAGTGGTTTTAAATAAGTGGAAATAGCTGCTTTTGGTTTTCAAGAACCCACTATTGAAATTTAGCTACGCGTTGGAGTGGCATATTAGAGTACAATAGGCCTGAAAGATGCAATCACGTAAGGTTCCAAAAAGGTTGCAAAATGATCCAAGTGATTTAAAGGCCTCATATACCACTGTTGCTTCTAATTGCACTGTTGCTTAGAAATAAATTCAAAGTAATTGATATACTAACTTTGCCTTCTCTTTATATCTTAGAAAGTATTTTGTATGTTCGCAAAAACTTAGGACTTTTCAAAATAAGAAGCGATTTCCATAATATAAATACACGTAGTAAACATGAAATTGTGATACCCAAATTCAGATTAACTAAAACTAGCAAGTCATTTCTTATAAACAGTATCCGCTTTTATAACAAGTTGCCAAAGTCGGTTACAGAACTTAGCGACGGAAAGTTCAAAACCCACATCAAACGTGTCCTTATCAAAAAAGCATATTATAAGATAAAAGACTACGTTGAAGACAAGGAAGTTTGGCAATAATTCCTTCTGCACATGTGGCTTCCCTGGTACCTCATAAACAACATAACTATGTCAATGTCTATTAACTGCTCCCAAGTAACGATGTTTATTTAGAATTTTTTTATTTTTTTTTTATTTTACATACTTCCTTGACATAATCTTTTCATTATTTGACATTATTTAACTACAAATCGAATTCCAATTATTTATTAGTGGCTTTTGTGGACATGATATTTATTCAGATATGTTACTGTAGTTGTAATTGCAATCATGTCATTAATATTTTATATACTTAGATTATTTTATATTTTGTGAATGTGAGAACGTTGTAGGCCTAGTAGAGTGTAGATTTGTTGGCGGTTTTCTATTTTGTTAAGTACCTGGTAATTGTTGAAAGGCCTACACTGTCCTCCCATACCTATGATCACTGTTATTTAATAATATTGTAAAGCCAATTATTTTTAAAAGAGTAACCGTGGAGTTTCTTGCCGGCTCTTCTCCATAGGAAACGACTAATTGGAACCGTGCACCTAGCTTCTGACGTTTCATAAGTGCCCATGTAGGTTTATGTGAAATAAAATATTTTGATTTTGATTTTTTTTTTAAATTGGTAACAATTTAAACCCGTTTTCAACTTTTAAGTAACAAAATCGACTCTATGCAACCATAAGATTTATAGTACAAAAAAAAAAACACTCATAAGCAACTGCGAGTGGTAGGAGGTACTCATATACAAATATGAGTAGTGTTAGAAGCTATAAGTCTTATCAAACATTGTTAAACCACTCATGTACAACTTAAAGCTATAAGTTGCAAAATTCACTAATGTGCTAGTTGGGGTGAATCTACCATTTATACATAGGCTGACAATGCTGAATGTGACAGCATACCTCTGGATTGTTAATAATTAAGGGTAATTTAGCCCTCTTAGTGTAAGTTCTGCACATTTATATTATGTGAATTCAACTGGAACACCTTATTGTGTGACTGCCTGTGTTTAACCTTTAATTAAATTTAGTTGAGATGACAAAGTGAAGGACTTTATTTTAATCTAAACCTCATGCAAGTAAGCATATTTACCATTGGGTGAGCTGGTGAATAGGATTATGAAAAACGAATCCTTACAAGGTGAGAGTCCCAAGTCGTGACTTTTCTCGCGTTTTTTCCGCGGTTTAACAAAATGTTTGCAAATGTATGCACCAAGTTGTTACTCGGCTTCACAATGACGTGCCGCGCGATTGAAAATTTAAATTGTGAACAGTTTTGTAATGACATCATACTTTGCAACCGTAGCATAATGTGCCACTAAACTTAGTCCGACAGAAAATACTTCGACATCTCACACCTTCGAAGAACACTACTTCGACAGAAGCCTTCTTCGATATGCACTTGTTCGGCGGATCTCTATTTCGGCGGAACATACCTTCGACATAATACTGTTCTGAAATGTGGCAATAATAATTGAATTTCGCTTTATGGTTTTAGGTACAAAATAAAAACATAAATAATAATCAATATTATGTTTTTTATTATAACCAGTAACAAATATTTGTACAGTTATATTTTTGAATGGCTTATACAACGATACCCTACACTGGGATAGCTGCGGACAGCTAGCTCAGCTCTTAAAATCTTGAAATACATTTTAAGGTACCGGGGAAGGCTTTAGGCTATATAACATCACGCTATGATCATTAGGAGCCAAGCGAAAAGAACAAAAGTCAGTCAGTCAGTCAAGCGATAACGAAGTTATAGAGCGGGCGAGCGACGGGATGCGACGCGATGGGTGGGCCGTAATTTCACGCGGACAAAGTCGCGGACAGAAGCTAGTATTACATAAAGCTACAGCAGGCAAAATATTATGTAAGCGAAATTTATACGAAACAGTTTGTACATTCAGCAAACAATATTCATGTAATCTTTAGTCTTATGGCATTGTTTTCTTAGAAGGGAATGAGATGTAGGTAGTATATTTAGTATATGTCAACATAATATACTAATTGTACGAGTATTTGAGGGTGCGTGGAAATCAATAAATCAGTGTTTAACCAACCTGCGTGTTTTTCATTACAAGAACTAAATAAGTTTCAATCTCAGAATACAATCTATAAAGTAATAAGAATATTTTACACAGCAATTTACTAATGAATACTTGTTGTTTGATTAAATTAATTAAATTACAGCAAGTGTTGTCAAATAGTGATAATGAAGTTGTAGAAAGTTATAAAGCTCCTCATTTAACTTTAATTCTGAAAACGCCTTTGTTTTTGTGAATGGCATTGTTTAATTATAAAAGAATTAACTGATAAGCATCTTAGTATTGTTAGCAAGCTTTATTCAGCTAATCTATATCTATACTAGTATTATAAAGCTGAACAGTTTGTTTGTTTATTTGTTTGAACGCGCTAATCTCAGGAACTGCTGGTTGGAATTGAAAAATTCTTTTTGTGTTGGATAGTCCATTTATTGAGGAAACTTATAGGCTATATAAAATTACGCTACGACCAAAAGGAGCAGAGCATAAATGAAAAAAAATTCAACTGTCTAACTATCACGGTTCATGAGATACAGCCTGGTGACAGGCGGACAGACAGACAGACAGACGGACAGCGGAGTTTTAGTAATAGGGTCCCATTTTACCCTTTGGGTACGGAACCCTAAAAACTAACTCTTCAGCTTTAGAATAGACTACCTCGCAGAGTTGATCATTATTTTGCTGCGGAGTTATTATAAAACAGTTATATCACCTAAGATATTCATTGAAATTAAATGATGTAAGGGCAACTTTATTCAAAATTAAATACTTGTGATGAATAACGTATTTATTTGGATAAGGATTAATACCATGCTTATGAAAACTCCTTCGCCAATAATGCATTAATTTCGAACAAATTTGATTACCATAAAAAAAGGTTATAGTGAGTCAATCTTAAAAGATAGACATATGCTGTCGCGGATTTTTCAAAAGTGATGGAATTGTTCCTTTTTAAAGAGGATAAATTCCATCATACATGATATTTGCGTAACTTAAACCGTTTACGCAGCGCACGCAACGGAAGCTCTCAAAAAGGAATATTTTTTCCCGTTTGTGCAACATTTTTCATTTATGCTCCGTTCCTATTAGCTGTAACGTGATTTTATATAGCCTATAATATTCCTCAATAAATGGACTATCCAACACAAAAAAAAATTTTCAATTCCAACCAGTAGTTCCTGAGATTAGCGCGTTCAAACAAACAAACAAACAAACAAACTCAAACTCAAACTCAAAGCATTTATTTCAAATAAACCAATTACAGGCACTTTTGAATTGTCAAGGGGTCGGTCAGTCAGAAAGATGAAGCTAGTTGCCCATTCCAAAGCGTAGTAGGTTCCTATGGAGAAGAACGGACAAGAAACTCCATGGACACTCTTTTAAAACAAAATATTGTTACAAAATATGGGTTACATCATTCATGTTGAAGTTATACATGTGAGAACAATGTAGAAAGACGTGTACGTTAGAAGCGTCCGTAATAGAAACAATTCAAAAATTTAAATAAGCCGTGGCAGCTAAGAGATGACCAGTCCCAACTGACGGCGCCCGTTCACGAACATGACGCATGGATCAGCACCATTTAGCTCAACCATTTTGAAGGGAACTTAATGATCCAACACACACGCCACCACCAGCGAGACATTTGAGTGAGCATAACATACTTTCAGCCGCCAGGGCACATTCAAGTCAATAAAAGACATATTACCCGGTAAATGGTAGCTCTATAGTACATAGTACTCACACCTGTGCTATGCAATTATATAATTCAAGGACATTGAGTTTATACAATGCAAAAATAGTTTACAATCTTCAGCGGCTCCAATAATATTTTCAAATGCTAATCAATTAGTTTATGCGCCCTTATGGAGCAGGACCAGCATTGAGCCAAGCATTTTTGTCAGCGATGTAATCCCCCAATTTATAATATGCTTGGCTGCATAGTGTGCGTTTTATACAAGTTTTAAATTTTGTTTCGTTCAATTGGAGTATGTGACTCTTCAGCTTTATAATATTGGTATAGATTTTGAACCATTCGGAATTATGAAAATTGGTATTTTGAAATACTTATTTGTGACTTTCGAAATTAAGTTTTTCGAATTAATTACCCTAAAGGTATGACATGGCAAACATTGACTCAGTATGCAGTAAACTGTACCAGTACTCATTTGCTCTATACAAATTATTTAATGTTGTCGATGTATCAGCTCTATTAACTGTCTATCATGCCAATGTGTCATCAACCCTAAAATACGCTATTCTGGGGCAACGCCACAAATAAAGAATCTGTGTTTAAAGCGCAAAAACCATATTTTGACCTTTCCATCAGCTTATATTTATAAAGTTACAGTATTTGTTAAAACTAATAAAAATCTATTCGGTGAACTAAAATCAAAAAGATATGCACTTTAAATATCTAGTATCTATATCTATCTATGGTTGGGGAAAAAGTCTTTTCGCATTATAGTATGTATGAACTTGTAATAAAATCTCTTTGGCTATACTATTTGTATCTGGCTGATTTTGGTATCATTGAAAGTTTAAATTATATAGAACATAATTCCAAATTCAAATTAGGAAAATGTGTGATTTTCATTTGTTTTTCGTACTGTCAAGATGAGTGAATCTAATAAATAAATTCGATACATTTTAAAATTTTACTACAAAAAAGGTAAAATGCAACGCAAGCCGCGAAAAAAATTCGCGATGTTTATGGACCTAGTGCAGTATCTGTGAGAGTAGCACAAATTTGGTTTAAGCGTTTTCAATCCGGAAATTTTCATGTCAAAGATGCACGTCACTCTGGTTGCCCTATTAGTTACGGCGTAGCTGAAGAACTGGGAATTCACCACAAAACAGTTTTGGCACATTTGAAAAAAAAAACTGGGTACACAAAAAGCTCGATATTTGCGTACCTCACGAGCTCACTGAAAGAAACCTAATGAACCGTGTACTCATTTGTGATTCTTTATTACGACGTAATGAAACCGAACCATTTTTGAAGAAGCTGATAACTGGTGATGAAAAGTGGATCACGTACGAAAAGAACGCGCGAAAAAGGTCGTGGTCAAAGGCCGGTCAGGCTTTACAGACTGTAGCTAAACCCGGGTTAACTCGCAACAAGGTGATGCTGTGTGTGTGGTGGGATTGGAAGGGCATTATTCATTATGAGCTGTACCAGGCAGGACCATCGATTCTGAACTCTACTGCGAACAACTGATAAGATTAAAGCAAGAAGTTGAGAGAAAGCGGCCGGAATTAATCAATAGAAGGGGTGTGGTTTTTCATCATGATAACTCTAGACCTCACACATCTTTAGCCACTCAGCAAAAATTAAGAGAGTTTGGCTGGGAGGTGTTAATGCATCCGCCGTAAAGTCCTGACCTTGCACCTTCAGATTTCCACCTGTTTCGCTCTCTTCAGAATTCTTTAGGCAGTGTCAGGTTAACATCACCAGAGGACTGCCAAAACCACTTGTCGCGGTATTTTGATCAGTAGTCCCAAAATTTCTATAGCAATGGGATCATGTCCCTACCTACAATATAGCAAAAATGTATCGAACAAAATGGTACCTACATACTATAGTTAAATGTAAATAAACTATATATAAAAAATGTTTTGAATTTTCTTAAAAAAATGCGAAGAAACTTTTTCCCCAACCTACTAGGTATATATTATAATAAAATCGTAGCGAAGTCAAAACTGTACATTGAATATTTTTGAAAAAAAGTAATTGCCTAAAAAATTTGGGAACGATTCTGATGCCGACAATATAGTTTTTAGAATTTTTGTCTGTTTGTCTGTTTGTTTGTTTGTCTGAATGTATGTTCCAGCTAAACGCAAAAACTACCGGACAGATTTTGTTCAAATTTTCGTAGGTGAGACTGAGATGAGAACGAACACAATGTATCAGTGTATGCAGTCGAGTTATTCCATTACTACTTCGCTGTGTTAATAGGAAACGAATTTATCAGATAGTTACAGATTTAATCTTTTAAATGATTATAATACCTTATGGATCTAAGCAGTCATGATAATTTATGCTATTTCAGTCAACTTTCAACAAAGCAATGCAAATCTGATTTCGATTCCAAAGAATTGATATTTATGTGCTTCTTTTTAGGGATCCGTACCAAATTGGTAAAAAAGAACCCTTATGGTGCGAGTCAGTCTGTCTGTCCATCTGTCTGTCACAGCTAGATATCTCAAGAACTACTAATGCTATCAACTTGAAATTTCGAATAATTTTAGATGACGTTTGCCCAACTATGTTTGGGGCAAATAACAAAGTTTATTTTTTTGCAACTTCGACTTAACTGGGTGTCTTAAAAATCGAAGTGGGACTACTAGGGTATGTGGGGTATCGTATGAAAGAGCGCTATTTGCACATACTCATAAATTTTTTTAGACCCCATTTTTTTGACTTTTGACAAAAAAAAATAAAAACCATTCCCATTTATCTCCGTTGTTTGCATAGAAAAAATCTGAAATTATTTTATGTAATAGTAGTTTATGTAAAGATTACAGAAAAAATAAAACGGTTTCTCTAAATAACACACTTTTCAGAAATCATCAACAAAAATTAGATTAGTTCCATTATCGGTCAAGAGATGGCGCTGACCTAAAACTGCAATATTGTACACCGCAGTGTTAAAATTCTCTGATGAATATTGACCTCGTCGATGAAAATTTAAAAACATTTCACGGTTCACAACCAAAATGTCCTCCTTCCTACCTACTCGCAGATTGCTTTGGGTTAAGCACAGTAAGTTGTAGTTTTTTCTGGGCACATAACTATTTAGGTACTAATACGAATAAAGAAAGAAAGAAAAAAGAAAAGAAGAAAGAAAAAGAAAATAAAGAAAGAAAGAAAATAAATTTATTTGACGCAGTTTAAGGCACACAATACTGACACAGAACACAAAAAAAGACAGAAAATACTTAAAATAGAAATGTGTGCCTCGCGGCTACGCCAAATAGGCCCAGTTCAGCATAAATGCCAGCCAACTAGTGCCTGACGCTGGTTTTCAACTGGACCTTGTAAAGCTATACAATTATGATGGTACGGAACCCTCGGTGCGTGAGTCTGACTCGCCCTTGACCGGTTTTTTAACATTTTGTTACTGTAATTATGATAGTTCGAAGAACTTTATAGGATTTTTTTTTTGGGTGGGTAATTATCAAATAACTTCTCCCGCTCTGAGGGGAGCGGGAGGGCGTGTCAGACTTTTACTGACTAAAACTCGCCTGTGTTACTTCAGTTGCCTTTGTGCCAGGGCCACGGTATCCCTTTCGGAAAAACCCGCAACCCTGGCAGGCATTGGTCCTAGCGGACCCCGTCACAGTTCGTGCTGACGTCAACCTGGGCCTGGTCCTTACCAGACGGCGAGCTGCCCATTGCTCGCCGTCCGCAAGCCCGCGCCTACGGTGGCCGGGAATCGCCAATTGATTCCCGCCGCCCAGGGCGTCTTCTGCGGCGACTAGGGGCGTGAGGGCGCACAGACTACCTCTCCCTCACGCGTTCCGCCTCCTCCTTCGCAAGCATTACTGCTTCGCAGAAGGAGGTGACGGCCTCCCATGCACTCTCACTGCGTACCATGGACCATTACGGGACACTGCACGCTAAACAAACAATTCCACACAATAGACATATCGGACAATCCTCTGTGCAGAGCTTACATGGAGGCTGAGGAAACCGTCGCGCATGTGCTCTTTGAATGCACAGTCGTCACCCAGATTAGAACAGAGACCTTCGGGGCACTCTGATCTTTCACAGATGTTCTAAACATACCGGGAGACGTAATTAACTTCTGGAGGGAAGTGGGCTGGTTAGAATAACCACTGATAGCCGCCATGGCACATGTACAATGGTCCACCTGAAGGACTCTAAACGTGCGGAAACCAAACCCTTTACCATAGAACATAGAACTGTACGTCGCTTGCTCCCGCGTCACCAGTCCTGACTCTGTATATTTTGACTGCTGTGACCAAAACTACAAATGTAGTGTTCAGGGAAGTTTTATTTCCCTTCGCCCGAGACCGTGACCGAAAGTGGACGTGTATCAAAATTTTAAATATAATATTAATTTAGCATCCCTATCGCTTAAGGGATTCTCACCTCTACGTAAATACGAGAAGTGAGCAAATTCGCGTAGTAACGGGTTGATACCGGCTTGTCCCCAAGCTCACGAGGTGTGATAACCGCGCTCCCGCCTCACCTCCGCAAGAAGAAGACACTCTCCATAATTGCCGTCCCGCTTGCACAGCAACTGCGTGCGCCGTGACTTACCTCCTACCGTACTGCATCGCTTCAAGGGAGCTACGCGCACACGCCGGCCACCGTTACAAGGTATTACGAATTTACGGAAACATGAACAACTTGAGGCGTACACCACCCCCATCGCCAGCCGCATCCGTAGCTAGCGACTCTGAGACTCTTCTTGTGAGAAACCCAACTATCTCTCTAACCGGATCTGCTCCAAACCTAAACAGCATAGATGTAAATGTCACGGCACGCAATAACAAACGTAGGCGAGAAGATGATATGGTCGCTTTTATGCAGGAGATACGGGACTTATTACAGTCGTCCACCGCGCAATCGGAAAATAAATTTAAATTATTACAAGAATCAATGAGCGAAATTATAGCACAGAACTCAGAAATGAAAAAATCCCTAGCCTTCGTTACTAAACAATACGATGACATAATATTAAAAATAGATGATATCGATAGAGAGCGAAAAATCGATCATACCTATATAAACCAACTCGAAGATAAAGTTGAGAATCTGGAACGTATATTATGTCTCACAAAAATAGAGATGAGAAATATCCCAAAGAAGGAAGGAGAAAATAAAGAAGATCTGCATCGTATCGTATCAGAAACAGCTGAAGTTCTGGATATCCCTCTCGAACAACGCGATATTAAGGATATTTTCCGCATAAATAAAAAAGGTGGAGGGCCATCTATTATAGTCGACTTCGTCTCAGTAAATACGAAGGAAAATATTCTGCAGAAAGTGCGTAGCTTCAACCGCAATAACGCCCGAGCTAAGTTAAACACATCCCATTTAAATATATCAGGTGAATTAAAACCTATTTATCTATCAGAGAGCTTGACTATAAAGGGACAACGTTTATTCTATCTTGCGAGGAAATTTGCGAGCGAGAATGGCTTTAGGTTCTGCTGGACCTCATTTGGAAAAGTTTTTCTTCGACTAAAAGATGGAGATCAATACATACATGTAAGAAACGAAGCTGATCTAAAACCTAAATTACCACAATGACTGGATAAAGGACCTGCAAGTACCACTTACCTACTGCTATTTGTTTTATTTTTATTTTTTTATTTGCAATTGCTCTCTTATTGTAAAACACGTAAACAGAAATCAATCAGATACATTTTATCAAAACCATTTAACACAAGAACACAATTACACATTATACATCTAACAAACATTGACATCACTTACATACATATACATTATTGTTCTCCTGTAGGTATGCCTGACACCATTTATTCAGCTCATATTTTCACCCCGTCTATCATAGTAATACGCACCCTAACATGCAACCAAAAAGGTACATGGTTATTCAATGGCTAATACGGACACTAATATCTCAGCACAGATAGATAACTTTACAGTGGCATCTTCTCATCTTTGTGATACCGACGCCTGTAACGAGATTATAAAAACCACAAAGTCATCGCTAAAAATTATAACTCAAAACATCCGAAGTATCTATAAAAACTTAGATGGTTTCCAAGCTCAACTGGCCAGGCTATCGTGTGAAATTGACATCATAATCTTGACAGAGTGTTGGCTAAATGATCACAAACCGATACCGACCATGGAAAATTACGTGTCATACTCTAGCAAAAAATGTCTAAATCAAAACGATGGCATTACAATATTTGTTAAAAGCAATCTCCAATGTATGGTTGAAGAACCGGAACCAATAGGTGCTAATTTTCTACTATTAAAAATTGATTCCGATATTTGTATTCTAGCTTCCTATAGATCCCCATCAATATATTGTACTGATAGCTTCCTTAACTCCCTAGAAAACATTTTAAGTAAATTAAAAGCACATAACATCATTCTGATAGGTGATATAAATATAGACATAAAACCTAATAATTCAGATAGAAATAGTTCATCCTATCTTAATCTTACTGCAGAAATGGGCCCTCTACCGGGACATACCCATCCTACAAGATTGCATAGTTGCCTCGATCACGTAATGATTGGTACCACTACTTGTGCAACAGTCATGGTTATAGATTCCACCGTCAGTGACCACGCCTCCGTAATGCTATGTCTAAGTAACGTCCCCTATAAAAACAAGAATCATATAAAAATATACATCACAAAAGTAAACTATGAGGGCGCCGTTGAACAATTAAAAACTACGGATTTTAGTTTTATTTCACAGAATTGTGATGCAAACGAAGCCGCTTCACGGTTTGTCGAATGTCTTATGTCCACCGTATCCCAACACTCAAAAGTAGCGAAAGTCTGCAACCGTAAAGTAGTCCTTAAGCCTTGGATCACACCTGGCCTCTTACGGTGTATTCGACACAGGGATAAGCTCCACCGAAAATTCCTGGCAGACCCAAAAAACGGAATAGTTGAGCTATCATACAAAAGGTATCGTAATCATTGTAATCTTGTACTCAGGAAATTAAGAAACGATCACGAAAGCTCCGCTTTAAAAACTTCAAAGGACAACAAGGAAACATGGAATATTATAAAATCTATAACCAACCAAACTAGGAAACAGTTGTCGGCTGATAAGCTTCTACCTGCTACTGAAGATGTGGATGCGCCTAATGCCATTGAACAAATAAACCATTATTTTTCGAATATTGGAAAGCAATTGGCAGACACTATTATCAAAAACCAAAATTCCCCCCCAGTTGCCCCATATAAAACTGAGTCACCCCCCGCGCGAGATTCTATGGTTCTACTTTCTCCGGACGAGGCAGACGTAGAGACAGTTATTAACAACCTAAAAAATGATTGTGCTACAGGATGGGACTCTATTCCGACTCAACTCCTCAAACTGGGTAAAGAAGTACTAGTACCACCTCTTACAAAGCTTTTTGGAGCCTGTTTTGAGCAAGGAGTTTTTCCCCGTATCTTTAAGAAATCTTTAATCACACCTGTTCACAAGGGTGGAAACCAAGACGATGTTAAAAACTACAGACCTATTTCAGTTTTGTCAGCACTGTCGAAAATAATGGAAAAATATTGAACCGTAGACTCATGAAATATTTAGAGCACTACAAATTATTAGCGGACACACAATTTGGTTTTAGGTCCGGGAAAAGCACTGCAGACGCAGTTAATCAACTTGTGGATTACGTGAGTGGAAAAGTTGACTCAAAGCAAAAATGTCTGGGTGTTTTTCTAAACCTAGCCAATGCGTTTGACACTGTCTGTATTCCAACCCTTGTGGCCAAGTTAGAACATGCTGGAATCCGGGGAAGAGCTCTAAGCATATTTACAGACTTTCTCAATGACCGGACACAAAAAGTGAAGATTGGCGAGATCATTAGCAGTGAAGACAGAGTTGATTATGGTGTGCCTCAGGGAAGCTGCTCTATGTGAATGACCTTTGCCAGCAGTCTCTTACTAACGGTAAAATATTTAGTTATGCAGATGACACCGTACTAATATTTCATGGAGAGAGTTGGGAAGCGGCACGGCAATCTGCAGAGGTAGGGTTACGTAAAATAATACACTGGCTGGAAGTTAACTTACTGACTCTCAATGTCTCGAAAACCTCATTTCTGCAATTTAGTTTCGCCAAAACTAAACCTACAGTAATAAGCCTTAAAGCACACTCCTGTGATGACCCCAACAACAGTCTGCCATGCTCATGTCTTCCAATCACACAACAAAAGTCAATGAAATACCTGGGTGTGATTCTGGATGAGGGACTTAGCTGGCGTCCCCACATTGAACAGACTGCCTCCCGTGTTAGGAAACTTATATGGGCGTTCAAGAGACTGCGGCAAGTGGCCGACTTTAAACTTCTCCGCGTGGTGTATTTAGCACTAGCACAGTCAATCATAGGTTATTGTATCACGGCATGGGGAGGGGCTTGTAAAACCTACATGATACACCTCGAGAGAGCTCAGAGATCTCTGTTAAAAGTCATGACCTTCAAACCGTACCGGTTCCCTACAAAAGCCCTGTATGAGAGTTGTCAGGTACTTACTGTGAGACAATTATACCTTCTCAATCTCATAATAAAACAGCATGAAACCACACCGGTAAATCACACAACAAAACATAAAAGAACTATCACTAATGTATGCCGGTCAGTCAAGTGTAAGACCGCATCCGCTCGGCGGCAACGCCTATACCTAGCTACTTATATTTATAATAAAGTAAACAAACTTCTCCACATCAACCCACTTACAAAAAATAAAACTAAGATGAAACTAAACACATGGCTTCAAACACTGGATTACACACAGACAGAAAACATACTTAAAGCACAATACTTGTGATAATTAAATATTACCTATAAAATTAGGCACACAAATCCTTACATATACGCAAAGTTCAGCCACCAATCACAATCACTCTCACTCACTCACACACACACACACCCTTACACATACACATTAACACAACAAACACACACGCACACAAACCACTCAAGAGCATGCTTGCACTACATTAGATTCCTACATTTTAAGTTATTTAATTTTTAATTTTATTGCATAAACTGTTAAAGTTCAAAAACGGGTGAAGACACTGGCTCCTGTAACACAGGTATCACCTAGCTCAGGAGTCAGGGCTTCAAATTAAAATGTAAAAACTTTTTTATGTCAATAAAACATATTTTATTTTATTTTTATTTTATTGAAATGTGGCTGGTATTTTAGTATATTATGGTGTTTTACGACTTCCACACGAACGAAGTCGCGGGCAGAATCTAGTACCACATAAAACTGCTCTTCTAGGCAAAAGTTTTTTTGAAATGACATCTAAAATTTACAACAAAATACCTGTGGACATTTTAAACATCAAGGACCTCCCACTATTCAAATATAAATTGCGTATTTTTTTTATTGACAAAGCTTACGTGCTTCGTCAATAAAAAAAATACGTTACCGTGAATTTTAATAATAGACATTATAATTCTTAGGTATTGTGAAAATCGGACTTTTGAACATCGGAACATCGAAATTCGGAATAAAATATTTCGGAGTATTTGGGTGTTCCCCATATCACTATCATAAGTCATAAGTCATTTATTCATTTGTTTAACATAGGTATGTATAATAATAATGCTATAAAAGATAATAAAGAGTGCGCTATGTTATGCCAGAGAGCGTACAAATGATTGTAATCAATAATCACAATAAGAACACAGATTAACACAATATAATCACACAATTCATAATGCGGATTCATTAATAAAAATTATAGCAACAGAAATCAATGTCAATAAAAATAGAAAAAATAATATAAAAATGTCAATAAAGTAGGTATGTACATATCAACACAGACTGAAAACAAATAATAATAAAAAATAATAAGACTATGTCAATATACAATGCTAATGTCAATATGCAATACTAATGTCAATAAACAATGCTAATGTCAATATACAATACTAAAGTCAATATACAAAAAATAATATAATTATGTATTTTATTAGCATGTCAACATTCTGTCATTACATTTTTGTCTGTTATGAATTCCGAAATACTGTAATATGCTTTGTTCACTAGTAAAGATTTTAGCCGTTTCTTAAATAAGCTCACGTTTAATTCTTTGATTGACCGTGGTATGTGGTTAAATATGACTGGTGCCATGCAAAATACACTTTTGTACATTAATGCTGTGTGGGACCTTCTTACGCACAAGCTATTTTTATCCCGTCGACTTCGGTTATTAATATCCGACATTTTTTTAAACAAATTAGGAGTGGTCTTAACAAATACAGCAACTTCAAAAATATATAAGGATGGAAGAGTTAAGATTTTAAATTTAATAAATAATGGTTTACATGTTTCTATGACCTGCAAACCAAACATTGTCCTGATACACTTTTTCTGTGCTTTAAAAATAATTTCTCTATTGGTTGAATTTCCCCAAAAAATAGCACCATATCTCAAAACTGAACCCACCAAACCATGATATGCTGTGACTAAAGCGTCTACAGTCACCACTGAGGTAAGTTTATATAAGGCATAGGTAGACTTACTAATTCGCTTGGTTAGCTCCTCCGTGTGTGTTTTCCAATCTAATTTATTGTCAATTGTTAAACCTAGGAATTTAGATGTGTCTACTTGTGTTATGCGTTGGCTGTCATAATATATATCCATATTTGTGTTTGAACGTTGGCCAAACATCGTTAATTTTGTCTTTTCAATATTTATCTTTAGATTATTATTTTCTAACCATTGTACTATGGAGGTTATTGTCTTAGTAATTTCGTCGTTATAGTTTTGAGAGTTTGTGCTATTAATGGTCACAGTGCTGTCATCGGCAAATAGTGACATAGGGTGACTCGTAACTCTTGGCATGTCATTTATATAGATTATAAATAGAGGAGGCCCTAAAACACTACCCTGGGGTACGCCATACGTAATTGTTCGAAGATCAGACTTGTAGATTCGTTGACATTTAGTTTTAAAATCGATTTCAGATACTTCAACGTACTGTTTCCTGTTCTTTAAATAAGATTCTATTAAATTCAAGACATTACCTCTAATGCCGTAGGCGTCCAATTTACTTAGCAAAATATTATGGTCCACATAGTCAAACGCTTGAGTCATGTCACAATATATTGAGCACACAGGTATTCTATTGTCAACATTCGTATAAACATTATTTAAAAAATCGTAGTTGGCCATATTGATAGTTTTGCTTTTTCGAAAGCCTTTTTGCTCCTCTGTCAAAATGTTTTGTTTATCCAGGTATTTATAAATATGTGCATAAATGTATTTTTCAAATACCTTGGATATAATTGGAACAAGCGCAATGGGCCTATAAGACTCCATGCATTCTTTATTATTTTTCTTAAATAGTGGTTTAATCACAGTTGTTTTTAGGTTAGCTGGATAGGTACCGTGTGCTATGCACAGATTGAGAATATAACTCAAATGTCCACTAATGTAGTCCGAGACGTACTTAATTACATTGGTAGAAATTTCATCATTACCAACACTACCAGTATTTTTTAAAGACTTAATTATGGTTTTGATGTCATTTTCATTACTTGGTGCCATAAACATCGAATTACTAGACTTTGAGATATTAGATCTTGTCGACAAAAAAGTTGTTAAAGGCTTTCGCTATCTCGTACGGATGTGTTACTTTTTTATTTCTAATTTTAATGTTTCCAATTGAGTTTTTATTAGGCATAATCATCTTTGTTCGATTAATGATTTCCCATGTGGCTTTCGACTTGTTAGTTGATGATTTTATTTTAAAGATGTTCTGAGCACGTTGTGTTAATTTAACAATTTTGTTGTATACTGCTGTATATTTTTTGAATTTTTGTTTGTTTTTTTTCATTGCGTTCCAGTCGGTAACGCCAGAGAAGTGCTCTTTTATTTTTACTGCATGTTTTAATTCCCCGCGATACCCATTGTGGTCTTTTGTGTATGCTTAATTTGATACGTTTTAATGGAAAACATAAATTATACATAAGGGTAAATCTATCCACAGTCCTAAAACTCTCCGTCTCTAATCTTCTCGTCCCACATGCCGCAGTGTCTCAAGACGAAAGTCTTTGACCAAGATAGATAGATAGATAGAATACTCTTTATTATGTACACCATAAAAATTACAGATATAAATGTAGAACTGTTACATAGGGTGCCACAATGGGCGGTCTTATCGCTAAAAGCGATCTTTTACAGACAACCTTTGGATGGATCAAAAAGTAGAAGGACAATACTGCAGGTAGTCAGTGGTGTACCATTTACATATACAATAAATACATACATACATAAAGCATATAGATAATTATCCATACAAATATATATATGCAATACAATATATATATACATAAAATAATAAACATGATACAAGAGCAAGGAACTTTAAGTTATGATGATGTTTAAGGAGAGAGGAAGTGATTTTTAACCAGAATTTTAAAAGTGGACAAAGATTGAGCACGCCTTATCGAGACGGGCAAGGCATTCCATAACCGTACTGCTTGAACTGTAAAAGACTTGTCATAAAAACTAGTGGAATGCATTGGCATCTCTAGTCTCAAGTTTTCCGATGACCTCAGATATCTATTATGTGTGTCATGAAGGAACTTGAAACGTTCTTTAAGATAAGAGGGGGTTTTAGGATTGAATAGAATACTGTAGAGCTGAAATAAGATATGAGAATTCCGGCGAAGACGTATGGGAAGCCACTTGAACTTTGTACGAAACTCAGAAATGTGATCATATTTGCGCAGGCCAAATATAAATCTAATGCAAAAGTTTTGAAGTCGCTCAAGTTTATCTAGTTGTGCCTCAGTAAGATCGAGATAACTGACATCAGCGTAATCAAGGATGGGAAGTAACAGGGATTGTGCAAGCGCAGTTTTAGTAGCAGTTGGAAGAAAGTTCCGCAACCGTCAAGGCATGTTGCCAGTGATAACTTATGGCACTGAATCGTGGTCACGCACAATGCGCCTTATTATAAGGCTATAACCTAGGGTTATAGCCTTATAATAAGGCGCATTGTAGCAATTGTCGTTGGCTTCCATACGCCAACAGTTGGGAATGTATTGGCAGACGGTTAGTTATTCCGCCAACCTAAACTTAAAATAGGCTCATTGTCATAAACATGCACTATTTGCCCAACGGATAGCCAAAGACGGGCCTGCTGTTACTATTCCTATTGTTGGGTGATATTTGTAGGGATTTAAGTTATGATTACAACATTGGGCTAACTAACGCGGGCCTGCTGCTTCTATTCCTACTGTTAGGAGTTTTTGTAGGGATTTAAGTTATGGTAACGACATTGGTCCAACTTAAAAACCCTTCAATGGGCCAATTACTGCTACTCCAACAGGGTGGTAGCGGGGTGCGCGGGGAGCGGGCGGCGGCATGTGTCGCCCGGCCCGCCCGCCATTTTGTTATTCATTTGTGCACCTGCGGCTGCGGAGTGTTTGTGTTTGTTTTGTTCGCATCAACAAAGATATTAGCCTGATATCAGGCTGGCAGGCTGTGTTTTAGTTTAGTTAGTTAACCCTTAGTGTTTGTGAAAGTGTTAAATGTATAAAGTTGTGGAGTTTTACGACGATGATGGGTACGGTGGGGAACTCGGTGTGGTGCGTGGATAATGGATGACGCCACGGAAGACTTATTGCATGTGTGTTACAAAACGTGTAAAAATCGTCGCTGCTTATTTTGACGCCGATAAGGTTCATGTACAGCGACGCGCATACGGCCGGCGCTGGCGAGACGTGTCGCTCTAAAACCAGCCAAAGAACCAACCAACATACAACCGCTTGCGTAAATGTATTATGTGTCGTTGGGCCTACCCATAACACGTTTTCGTCGACGCCGGGCCTTCGTAGGGCAATGTCCGTTGGCCCCATCGCAAGTTGGGCCTTCGTAGGCAAATCTACGTAGGCCATCAGTTGTTGGCCCAACCCGCAAACTGCCCGCCAATTGTATGCATTTGCCAACTAACCAGAGGTATGTAGCCCAACTAAATGCCAACAAAAATGCTACTAGGGAAGTCACCCATAGGGCAAAGGATAGGGCTATGCTTGGAGTTTCCCTACATGATCAAATCAGAAATGAAGAGATCCGCAAGAGAACCAAAGTAACCGACATAGTCCGAAGAATTGCCTAACTTAAGTGGCAGTGGGCAAGGCATATTGCTCGCAGAACAGATGGCCGATGGAGCCAAAAAGTTTCTGGAGTGGCGACCACTTACCGGAGAATTAGCGTTAGAAGAGTAGACGTAGCATTGTATACATGCTATCAGTATTGTAAGAGATGCATTTATTTACCCTCTTTGCCTATTGCATATTCAAAAACAATTAAGAAGTAGTGCTGTTCTGATCTGGCGGCAAATGTTCATTCTAACCAAATGAGTTTGGATATCGGTGGTGACAACGCTGCTACATACTTTGGAATCAAAGCAACTTCTTGAACCCATACGACGTAACTTTCAAACTTGCTGCCAGTAGTTCATCATCATCATCATCATCATCAGCCTATAGCAGTCTGCTACTGGACATCAGCCTCTCCATTTGCACGCCATTCAGCTCGATTCTCGGCAACTCTCATCCAGCTGCTACCAGCCACCCTGCGAAGATCGTCGATTCGCGGTCTCCATTCAAAAACACGTCTACCCCAACGGTCATCGGTTCTACAGCTAATATGGCCGGCGCATTGCCACTTCAGCTTGCTTATTCTGTGAGCTATGTCGACAACTTTGGTTGTCTGTCGGATCACCTCATTCCTGATTAGATCCCTCAGAGAAAGTCCAAGCAATGCCCATTCCATAGCTCGCTGAGCGACCTTGAATTTATGTACCAGCCGTACCGTGAGTGTCCACGTTTCAGCGTTTGTGCCAGTAGACAATTTAATGTGTATTTTTTGCTGAGTCAACTTAGCGACTGAAAGAGTGCAGCGAACAGTGAATGGTAACGAGAATGTATATGTGAATGAGTTTATGAAAGCTGGTTATCTGGATGCACCGCTGCACTACAGGTAGTAGGTGTAGTAGTGAGCGCCAATCCTGTTTGGCGCTAACGAGCGAGCACAAAAACCTCTCAGGTGTTACTATTATTTGTCTACTCTCGCGTTCAGTTCGTCGTCGCGTGACGACTCTAACCGGATTCCTTGCACTCACCGAGGGTAGCTGATGTATGTACGGAGACGTATATTAGACAAACTATTTTTCGTAGAATATCATAACATGACTGCCTTGGTGCTCTAGTCGCAAAGCGCTACTGCTGAGCATGATATCCTGGGTTCTATTCCCGAGTCGGGCAAAGTGTTAATGGGGTTTACCATCTAGCATTTCTCAGTAGTAGCCTGGAGTTGATTTATGCCCGGGTGATGGCAATACCACAAGTAGCAAAATGTGGTCCTATAAGTATTCTAGGAGCATGTTTTTTTTAGTCCTATAGAAATCCTTTAAACGTTTATAGAACCTCATCTGGGCGCAGTTTATAGGACTATTACGCCCTATTGTCGTTTTTTTACAGTCCGGTACAGTGCAATTCGATTTTATAATCATATTATTATGTGTTTTTCCTGGTTTAATTGATCCAACAGTTGTCAGCGTGGTGCCATTACTAGAGCAGTCATTCTTTTTTTTTTTTTGTAACCACCATTACAAAAAAAGTGAAGAATGAGTGCTGGTGTATTAAGAAAAAAAAAATTGGAAATAATCCGCATCACAAAATGTATTAGCATATCATACGTAACTTTTACCTTTGACTGTTGTGTAAATAATGCCTACTCAACTTGCGAAATTAATTTAATTGATAAAATGTTTGATCATAATAAATAAATCTTCATGCCCCTTCAAAACTCAACATTTTTTATTTTTTTTATTCGAAAATATTTAACAAAATGTTAAGCTGTCAAAGGATCTGGATCACATGCCAAAATATTGCATTATCAAAACTTGTATAATACAATTAAGTCAAAGTACAGGACATACTTACTTCGCCATAATATGTAGAGTTCTAGGCCGATTACTTTAGTAATAGCATATGTAGGACAGATATAAGTAGAATATTACCTATAAAAATCGGAAGACATGCTAGTTTGGTGCTAACAGTCCTTTAGAAGTCACGACTAAGATAAATAAATCCTATAATAATCTTGACCGATAGCAGCTTTACCTAAGACGCATACAGAAGTGCATGTAAGAATCAAACATGACATTATGGGGGGAATTAGAATTCGTTAGATTTCGTTCGTTCGACGGATCTATACGAAATCTAATTTAGAAAGATGTGTTGATGATTTATAAGGTTAAAATTATGTAAATACATATCGCACCCCCGGTGCAACACTGTCACTTATGCAAAAAGTAACTTTTTCAGGAAAAGTATTTTAAACTTAAGTATCCTATCCTATACATAGTTGATGGCACTTCCTGATTAAGGGAAGATGAATAGGTTATATCCTGACGTGTTCTTTTATGTTTATAATAAAATAAATGAAACCAAATAATTAAAATTAATACACTTCTTCTGAAGCATAAGTATTTTATAGTTTGCATAAGTGACAGTGTTGCACCGGGGGTGCGATATGTTTTATTGTCGCGTAACATATTTTGATCAAGATACAACTTGACACGGACCTGCAAATTCCATAAAACGCAAGAAAATTTGAATTTTGTGGGCTACCACAGCGCATCCACCTTAACAAGAGTAAACAATCGTATTAAATGCATTTATAGAATCAAAAGCGACACTTTGCTAGTTAGTTTTATAATATGCGCTTATAAGACTGCAAGTTCTAGTAAGAATCGTATAATGTAAACTTGTAAAGGTTTATAAAACGAGTATATTATTATAGAATCGTATGTACTTGTAGCGCGAAACGATAAGTCTCATAATGTAGGAGAATTTTGCATGGGTAGGCTCACCCCCTATTACGTGGGACTCAAACATAACCGGCGAAAGTGGATGTACTATAGGTACCTTTGCCTAACCCCTTGGGGCAAACAGGCGAGATCTTATGTTAATATCATAGCAAAATAATGATAATATTATATGTTGCATAATCTAGTTGTAGCAGCATCGTCACTAGATGAGGTCGATCAGTGAGTTATGTTAAACGTTCGCTGCTGTAAGGACCCCTGTTGCCGCACATAATGAAATCACTGGTTTGGTAAACAGAGCACATTCGTTATTTGTGTTCAAACTAAAAGGCAACGGGTGGAATTCTTAGCCAGAGTCGTTCGATCAACGACTCAAGAGTAACAAACATGTATCCACAGAATATGTACATTACTTGTATGAGTTACAGTCAAGCTATGTTATTAAGTGACTCGACATAAGTTAAGGCTGTTGTGCCCAAACTTAGCAAAGTCAAAGTGTCGCCAAGTATTGGGCAACTCATCGAGACACCCACTATTATTGATTAGCTCGAACATTGTTTGAGCCACAAACTACAATGGAACGTTGTAACTAAGATGTTGAGCGGAGAGTTGGGGGGGAGGGGTTCAATATAGTGAGATATTTCCTCTTAATATCGCTGAGTAGGAATAAATCTAGCGCACATCGGCGGCGGTCGGGACCGTGCCACAGAGCATGTTCTACAGTCACACAACTCCGAACAAACGCAGAGCACAATTCGGGACAGTTCCCATATTTTGGACATCGAATGTCGCGGAGATAAGAGATTGTGACTAGATTTTGAACATTTATAATTATAACGGGAATAGGCCTTCAGATATGAACCAGTTTACTGCAAGAGTTGTCTTAGCTAATTTCGCTATGAAGCGACAGGTTACCTGGACCGCAGCGGGTCCATTCACAGGAACTTTCCATACTTTCTTTCTTTCTTCTATTTGTTCTGTGTTGTGAATACTTGTGATGACAAGTCTCCTTTTTACATTTAAAATGAACCATTTTGATACCAGTTTTTAACATAGGTAGTCCTGTGTTCTTTGTGTAAAACGGGTCACCTGAGTGGTCTCTTATTATCTTAAGAAAGTGTAGGTGCAATAGTCCCTACTTGCAGCACTGATTCGTCGCGACACTACATGTGAGTGCGACTCGCACGCGGCACTGTAGGCACCTCCATATATCAGCGACTTTGATACAATTTGCCGTAGAAAGTCGCCACTTTGATGTATTACCGGAAAAATAACAGAGCCAGATTAAACGGCGAGTCACATCTTACTGGCGGCGTGCACGCGGATAGTGCCCTTATGTCCACGACATACAAGTCCATATGGCGTGACACACGCGCGTGGTCACCCGACCCACCCGTCACCACCGGCGCACTAAATTCAGTTCTATGTCAGTAGTTTTAAGGTTAGTTTTTGCGGTGCGTCAGTGACACGATCGGAGAATTCAGCCATTATTCCGTCGGATGACTTTTCGTGAAATTTACTATTGCGAGGTTTTGTTCGTAGCGATTGTTTATGGCAGATTAAGGCGGGAGTCGATATGCTTTGGGCTCTTTTATGTTCTGCCACCGGCTTACGTTACCGTGTTTACGGATTTTCCCTCTAAGCGGATAAAAAATACGTCTGTAGCTTTTTGCGTATGAAAAATAAACGACGTATTTATGCGCCACCCCCTCAACCCCGCTCCCCGCACCCCGCACCCCGCCACCCGAAGATTATCTTTTTATCGAAACAATGTTGTCCGTCTGAGATAAACGATCGCCGTGATTCGGCACAGGCCAAGGGCTCGCGGAGTTTACTAATAAAAAATCCGATGTACAATATTTTATTCACTGCGAAATAAAGTTTTCAGAGAGTATTTCTGGCCTCAAAAAGCCGGCAAAGTTGTGGGTGAAAAGTACGGGCGATTGTGAATAGTTTTTGTTTGTTAATTGTGTAGCGGCGGGTCGGGGCACACCGCGACTACTCAGGGCAGGCTAGGACGAAACGGGCCAAATAATACAAGATATTAAGACGTGCTGCAGGCTGCTACGACTTGATGCGCTGTGCTACGAAGTGACTCGTAGCGCTACGACATAATATCATGTGCTACGAAGTGGTTCATTAATAATAATAATAATAATCATCTGGATTCAGCGATCATTGTGCCGATAGTCGTATCAGCCAATGGCTTAATTGCCAAGAGCCTTGACCAACATCTAAGGAGGCTCTCGTTGGGCGGCTGGATCAAGGGCTTGATTCAGAGAGCGGTACTTCTGGACACGGCTCGCATTGTTAGGAGGTTCCTCTCCCTGGAGCCCTGACCGCCGGTAGCTTGGACCCTGTTCCCGATACCGGTGGGCTACTATTTTTTATATTTTTAAATGTTTTTATATTTTTTATATTCTAATATTTAAAAATATAATTTATATGTACATTTATTTGAATAAAGGAAATAATAATCTTTATTGACATAATTATGCAAACATTTTTATGAATTTTATCTCCACGCTTGGAGCGGTGCGGGCGGAGTATTACAGGTGGAGCGTGGCGGGCAAAGAAGAGCGGGCGGAGCGGTCCGAAACAAAAATCCAAATCAATAGTCATTTATTCAAATTAGGCTGAAAATCAGCACTTTTTGAAAGTCAAAATTACATAAGATAGTCCCCAAAATGCCCGTCCTATGAATGTAAACTGTTGCTTCAGTTGTGCCACCCACGTATTTAATTAAATAAGCCTCGTTCAGTTCTAATAATTTCGTTGTCGGCGTCTGAAGTTTGCGCCTCAAGGAGCGCGCACTGAAGACTTATTCACGTTCAATGTTCAGGAGAAACTACGAGAAATGCTTTTTAAGGGCTCTTAAATTTGTTTAAGTTTTTTAAGGTTCCGTATGTCCGAATGAAAAAAACGGAACCCTTATAGGATCACTCGTGTGTCTTCCAATTTCCTCCGAATCTAATTGACCGATAAAGTTGAAAAAAGGACAATGACAAGAATCGCCCTTTCCTTTCCCCCATCGCCGATTTTCCTGTGGCTGCCTTAAGCGAAACTTAAAGCCTCCAGCTAGGGCATAAAACTTATAAACTAAACGACTGCACGCTATGGGCACCCCATCGGCTTAGGGCAACGTCGGGAGAGGACAGCAAGAGACAGGCTGGATCAAATCAAGGTTATTATTAATAGGGGAATTTAAAGGTACAGGCTCAGCTGCGGCGCGGGCTGGTGCTTCGACGAGCAAGGGTCGGGAGGAAAGGGCACGCGAAAACAAATGCAGGTCTTATTTATAACTTTTACACACTAATACATTTTGTGTGTAACTCTAACATAATTTTACTATGTGCTTATCTGCTGAAGGGGTGTTGAAAGGGCGCGGGTGTTTGCGGGGTACTACTGCTATTGGACGTGCCGGGGGTTTTGAAGGAGATGAAGGGGGCGGTATTACGCAATTGCAAATGGTATATAATAAATACTGTTTAAGTTGGAGAACAAAGGATTTTACATAGGTATTTCTGAACATTGCTACTGGATTTCCTTATATAAAATTGATATAGATGTGGGAAATGACCTATCTAGTTTTATTTTAGTCTTTAAAATACTGTGCTACGTCAGGACAAAAAGTTACAGAGCTTTTTAGTAAGTTTATAAAGGTATATTAAACTTTTTTGCATAAAATAAGCATAATTCAATGGTTACTACATCCCTTAGCAAGAATCATGCCTGTTAATCAATACATCAGACTTATAGTATATGCTTTTAAGCTATTTACAACAAAAACAAGCTCACACTACTGTGCTTCCCTTACACCATTCGATCCAGGGCTAATGTGGACCACTAATCGCTTGTTTTGTCCAGCTCATCCGGCCACCTTCTACGGAGTCTGCCGCGACGCCTTCTACCTGTCTCAGGGTTCTACATAGTGATTCTTTTGGTGTATACCTGCTGTCTCCACCGCCCGTGTCCCCATGGCATGCATATTATATTTCACATAAAATGGCGAAAAAAGGTTCCATTTTCTTTTAAGTAGGGACAATTTTTTTAATTAATATTTCTAAAATCAGTACTTAAAAGAAAATGGAACCGTTAGTTTCGCCATTTTATGTAAATTTTTATACGATTAATGGGGTCACGGGCGGTGGGGCAGCGAGAATACAGCATTATTTTGGCCCACAGCTCATTGGGCATGCAGCAGACGTGGCCAGCCAAGTTCCACTTTAACTTTAACTTTTTTCATATTTAATACTGCTGTAATTTTTTTCACATATCCAAATATAATTATTTAGCTGGAAAGGGGGGGGGGAGGAAGTGCTCATTTTTGTTAAGAGTCAAGTGCAACACTTGACTCTCAATATAAATGAGCACGTTTAAGCTTAATATTACGTAAACGGATCCCTGAATCGAAAAATGGTTTGTACAAACCCGTAATATTTTTAAACGGCCTATCCAATGATACCCAACATCAAGGGATAGACGAGAAAAAAAACATCCCCACTTTACGTGTAGATTTTATTTTACCACTTTGTTGGCGTGATAAATATGTAAACCCATACCAAATTACAGCTTTCTAGTATTATTAGATTATTTGAGATAAGCCACGTCCAGACAGACCGACAGACAAACAGACAGACAGATAGACGGACATGGCGAAACTATGAGGGTTATTTGTCGACTACGGAACCCTATAAAAGAAAATACATACTATTCCGTGTGACATACCAAATGAAAGGGCTTACTGTGAGTCTCGAGATTTTTTTGTAATCATTTTAAATAAACAGTTTTTAAGTTATTTAAAACCAAATAGATGTAAATTTATCATTATCTCCGAAATTACTGAGCCTAAAATGTTGAAAAAAAAAATTGGTTGTCTGTAAAGTTGGTTTACGGACGATAGTTTAACGTGACAAAGTCATAACAAAACATTGATGAAATGATTGCATACTTTTATGAATAAAATTGAATGATTTTTATTGAATTATCACTATTTTGTATGGATACAAAGAAGGAGTGAAATGAAATCTACAATTTAATTGATAAATTTACTTTTATTTAAACTCATTAATTAAAATATGTTTATTACTTTAACGAACAGATTATATTAACTATAGCTTTTATACATGTTTGCTTTTCCAATCTGTGCTGTTCTGATAAGGATAGGACGATGATAGGAAAAGTAGGAAACGTATGGGAGTGTTTCAAGTTTAATGTGCCTCGAAAAAGTCAAATCGATGGTTGTTCCCCTCAGCGTTGTTGACTTATTAACATCTGATGCGCATTCGAGATTGTACATATCTGTCATGAATTTGAGGAATGTTTCATCATTTTTCACGTTTGTGTTGAAGTCGCCTTGCATGATCGGATGCACATACTGGCTGTTGTTCAAATACGGAACAAGTGCTTGGTGCAGCAATACACTAATGTTTAAAAAAAATGATTTTAAAATAATTTGAAGAGAGGTAATGTACTTCTTAAGACATTGTTAATCTAAATTCAATAATTTGTAATTAATTTTAAAAACTGGCGTTTAGCTATAAAGTTTAAATATAATTATGAACAAGTTTTCATAGAAATAAACTGTAATCAAATATCTATCATCAATTATATGAATCACCATAATTTTTTAGTCAATTGTAACATAACCTATTATTACTGCACTCGCCGACAGATGCTACTTTTTTTAATAATAAAAGAATAAATACTTGAAATTATACTAGTAATCAGATTTTTTTAATGCAAGAATAATTAACCTTTATTGCCGAAATTGTTGTTGTAATAAGCAATGAAAACCACATTAACTTTTCACTTCACTTTATAAACAGTCGACGAAACAGTTCACGTGTAGATGTACGAGTAAGTTGTGTACTGCCGCTGTCATTCTTCTCGTCGGACGCATAGGCCAATCGAGTGGAAGAGAGATAGATGCGGCGCAAGCGGGTGTGTAACGTTTGATATAACAACAAAAGTTCTAATGATCATAAGACCTAATTTCATTTAATATAATTTTTATTTAATATACAGATCAAATGATATAATGAATTATTGATATCATTTCATTTTACCTAATTTCATATGGTATAATGAACAGTTTATATAATGCACATTTGAAATAATATTCAAAATATATAAGTAACGTTTAATATACTATAATTTGGAAATGTCTACTTTTATTTTTGCAAAAACTGATTAGATTTAATACTAGTAGTTAATAGGTTGAATCTGTTCCAAAACCGAATCGGGGCACCCCGATTTTACGTAGTCTTTTGGCTTCTACCCTAAAGTGTATATAAAAACCGGAGGCGCGGAGGGAGAGCAACCCCCGCCCGCTGTAACAAAGCATCGGCACCCGTGCGAGCCGTAGCGGCTGAGGCTCAGCAAGCCGAAGCTGCGGAGGTGAGCATGTGTGCCTATCCTTTGTTACGTAAGGGCAAAGGGGTTGCACTTCCCGCAGCACCGGATACGATGCAGAAACAACTTTAATGTTTTGAGGTTAGGTTACAATATAATTTGCTTTTCTCAAGAACGATGCGTTACCTTAGAAAATTAGTTAATATGAAAGTTAGGTCTAATGAACATTATATAAAAAGGGGTAAGTAATAGATGATATAACAACAAAATCTCTAATATTAACAACATATAACAACGAAACTTATAATTTTATTTAATATAGCGATTAGTTAATATAATGAACGATTGATATAATATAAAAATAACTAATTTTTATAAGCATAACATACATTAAATATAAAATCGTTTGACATACCACTCAAAAGATATAAAACTTATTTGGTCTAATATGTGAAAACGCCTACTTAAAAACACAAAGCAAAATTGCATAGACACGGGTTAGTTTATTTAGTATTATTTTTATGTTGTAGCCTGTGGGTAGCTCAATCGAAGTTATTGTTAGTTGTAACTTAGTGTGCGTAATCTTGCTCAGTTAAATAATAATAATTAAAGTATTCCTTTAAAAATGAATTCTTTGTAAGTTCTATCGTAGTTATAGGTAATAGTAACCTAAGTAGATATTAAACATAACTAGTAACTGATTATCACCTGCGCTAAGATAGGTCGACAGAGCCCCGCTCTGCGGGGCTCCTATTTCTGGGTGGTTTAAAAAAAAATTACCACGAAGGCTAAGGCGGGAGCTCCGCTCCGCTTCGCTCCCGCCTTAGCCTTCTTACCTAATCTATCCGAGTCGGGGTACTCTGAGTCGGGGTGTTAACCATAATGACATTTTTTATATGTATATATTAAACGTTAGACCTAATGATTTTCGATTAAATAAACAATATACATATTAAACGTTAGACCAAATGATTTTCGATTACACAAACGTTATATCAAACAACGTTATACTAATTAAGTTTTAGAATAAATAAATGTTATATGTAAGGAAACTATATCAACAGTTGGTATATCCCACGTTGATTATATCTTATAAACGATAATAAAATGAAATTAGACCAAATGAGTTTATACGTTAAGAGACGCACCCTATAAAAAGAGCATTATACAATTTGAAAATTATATGAAATGAACGTTATACTAAATTAAATTAGAGAAAATTAAAAAATATATCAAATATAACATTAGATCATATGAAATTAGGTTAAATGTTTTTAGAGCGTATGAAAATTATATTATATGAATGTTATGCCAAATCAAATTAGACTATCTGTTATTATACCAAAAATTACACACCCGGCGCAAGCGTACAATGAGCGTAACGGGACAATGATCGTAACGGGACAATGAGCGTAACGGGACATGGAGTCATACTTTTTCGTGCATGCAGCCGGCGTTCATCGATTTATTAGACGTTGTCACGTCAAAAAATGCAGAAAATAGCTCTGTACTTATAGATTATAGGAAAACCTATAAGAAGTCCATGGTCTTAAAATAACATGGTGAATTACCCAATATTGTGCGTACAAATTTACATTTGCATTTGGAATATATGGGAGAACATGTTTTTGAACTACAATGTTAAATTTGTTATTGGGATATATTTATACCGATTACGGAACCCTTCATTGTGCGTGGTCACGCACTTAGCCGGTTTATTATCTGGATAACTAATTACTACAAAACTCAGCGTAATAATTATATTTTTTTGATGCAATTAGCAAAAAAATGCTTCATAGCTCTACAGGGTGTAAGGGACAGCCCTTCGCAAACTAACAGGGTGCATTCAGCTCCTTATTTTGAATCGGTACTCCCTTTCTTCTCCTAAAATTGTTAGTTCGAAAATCATTATCCATAACACGTTTGCTATAAACTTCAGTAACCATAATGTTCAAAAATACGAAATTTTGTTTTACATAATTATCTTTAAAACTATTCTGTCATAATATCGAGTACTATATAATTGAATCTCCTAATTTTGCATGATATAAAGTCATATGTCCTAAGTGTTGTATTATATAATGTATATTATTCCGAATGTTAATTTATAATAAAATTGTTAGTCTAAAATATTTGCAAAAAATTAGGTTTTAGTGACAGAAACGAATCGCTGTAAATCCGACTCCACGCAGTCTTGTCTGCCTGTCTTCGTCTTGTCTCCCTTCGAGTGTAATTTAAAATCGCGTAGGCGTGTAGGGGCGAGGCGGGCCGCGGGCTGAGGAGCAGGAGGCTACGAGCGAGTCGCCGCGGCTGAAGCTGGCCGGCCGAGACGGCCAGCAAGCCGAAGCTGCGGAGGTGAGCGAGAAAGCCGTCAGCGACGATTAGCACGCGTGGTGCCGCCGGAGAACCGCAGCGCCGGAGCCGTGACAGAAACCATGCCTGCTGCATGTTGCATGCTTGCTTGCATGCTGCATGCTTGCTTGCATGCTGCAAGCTTGCTTGCTTGCTTGTTCTAAGAATATTATTATTATAAATAAACAATATGTAATTTGAATTTAGAACTTATGATTTTTATTGAAAACGGTTTTATGTCTTTTGTATATTATTGACTAGCTTCTGCCCGCGACTTCGTTCGCATGGAAGTCGTAAAATACCATAATATACTAAAATACCAGTCACATTTTAATAAAACTTCCCTGAACACTACGTTTGTAATTTTGGTCACAGCAGTCAAAATATACAGAGAGTCAGGACTGGTGACGCCGGAGCAAGCGACGTACAGTTCTATGTTCTATGGTAAAGGGTTTGGTTTCCGCACTTAGTCCTTCAGGTGGACCATTGCACATGGGCCATGGCGGCCATCAGTGGTTATTCCAACCAGCCCACCTCCCTCCAGAAGTTTATTACGTCTCCCGGTTATTTTTAGAACATCTGTGAAAGATCAGGGTGTCCCGAGGGTCTCTATTCTAATCTGGGTGACGCCTGTGCATTCAAAGAGCACATGCGCGACGGTTTCCTCAGCCTCCATGCAAGCTCTGCACAGAGGATTGTCCGATATATCTATTGTGTGGAATTGTTTGTTTAGCGTGCAGTGTCTTGTAATGGTACATGGTATGGAGCGAGAGTGCATGGGAGGCCGTCACCTCCTTCTGCGAAGCATTAATGCTTGCGAAGAAGGAGGCGGAACGCGTGAGGGAGAGGTAGTCTGTGCGCCCTCACGCCCCTAGTTGCCGCAGAAGACGCCCTGGGCGGCGGGAATCAATTGGCGATTCCCGGCCACCGTAGGCGCGGGCTTGCGGACGGCGAGTAATGGGCAGCTCGCCGTCTGGTAAGGATCAGGCCCAGGTTGACGGCGCGTTGTGTTCTACGCGTGCCACAAAGAGGTGTCAGCACGAACTGTGACGGGGTCCGCTAGGACCAATGCCTGCCAGGGTAGGAAGGAGGACATTTTGGTTGTGATCCGTGATGTGTTTTTAAATTTTCATTGGCCAGGTCAATATTCATCAGAGAATGTTAACACTGCGGTGTACAATATTGCCGGTTTAGGTCAGCGCCATCTCTTGACCGATAATGGAACTAATGTAATTTTTATTGATGATTTCTGAAAAAGTGTGTTATTTAGAGAAATCGTTCTATTTTTCCTGTAATCTTTACATAAACTACTATCACATAAAATAATTTCAGATTTTTTCTATGCAAACAACGGAGATAAGGGGGGAATGGCTTTTTATTTTTTTGTCAAAAGTCGAAAAAATGGGGCCTAAAAATGTTTTATGAGTATGTGCAAATAGCGCTCTTTCAAACGATACCCCACATACCCTAGTAGTCCCACTTCGATTTTTTAAGACGCCCAGTTAAGTCCCAGTTGCAAAAAAAAACTTTCTTTTTTGCAACATAGTTGGGAAAACGTCATCTAAAATTATTCCAAAGTTCAAGTTGGTAGCATTAGTAGTTCTTGAGATATAGCTGTGACAGACAGACGGACAGACAGACTGAGTTGCACCATAAGGGTTCTTTTTTACCAATTTGGTACGGATCCCTAAAAAGAAGCACATAAATATCAATTATACTCGTTTGCCGTATCGTTCTCGATGATGAGAGAATACACAGGTAGTAGGCCTTTAATCCAGTCACTCGTCACATAATTTTGAAGAAATAACTATAAAATGAACGCGTCTTGACGCGTCCTGTCATCTGCGCCTGCAACTGTCTTCATTCGGATTTTATGTCAAGTTACGGCGTCACATATTTCCGCATATTTTTTATTATTATGTGTAAAATGTGTTCAAATTCACATATAAATGGAAAAGAGGAAGTCAGAAAGGAAAACAAAAAGATCACACTTATTGAGAAAGATGAAAAAACTCGAAAAACCAGCATTTTCAATTCGAATGGCGAAGGTACATTAGATTTACCGCATGGTGTGATATTTTTTGTTCATAAATACATCAAGGACCCTCAAGAGTATAATCGTGTTGGTATTGTTTCGTGTCATGCGTTTTTTGCACATGGTTGCAATGAAGAGTGAACATTTTGAGCATCAAAAAGCTGCAATACGACTTGCCTGGCCTGTGGGGCGTACTGAGGGTGCGCACGTGTTAAAAATGGCTATGTTGTGAGCTAAACAACCTGTGGAGTGTTCAGTGATACACGAGGGTGACTTTTTTATACTTAACTGCAACTGAAGCTCTGCCTGACCTGTGGGGCGTTCTTCGGGAACGCACGTGGTTTAAAATGGCTATAATGTGAGCGATTTGCCAGACCTTGGGGCATTCTGTGGGAATGCACGTGGTTAAAAATGGCTATGTTGTGAGCTAAACAACTTGTGGGGTGTTCAGTGATAAACGAGATTGACTTTTTTATACTTAACTGAAACTGAAGCTCTGCCTGACCTGTGGGGCGTTCTTCGGGAACGCACGTGGTTTAAAATGGCTATAATGTGAGCGATTTGCCTGACCTTGGGGAATTCTGTGGGAATGCACATGGTTAAAAAAGGCTATAATGTGAGCGATTTGCCTAACCTTGGGGCATTCTGTGGGAATTCACGTGGATTACAATGACTGTGTTGTGCTTGTGAGCTAAGCAACCTGTGGTTGCCTTTTTTCACTATAACCTTAAAGGGAAGTTCTGTGGGAACTTGCATGGTTATTCATGGTTGGTGCAATGTGTGTTGCCCATACAGCATGCATAATATATATTTTTTCCAGATATTGTAATAACCTCAGTAAGAAACTTATCTGACATAGGTACATTATAGGAATGAGAATATCCATCCAGAGTCAGTGGAAAGTATTCAACCAGATTTAAAACACAGAGAGAGTCTGAGAAGACCTGCTAAAATAGATAGCCTAAAAATGAGATATTATGCTTCAAAAAGGCTTAGTAAAAGAGAAAAAGACTTCATTTACCAAATGTTATAATCTGATTCAAACAAAAGTTAGCGTGCCAGTTCAGGAAATTTCAAGAAAGTGAAACAAGCTAATACAAATAAGACAGCAGAAAATTGCTACAGCAGTATCATGCCCGGGCTCGGGTCTTCAGCTGTCTGAAGGACATTTTAAGCCAGAATTTTATGATGGTGTTATTTATTCATAGCACAACAGAACATTGATCACTCCTAATTTCTGTCATTTATAAAGGAAAAAGATATTTTTTCTGGTACAGTTGGAGGCAGAAAGTTACCTTTGCGGATAAAATCTCTGCTAAAATAAACACTGCTAGGCCATTGCTGAGAAAAACATTTTTTAAATAAAGCTTTAATCTGGTGGCCCTCTTCTCACGCAGCAGCAAAAAGAGAGGGAGGGGGAGGCATCTCCTCCTGAAGCACCAGCTGAGGATGGGAAGTGGAGGACAAGAGGAACCATCAACATCATCACAAGTGAACCCACAGGTGGGCACATTGAATTTTCATTGTTTTGTGATTGTAAAGGCAATGGTGCTCGTTGTGTGGTGATGATGTAAATAAAAAGTAGATACGAATGGTTCCCCAATAAAAGAATATAATTTAATTAATGTAATAATATAGGAATTCGTAAAAATAATAAAATGACATTCTTCTTGTCAAGAAAATAATTTAAAGTGAAAAACTAAAGAGGGCGCGCCTGTCATGTGCGCGCCTCGTTTGCGCAGACTTCTAGAAACTTCTATAGAATTCTGGGTTGTCATTTGTCGTTTGCATATGTGTGTAAATGCATTTACACACACTATGCAAGGCGTTAACATGTTGCCACCCCAGGAGTGCAGCTCTGATCCTTCACTGGGAGTGGACATAGACGGTTATAAGCTCGTCGCAAGATGTGGGAAGCACGTCGGCTGCGCGAGCCACGCCGTCGGTGCTGGGCTGCAGATTAATCACGCGCCCGAGTAGCCATCGATTAGGAGGGGCCTGGTCATCCTTTATCAGCACCATCTCGCCCAGCTGCAATTGTTCTCCAGGTTTTCGCCACTTCTGTCGTTTTTGCAGCTCTGCAATATATTCTTTATAAAATCTTTTCCAGAAGTGATTTTTTAATAGCTGCGTTTTCTTGTAACGTGAAAAAGTATGCACAGCAGCATCGTCCTTGACCTGAGGTACAGGAAGCAACGCTACGGTCCGTCCAATCAAAAAGTGAGACGGTGTGAGCGCTGTAAGATCAGAGGGATCTGAAGATATAGGAGTGAGAGGTCTAGAATTTAAAATGGCCTCAATCTGTACAAGAACTGTATTCATCTCTTCGTAAATTAATTTGCAGAAGAAACAACTCTTTTAAGATGAAATTTAACTGATTTTACGGAACCCTCTGCTAAACCGTTAAAATGAGGACTATACGCTGGAGAAAATTTAAAATTGATAGATAATTCTGAAGCTCTTTCAGCAAGTGAATCTGAATTATGTTTCAAAAATTTCTATAATTAATTACACGCGCCTACAAAACATCTACCGTTATCAGAGAAGATGTTGGTGGGCTTGCCTCTGCGTGATATAAATCTATTTAAAGCAGCTAAGAAGGTCTCACTGCTCAAATCGGACACAAGTTCTATGTGTACTGCTCTTGTGGCCAAACAAACAAAAATACATAAGTAGGATTTAATTAATCTACACCTCTTCCTTGAGGCGCGCACATGACAGGCGCGCCCTCTTTAGCTTTTCACTTTAAATTATTTTCTTGACAAGAAGAATGTCATTTTATTATTTTTACGAATTCCTATATTATTACATTAATTAAATTATATTCTTTTATTGGGGAACCATTCGTATCTACTTTTTATTTACATCATCACCACACAACGAGCACCATTGCCTTTACATTGATGCCGCGCCTACACCTCTCGAGCGCGCCCAACTACGTTGTAAATGCATTTACACACATATGCAAACGACAAATGACAACCCAGAATTCTATAGAAGTTTCTAGAAGTCTGCGCAAACGAGGCGCGCACATGACAGGCGCGCCCTCTTTAGCTTTTCACTTTAAATTATTTTCTTGACAAGAAGAATGTCATTTTATTATTTTTACGAATTCCTATATTATTACATTAATTAAATTATATTCTTTTATTGGGGAACCATTCGTATCTACTTTTTATTTACATCATCACCACACAACGAGCACCATTGCCTTTACATTGGTCCTTCGCCGGATGAAGAAAATTAAAAATTAAGAAGAACAATGGAAGCGCTTCGTTGTTGAAAAATGAAAAATTATAATTATTGAAGATTACAAATTACGATTACATTAGCAAGAGGAAAGACCACCCTACTTCAAGAACCTTAAGGCCTGAGGGAGTATTGGAGTAGCGTTATCGTGAGTCTGTTCCAATTAATTAGTGAGACGACATCGTGTTCCCCATAATTAAAATTATTTCCCATACAATTACTAAAATTAAACATTTACCTAAAACATTATGGATCTTAAAACCCTCGTGAAGAAACGAGGTAGTCTTAAAAGTAGATTAACTATATTTAGAAAATATGTAGAGGGTATAGAGAAGTCTCCAGAAATAAGCAAGGCTCAGTCGAACGAGCTGACATTTCGGTTAGCTAAATTGGAAGATCTAGATACAGAATTTAATGTCATACAAAATGAGATAGATATCATTTGTGAAATTCCAGAAGAGCAATTCACGGAGCGTGAAGTGTTCGAGTCCTCTTACTACAACGTAGTTGGGCGCGCTCGAGAGGTGTTGGCGCGGCATGACATTCCAGCCGCAGTGGCTGCAGGCTCCGGCTCCTACTCGGACGCAGGTTCAAGTACTGCGATTAGAGGTGGGCCAAAATTAAAGTTACCAACGATACATTTGCCTACCTTTTCGGGTCAACATCAGGGCTGGCTCGAATTCCGAGATACTTTCGCATCATTAATACACTGTAACCAATCTATTCCTAAAATCAGTAAATTTCACTATCTGCGAGCAGCGCTAAAAGACAGCGCAGCCGTAATTGTACAGTCGCTAGATTTCACTGCCCAGAATTACGATGTGGCGTGGGATCTGCTTTGCGATCGTTATGACAATCAAAGACTTCTCGTCAATAATCATCTACAGTCAATTTTCAACATTGAACCATTATCTAAAGAGTCAGCTACATTGTTAAGGAACATTATTGACACGATAAACAAAAACCTACGAGCTTTGAAAAATCTTAAGTTACATACAGAACATTGGGACATAATTATTATTTACATTGTTTCTCATAAATTAGATCCTATAACTAACCGTGAATGGGAAGTTCATCGTTGTAACATCGGCAAGGAGTTACCTACGCTCGAGAATTTTAAGGAGTTCCTAAAGAATCGTGCTGACTTATTAGAAACCTTAGATGATCAAAACGAAGATTCCTTTCAAGTAAAGCGTAGACATAGTGATGTTACTTCTAACCGTCATAAATCTTTGATAATAAATTCTCAATCACCATCGTCAGATCGATTTTCTTATGTTTGCCCATTATGTAAGAATAATCATGCAATTTATCGCTGTCACAAATTCAAATCATTTCCAATAGAAACTAGAATTCAAAAGGCAAAGGCTTTAAAATTATGCCAGAATTGCTTGCGCCAAAGTCATGATTCAGATGCATGCAGATTCGAAGCTTGTCGCTTCTGCAAAAAGCCGCTTAACAGCTTGTTGCATAATTGCAGGCCTGAGATAGCTGTACCTAACATGTCAGCCGCTGATAATGCCATGGCTCTTTGTACAGCTTCACCGACATCGTTGTCACCATCTGAAAAACCAAATTCTGAAAACATTAATGATAATAAAGTTGCTTTGTCAGCAATTCACAAAAGTTGTGTGTTATTATCAACAACGCTACTCCAAGTTGAAGATTGTAATGGATAAAAACATACTATACGTGCATTGTTAGACAACGGCAGCACTTCTAATTTCATGACCGAAAGTTTGTGTAAAATTTTAAATCTGCCAATTGCTTCAACCTCTTCCTTTGTTGAAGGGTTGAATTGCCAAACATCGAGAATCTCCAAACAATGTGATGTGATCATATCATCGCTTGTAGAGTCATACTCTGAAAATGTTCCTTGCTTCATTGTCCCTAACATTACTCAACCATTACCTACTTCAAAATTAGATCCCACATTATTTAACGTTCCACAAAATGTAACATTGGCAGATCCAACATTCTGTACGCCTTCCAAAGTAGATATGTTACTTGGAGCAGAGATTTTCTGGAAGGTTCTTTACTCTAACATCATTACGTTAGGCAAAAACAAACTCACTCTAAGCAAAACCAAATTTGGATGGCTGATTTCGGGTTTAGTGCAACAGCAAAATAAAAAAAATACAGTCCATTGCAACTACATTAACACATCATATTACGATAATCAACTTCAAAATCAATTAACAGACGTTGCGAAAATGTATCGCATGATTAATGTTAACATAGAGCAGCGACAATTGCAACAAATTATGTGGCGGATTAAACAAAAAAAAAAAAAAAAGTTATAGTGAAAGAGAAAGTTATTCAACGGAATATAACTTACTAGAAAAAGGTATTCAGTTACCAATAAAAATATATTAATTAGTTTAAATATATTATCTATTATTAACAAATATTAATTATTAATGATAATATTAATTATTATTAATAAAGTTAGTTTAAATATCTATTATTATTAATTAGTTTATAATCCATTCTTTAATAAAGATGATAATCTATTGCGCGTGGTGGGGGAAGGTTGTTCAACTTCTATTATGATTATAATACAAAACACCCAATACTTCTTCACTCCTCGCATATACTTACAACACTAACTAATATTTACAGAATATCATTTATTGCAAATGCATGCAGGTCCGCAACTGCTTTTAGCTACTTAGACATAAGTACAATTTTGGGTCATCGGCGGCAGAAACCTTGCATGGAAGGTTGTATTGTTGTTACATGCTGATTTTCCATTTTCAAACACCGCTGTAGATTATGCCGGACCAATCATGATGTTGAACCGGAAAGGTAGAGGTGTAGATTAATTAAATCCTACTTATGTATTTTTGTTTGTTTGGCCACAAGAGCAGTACACATAGAACTTGTGTCCGATTTGAGCAGTGAGACCTTCTTAGCTGCTTTAAATAGATTTATATCACGCAGAGGCAAGCCCACCAACATCTTCTCTGATAACGGTAGATGTTTTGTAGGCGCGTGTAATTAATTATAGAAATTTTTGAAACATAATTCAGATTCACTTGCTGAAAGAGCTTCAGAATTATCTATTAATTTTAAATTTTCTCCAGCGTATAGTCCTCATTTTAACGGTTTAGCAGAGGGTTCCGTAAAATCAGTTAAATTTCATCTTAAAAGAGTTGTTTCTTCTGCAAATTAATTTACGAAGAGATGAATACAGTTCTTGTACAGATTGAGGCCATTTTAAATTCTAGACCTCTCACTCCTATATCTTCAGATCCCTCTGATCTTACAGCGCTCACACCGTCTCACTTTTTGATTGGACGGACCGTAGCGTTGCTTCCTGTACCTCAGGTCAAGGACGATGCTGCTGTGCATACTTTTTCACGTTACAAGAGAACGCAGCTATTAAAAAATCACTTCTGGAAAAGATTTTATAAAGAATATATTGCAGAGCTGCAAAAACGACAGAAGTGGCGAAAACCTGGAGAACAATTGCAGCTGGGCGAGATGGTGCTGATAAAGGATGACCAGGCCCCTCCTAATCGATGGCTACTCGGGCGCGTGATTAATCTGCAGCCCAGCACCGACGGCGTGGCTCGCGCAGCCGACGTGCTTCCCACATCTTGCGACGAGCTTATAACCGTCTATGTCCACTCCCAGTGAAGGATCAGAGCTGCACTCCTGGGGTGGCAACATGTTAACGCCTTGCATAGTGTGTGTAAATGCATTTACACACATATTATATTGGTCCTGAGCCGGATGAAGAAAATTAAAAATTAAGAAGAACAATGGAAGCGCTTCGTTGTTGAAAAATGAAAAATTATAATTATTGAAGATAACAAATTACGATTACATTAGCAAGAGGAAAGACCACCCTACTTCAAGAACCTTAAGGCCTGAGGGAGTATTGGAGTAGCGTTATCGTGAGTCTGTTCCAATTAATTAGTGAGACGACATCGTGTTCCCCATAATTATAATTATTTCCCATACAATTACTAAAATTAAACATTTACCTAAAACATTATGGATCTTAAAACCCTCGTGAAGAAACGAGGTAGTCTTAAAAGTAGATTAACTATATTTAAAAAATATGTAGAGGGTATAGAGAAGTCTCCAGAAATAAGCAAGGCTCAGTCGAACGAGCTGTCATTTCGGTTAGCTAAATTGGAAGATCTAGATACAGAATTTAATGTCATACAAAATGAGATAGATATCATTTGTGAAATTCCAGAAGAGCAATTCACGGAGCGTGAAGTGTTCGAGTCTTCTTACTACAACGTAGTTGGGCGCGCTCGAGAGGTGTTGGCGCGGCATGACATACCAGCCGCAGTGGCTGCAGGCTCCGGCTCCTACTCGGATGCAGGTTCAAGTACTGCGATTAGAGGTGGGCCAAAATTAAAGTTACCAACGATACATTTGCCTACCTATTCGGGTCAACATCAGGGCTGGCTCGAATTCCGAGATACTTTCGCATCATTAATACACTGTAACCGATCTATTCCTAAAATCAGTAAATTTCACTATCTGCGAGCAGCGCTAAAAGACAGCGCAGCCGTAATTGTACAGTCGCTAGATTTCACTGCCCAGAATTACGATGTGGCGTGGGATCTGCTTTGCGATCGTTATGACAATCAAAGACTTCTCGTCAATAATCATCTACAGTCAATTTTCAACATTGAACCATTATCTAAAGAGTCAGCTACATTGTTAAGAAACATTATTGACACGATAAACAAAAACCTACGAGCTTTGAAAAATCTTAAGTTACATACAGAACAATGGGACATAATTATTATTTACATTGTTTCTCATAAATTAGATCCTATAACTAACCGTGAATGGGAAGTTCATCGTTGTAACATCGGCAAGGAGTTACCTACGCTCGAGAATTTTAAGGAGTTCCTAAAGAATCGTGCTGACTTATTAGAAACCTTAGATGATACAAACGAAGATTCCTTTCAAGTCAAGCGTAGACATAGTGATGTTACTTCTAACCGTCATAAATCTTTGATAGTAACTTCTCAATCACCATCGTCAGATCGATTTTCTTATGTTTGCCCATTATGTAAGAATAATCATGCAATTTATCGCTGTCACAAATTCAAATCATTTCCAATAGAAACTAGAATTCAAAAGGCAAAGGCTTTAAAATTATGCCAGAATTGCTTGCGTCAAAATCATGACTCAGATGCATGCAGATTCGAAGCTTGTCGCTTCTGCAAAAAGCCGCTTAACAGCTTGTTGCATAATTGCAGGCCTGAGATAGCTGTACCTAACATGTCAGCCGCTGATAATGCCATGGCTCTTTGTACAGCTTCACCGACATCGTTGTCACCATCTGAAAAAACAAATTCTGAAAACATTAATGATAATAAAGTTGCTTTGTCAGCAATTCACAAAAGTTGTGTGTTATTATCAACAACGCTACTTCAAGTTGAAGATTTTAACGGACAAAAACATACTATACGTGCATTGTTAGACAACGGCAGCACTTCTAATTTCATAACCGAAAGTTTGTGTAAAATTTTAAATCTGCCAATTGCTTCAACTTCTTACCTTGTTGAAGGGTTGAATTGCCAGACATCGAAAATCTCCAAACAGTGTGAAGTGATCATATCATCGCTTGTAGAGTCATACTCTGAAAATGTTCTTTGCTTCATTGTCCCTAACATTACTCAACCATTACCTACTTCAAAATTAGATCCCACATTATTTAACGTTCCACAAAATGTAACATTAGCAGATCCAACATTCTGTACGCCTTCCAAAGTAGATATGTTACTTGGAGCAGAGATTTTCTGGAAGGTTCTTTACTCTAACATCATTACGTTAGGCAAAAACAAATTCACTCTAAGCAAAACCAAATTTGGATGGCTGATTTTGGGTTTAGTGCAACAGCAAAATAAAAAAAATACAGTCCATTGCAACTACATTAATACATCATATTACGATAATCAACTTCAAAATCAATTAACAGACGTTGCGAAAATGTATCGCATGATTAATGTTAACATAGAGCAGCGACAATTGCAACAAATTATGTGGCGGATTAAAAAAAAAAAAAAAAAAAAGTTAAAGTGAAAGAGAAAGTTATTCAACGGAATATAACTTACTAGAAAAAGGTAATCAGTTACCAATAAAAATATATTAATTAGTTTAAATATATTATCTATTATTAACAAATATTAATTATTAATGATAATATTAATTATTATTAATAAAATTGGTTTAAATATCTATTATTATTAATTAGTTTATAATCCATTCTTTAATAAAGATGATAACCTATTGCGCGTGGGGGGAAGGTTGTTCAACTCCTATTATGATTATGATACAAAACACCCAATACTTCTTCACTCCTCACATCATATTACAACACTAATATTTACAGAATATCATTTATTGCTAATGCATGCAGGTCCGCAACTGCTTTTAGCAACTATAAGACATAAATTTTGGGTCATCGGCGGCAGAAACCTTGCACGGAAGGTTGTACATAAATGTGTTAAATGTTGTCGGTATTCAGGTAGAATCAGGCAACCAATAATGGGGAATCTTCCAAAAGAACGCTTACATGCTGATTTTCCATTTTCAAACACCGCTGTAGATTATGCCGGACCAATCATGATGTTGAACCGGAAAGGTAGAGGTAGTAGATTAATTAAATCCTACTTATGTATTTTTGTTTGTTTGGCCACAAGAGCAGTACACATAGAACTTGTGTCCGATTTGAGCAGTGAGACCTTCTTAGCTGCTTTAAATAGATTTATATCACGCAGAGGCAAGCCCACCAACATCTTTTCTGATAACGGTAGATGTTTTGTAGGCGCGTGTAATGAATTATCGAAATTTTTGAAACATAATTCAGATTCACTTGCTGAAAGAGCTTCAGAATTATCTATTAATTTTAAATTTTCTCCAGCTTATAGTCCTCATTTTAACGGTTTAGCAGAGGGCTCCGTGAAATCAGTTAAGTTTCATCTTAAAAGAGTTGTTTCATCTGCAAATTTAACTTACGAAGAGATGAATACAGTTCTTGTACAGATTGAGGCCATTTTAAATTCTAGACCTCTCACTCCTATATCTTCAGATCCCTCTGATCTTACAGCGCTCACACCGTCTCACTTTTTGATTGGACGGACCGTAGCGTTGCTTCCTGTACCTCAGGTCAAGGACGATGCTGCTGTGCATACTCTTTCACGTTACAAGAGAACGCAGCTATTAAAAAATCACTTCTGGAAAAGATTTTATAAAGAATATGTTGCAGAGCTGCAAAAACGACAGAAGTGGCGAAAAACTGGAGAACAATTGCAGCTGGGCGAGATGGTGCTGATAAAGGATGACCAGGCCCCTCCCAATCGATGGCTACTCGGGCGCGTGATTAATCTGCAGCCCGGCACTGACGGCGTGGCTCGCGTAGCCGACGTGCTCACCACATCCGGCATCTTGCGACGAGCTTATAACCGTCTATGTCTACTCCCAGTGAAGGATCAGAGCTGCACTCCTGGGGTGGCAACATGTTAACGCCTTGCATAGTGTGTGTAAATGCATTTACACACATATGCAAACGACAAATGACAACCCAGAATTCGATAGAAGTTTCTAGAAGTCTGCGCAAACGAGGCGCGCACATGACAGGCGCGCCCTCTTTAGTTTTTCACTTTAAATTATTTTCTTGACAAGAAGAATGTCATTTTATTATTTTTACGAATTCCTATATTATTACATTAATTAAATTATATTCTTTTATTGGGGAACCATTCGTATCTACTTTTTATTTACATCATCACCACACAACGAGCACCATTGCCTTTACATTGGTGTAGATTAATTAAATCCTACTTATGTATTTTTGTTTGTTTGGCCACAAGAGCAGTACACATAGAACTTGTGTCCGATTTAAAGCAGCTAAGAAGGTCTCACTGCTCAAATCGGACACAAGTTCTATGTGTACTGCTCTTGTGGCCAAACAAACAAAAATACATAAGTAGGATTTAATTAATCTACACCTCTACCTTTTCCGGTTCAACATCATGATTGGTCCGGCATAATCTACAGCGGTGTTTGAAAATGGAAAATCAGCATGTAACAACAATACAACCTTCCGTGCAAGGTTTCTGCCGCCGATGACCCAAAATGTACCTATGTCTATGTAGCTAAAAGCAGTTGCGGACCTGCATGCATTTGCAATAAATGACATTCTGTAAATATTAGTGTTGTAAGTATATGCGAGGAGTGAAGAAGTATTGGGTGTTTTGTATCATAATCATAATAGAAGTTGAACAACCTTCCCCCCACGCGCAATAGATTATCATCTTTATTAAAGAATGGATTATAAACTAATTAATAATAATAGATATTTAAACAAATTTTATTAATAACAATTAATATTATCATTAATAATTAATATTTGTTAATAATAGATAATATATTTAAACTAATTAATACATTTTTATTGGTAACTGATTACCTTTTTCTAGTAAGTTATATTCCGTTGAATAACTTTCTCTTTCACTTTAACTTTTTTTTTTTTTTTGTTTAATCCGCCACATAATTTGTTGCAATTGTCGCTGCTCTATGTTAACATTAATCATGCGATACATTTTCGCAACGTCTGTTAATTGATTTTGAAGTTGATTATCGTAATATGATGTATTAATGTAGTTGCAATGGACTGTATTTTTTTTATTTTGCTGTTGCACTAAACCCGAAATCAGCCATCCAAATTTGGTTTTGCTTAGAGTGAGTTTGTTTTTGCCTAACGTAATGATGTTAGAGTAAAGAACCTTCCAGAAAATCTCTGCTCCAAGTAACATATCTACTTTGGAAGGCGTACAGAATGTTGGATCTGCTAATTTTACATTTTGTGGAACGTTAAATAACGTGGGATCTAATTTTGAAGTAGGTAATGGTTGAGTAATGTTAGGGACAATGAAGCAAGGAACATTTTCAGAGTATGACTCTACAAGCGATGATATGATCACATCACATTGTTTGGAGATTCTCGATGTTTGGCAATTCAACCCTTCAACAAAGGAAGAGGTTGAAGCAATTGGCAGATTTAAAATTTTACACAAACTTTCGGTTATGAAATTAGAAGTGCTGCCGTTGTCTAACAATGCACGTATAGTATGTTTTTGTCCGTTAAAATCTTCAACTTGAAGTAGCGTTGTTGATAATAACACACAACTTTTGTGAATTGCTGACAAAGCAACTTTATTATCATTAATGTTTTCAGAATTTGTTTTTTCAGATGGTGACAACGATGTCGGTGAAGCTGTACAAAGAGCCATGGCATTATCAGCGGCTGACATGTTAGGTACAGCTATCTCAGGCCTGCAATTATGCAACAAGCTGTTAAGCGGCTTTTTGCAGAAGCGACAAGCTTCGAATCTGCATGCATCTGAGTCATGATTTTGACGCAAGCAATTCTGGCATAATTTTAAAGCCTTTGCCTTTTGAATTCTAGTTTCTATTGGAAATGATTTGAATTTGTGACAGCGATAAATTGCATGATTATTCTTACATAATGGGCAAACATAAGAAAATCGATCTGACGATGGTGATTGAGAATTTATTATCAAAGATTTATGACGGTTAGAAGTAACATCACTATGTCTACGCTTTACTTGAAAGGAATCTTCGTTTTGATCATCTAAGGTTTCTAATAAGTCAGCACGATTCTTTAGGAACTCCTTAAAATTCTCGAGCGTAGGTAACTCCTTGCCGATGTTACAACGATGAACTTCCCATTCACGGTTAGTTATAGGATCTAATTTATGAGAAACAATGTAAATAATAATTATGTCCCAATGTTCTGTATGTAACTTAAGATTTTTCAAAGCTCGTAGGTTTTTGTTTATCGTGTCAATAATGTTCCTTAACAATGTAGCTGACTCTTTAGATAATGGTTAAATGTTGAAAATTGACTGTAGATGATTATTGACGAGAAGTCTTTGATTGTCATAACGATCGCAAAGCAGATCCCACGCCACATCGTAATTCTGGGCAGTGAAATCTAGCGACTGTACAATTACGGCTGCGCTGTCTTTTAGCGCTGCTCGCAGATAGTGAAATTTACTGATTTTAGGAATAGATTGCTTACAGTGTATTAATGATGCGAAAGTATCTCGGAATTCGAGCCAGCCCTGATGTTGACCCGAAAAGGTAGGCAAATGTATCGTTGGTAACTTTAATTTTGGCCCACCTCTAATCGCAGTACTTGAACCTGCGTCCGAGTAGGAGCCGGAGCCTGCAGCCACTGCGGCTGGTATGTCATGCCGCGCCAACACCTCTCGAGCGCGCCCAACTACGTTGTAGTAAGAAGACTCGAACACTTCACGCTCCGTGAATTGCTCTTCTGGAATTTCACAAATGATATCTATCTCATTTTGTATGACATTAAATTCTGTATCTAGATCTTCCAATTTAGCTAACCGAAATGACAGCTCGTTCGACTGAGCCCTGCTTATTTCTGGAGACTTCTCTATACCCTCTACATATTTTTTAAATATAGTTAATCTACTTTTAAGACTACCTCGTTTCTTCACGAGGGTTTTAAGATCCATAATGTTTTAGGTAAATGTTTAATTTTAGTAATTGTATGGGAAATAATTATAATTATGGGGAACACGATGTCGTCTCACTAATTAATTGGAACAGACTCACGATAATGCTACTCCAATACTCCCTCAGGCCTTAAGGTTCTTGAAGTAGGGTGGTCTTTCCTCTTGCTAAAGTAATCGTAATTTGTAATCTTCAATAATTATAATTTTTCATTTTTCAACAACAAAGCGCTTCCATTGTTCTTCTTAATTTTTAATTTTCTTCATCCGGCGAAGGACCAATGTAAAGGCAATGGTGCTCGTTGTGTGGTGATGATGTAAATAAAAAGTAGATACGAATGGTTCCCCAATAAAAGAATATAATTTAATTAATGTAATAATATAGGAATTCGTAAAAATAATAAAATGACATTCTTCTTGTCAAGAAAATAATTTAAAGTGAAAAACTAAAGAGGGCGCGCCTGTCATGTGCGCGCCTCGTTTGCGCAGACTTCTAGAAACTTCTATAGAATTCTGGGTTGTCATTTGTCGTTTGCATATGTGTGTAAATGCATTTACACACACTATGCAAGGCGTTAACAGTGATTTGAAACGAATCACCACAGCTCTTGTATTCTGGACCACTTAGTAGGGTACACAAACCCCTTCATTTAATAAGCCACACCAGAATAAGATTAACCTCTATTGAATGACACATTCATTAGAGCCCATACTGGTAACATCTGAAATTAATGGATGACCTTTCTCTAAATACTATAGTTATTTTTCAAACTATATGTTTACGCTTTGTTTGTTAATTAATTTATGTTTAAAAGCCCATTGAGACATTACTTCTCACTTTGAATTGGAAGATGTTAACACTTTTGTTAAATACATCTCAAGTTGAAAAAAGCTACCAGACAGTAGAAAACTTTGTACAGAAATGTACTTTCGTCTAAAATTTGGTGTCAAAGATGCGATTACATGACCAACATTAACATACTTAATGGAAATGATGCAATTTTTATTTTCCTAGGGAAAATGCTAGGTACCAATTTAATGTTTACCTTTTGTTTTGGCTCTGGTAACATTTACCTACTTAATGATATGGAACCTGTTATAGCTTACCTAAAGGCTTTATTATCAGATATATGTATATTTTAAATGATCCACTTTTAATAGAAAAAATTTACATACCAACAGTGTTTTGAAAGTACAGTCAACTCTAGATAGCCTGGAAAAGTTAGATTTTGTACCAAAACAGCATGGTAAACTTTCTAGGTCAATTTTTTTCCAATAACACAACATAACTCTGACATAGTAATGATAGAAACGAATAACAGCTTGAAGTTAATAAACATTTATATATATATATACCTATATATATATTTTTTTTAACCTTATTGTTAAAAACAATTGGTTAAAATCAAATTAAGTTTAGATTTCATGTTCAGGTTATTGGAATTTGAATTTTGTGATGAATTATTACAAGAAGGTACAAAAAAAAAAAAAAAGGATGGCAATAATTATTATATAAATCTTGCACACATAAATGCTCTTCAATGATGGTCTGTAAACCTAGCCACATCAGAGGAATTCATTTAGAAAGATATATCAAGTCAGAGATACCTACAAGATGCCTCCTCACAGGGGGGGGAGATATCATGTAGCCCTCAGACTGCACATCGGCAATGGACTGAGAATGAAGCTCAGCCTCACAATGAATTCCCGGTAATTAATTGCTTTCTTGAGATGAAAAATTTCTGATTTTTATGAGATTAATTAATTAATTAATTAATTAATCTTGTTAAGAATGATCTATTATTGCAGTATCATACAGCAATGGTGTACGTCAAGACGTGATATTTTGATATCTATAAATACTTATACAATTAAGAATGAAAAATAGAGAACTATGTAAGAAAAGGGTTGTTGCCAACCCGAAATAAATTGGGATAAGGGCAAGAGAATGATGATGATGATATAGGTATACCTAATACTTACATAAATACAAGATATGTTAATGATTTTGTGAGTCTAAAAGGAGACTTAGCCATGCAGGATAGGATCTGAATGATACACTTTATCAAAAGATTAGATACTTCTTTAAATAATTGATGAAACTTAAATGTATTTATTTACATCACAGACCAACACATAGTGCCAATGTGGAACCCAGATCCAAGTGATGTGGCAGTGATTACTTAATTATGTAGGTCTCAATATTATCATCAATTTTATGGGTTTTTTCCCCCCTCTATTCTCTATGGTTCTAAAAATCATACCAGCTATACATAACCAAACTCACTATTAAAGATAATAATTATCATTATAGATGGAGAAACAATTTGTTATACCTAGGTACCTATTTTACCAGAAATTGAAATTGTTAGGTAGAAATCAGTGATGTAGCAATAGAAATTATGATAAAATCAGCATCTAAAAGTACTCACACTGAATCAATACTCACTTGCATTTGTAGCATGGACTAAATACTGTAATTTACAAAATATAAGTAAGTAGGTATTACAACACCTAACATGACCAAGATTAGACAGTATTTTCACTGAGATACTTTAAGAAGGAATTTCCTGTAGAAGCTTAAATTCCATTCAATCGAATCTAGCTTTAATTTTATATTTAGGTACCTACAGCTGATGAAGTCAAAAGACTATTCAGAGGAAAAATAAGAACCTTCAAAAGCTATCTAATTAATACTTAGGATATAATATCGTGTTTACATTATATGAACCGTGCACCTAGCTTCTGACGTTTCATGGGTGCCCATGTGGGTTTATGTGAAATTAAATATTTTGCTTTTGAACTGAAAATGACTACTTTCACCAAAATTTTTTTTTTTATTGCTACACGAAAGCTGTGACTTTATTAATGTTAGCTACAGGCCAAAAGGGCGCTAACGATCTCATAAATTAATTATTATTAAAAATACTCGTACAGTGATAAAAGAACACTGCAATAAGATTGAAATCGACAAGTTAAGTACTTACCTACTTAATAAAAACTTTAGGGAAAATGCCAACCTTATTTTTTCTCTTTTAATTGTCTGCGAGACTGTGCTAACTAGCTTATATATAAATATAAATAAAAAGGGGGTTGGACTGAGCCAACAACTTTGGTTTGATTTGATAAAAGACCTTATTAGGTTTATTGTTAACAATTATCAACAAATATTGCTGTCTAATTAAATTATAAATTGTAACAATCTATTAAACTATTGTTGTTCATCATAATCAACAATAGAATCTTTTCTGAAGCAATTTCATTGCTAATTAAAATGATTTAGTGCAACTTGAATTAAATAAATATTTTTATTTCTTATGTAATGATAAATGTAATTACTACCTGTAGAAGTCATGCCTTGAATGCTTATACCCTATGCTAAAAATAATAAAAATCCTTGTTATTTTTTATTACTTTTATTAAAATTTATTGTTTTTACAACTAAGCTTTGAACATCTACCTGTGTATTCTCTCATCATCGAGAACGATACGGCAAACGAGTATCACTACATATTATAAAACAAAGTCCTCCGCCGCGTTTGTCTGTCTGTCTGTCTGTCTGTCTGTCTGTCTGTTCGCGATAAACTCAAATACTACTGCACCGATTCTCATGCTGTTTCCACCAATGGATAGCTTGGTTCTCTAGGAAGGTTTTAGTATATAATTTGTTATGTTTATGTATGCATTTTTGTATGAATTAACGATATTTGTTGGAGGTGGCGGAAAAAAATAAGCCGTCTGGGAGCTTTCAACGAAAACGCTGTCTAAACCCTTTGAGATATAACAAAATAATGTATGGTGGAATTATGTATTTTATAAAGGTCTTCAAAAAAGTCCGCGATGGCATATGTCTATCTCTTAAGGATAACAGACTATATCCATTTTATTGACTTTTTGTAGGTATTTGTTTGCCGAATTTTACTCTTGGAAATACGATTACGATAACAATACGCTATAATATCAGTAGCTATTAACCAAATTATGTTCATAGATAAATAAGCTAGCTATTTACTCCGCTAGGAGTATATGTATTCTGTGACCGCACCACACCGCCACACGACCACAGAGTACAGACGTATTTTGTTTTTTTTTTTCGCTCGTTTAGTGGTGTTCCCGCTAAAATATCAACCGGTTAAGTATTAGTCGATTAATCGAATTCTACAGCCAGATCGTGTTGCAAGTACAATATAAATCTCAAATATTTCGTCCAATTGCGAACGTGACCCTGAGAAAAGTTATGCACCAATAGTGTTCATTATATATTTCGAGCGTTTTATCAGCACAAATGGTGTATCATGCGACATTTCGGAGGATTTCGTTTTGTTTTCACATTGTTGGTACTTACGTGAATTATTTTAAAATTATCATTTGTGTCGCACTTTTATTTCGTGTTGTAATTTGGTACAATTGATTGCTTTAAGAATTTGAGTGAAATTTCGTATTTTGATTTTCTGTTTGTTATCTTTATCTTTACTCATTCACGTTGAGAACATAAGTACTTTTATTATATTAAATCATTTGTTTCGGTTTCTATTCACATAGTGAGTCACATTAAAATTAATATTAAGTTACAATTTTTAGATATAGCCTGGAATATGGAGAAGGACATAGGGTACATTTTTATGCGATAACCGACATCCACGCGGGCGAAGCCGCGGGCAAAAGCTAGTAATTGAATAAAACTCAAAACTCAAAGCATTTATTTCAATTTCGACGGCACGGTTGGCGCAGTGGTTAAGCGATTGACTGCTGCGCTGCGTGTCGCGGGTTCGATCCCCGCACGGAACAAATATTTGTATGATCTACAAGTAGTTGTTCCGGGTCTGGCTGTTTGTGTATGTGAGTTTAAATGTTTGTAAACGCACCCATGATACAGGAGAAATTCCTAGTGTGGGGCAACGTTTTAAAAAAAAAAAAAAATTTAACCATTTACAGGCACTTTTGAATTGTCAAAGAGACGGTCAGTTAGTCAGAGTCGGCAAGTTGAAGCTAGATGCCCATTCCAATACGTAGATCACTATGGAGAAGAACGGACAAGAAACTCCAAGGACACTCTTTTAAATCAAGATATTACATAATCCTGGGTACATTATTCTTGTTGCTTCTATATGTGAGACAATGTAAAAACTAATAAAACAATTCAAAATATAAATTTACAAATTAAAAATAAGCCCTGGCAGTCAAGAGATGACCAGTCCCAACTGACGGCGCCCGTTCACGAACATGACGCATGGATCAGCACCATCCAGCTCAACCATTTTGTAGGGAACCGAATGATCCAACACACGCGCCACCAACAGTGAAACATTTAAGTGAGCATGACATACTCTCAACTGCCATGCTCTTTCAATAGTCAAACGAACTTACCTGTAAGTGAAGTTTGACTGTAATTATTCTCGTTGCCGTATCGTTCGAAGATGATGAGTCCCACCCGACCCAAACATTCCATGCGATATACCTAGGTAGGTATATGAACATGGGCCCTGTGTTGTAAAACCAATAAATCGCTATGAACTTAATGAAGACAGTTGCAGGCGCAGATGACAGGACGCGTCAAGACGCGTTCATTTTATAGTTATTTCTTCAAAATTATGTGACGAGTGACTGGATTAAAGGCCTACTACCTGTGTATTCTCTCATCATCTTCGAACGATACGGCAACGAGTATAATTACAGTCGAACTTCACTTACAGGTAAGTTCGTTTGACTTTTCAATTCTATAGAATCGAAATCAGATTTGCATTGCTTTGTTGAAAGTTGACTGAAATAGCATAATAAGTCATAATTGACTGCTTAGATCCATAAGGTATGATAATCATTTAAAAAATTAAGTCTGTAACTATCTGCTATAATATTCGTTTCCTATTTAACACAGCGAAGTAGTAATGGAATAATTCGACTGTTGTCACACACTGATACATTGTGTTCGTTCTCATCTCAGTGTCACCTACCTGTATGGGAATTTTTTTTTTCGATTTCTGACTTTTCTAGTACTCAAACCTCAGTTGGTCCCATATAGTTTTTTGATCCTCGTAAAAAACAGGATCGATTCGCATCAAAAAACTTTTTTTGTGAAAATTGCGCATTTTCTTGCTGACTGTACATTTTTTTTTCAAAATCTGTGTATGCAGATCATTTTTTTTTTAAGTTGAGTATTGTCTCTTCAGATCATTTTCTTGTAGCGACCACGGTTAAGGTACCGGCCCTTATGGACCCACCTCAAAACATAATGCAATACTGCTCATCCCCATAGCAAATAGCATGATAATTTATACCTAGTAATTTGACCAGACCTATAGGGAATATCTATGCAAAATTTGAACAAAATCTGTCCAGTAGTTTTTGCGTTTAGCTGGAACATACATTCAGACAAACAGACAGACAAAAATTAAAAAAAAAAAAATTTTTCGGCATCAGAATCGTTAACAGACCTCGTGGCAATTACTTTTTTTTTTTAATATTCAATGTACAGTTTTGACTTCGCTACGATTTTATTATATGTATAGATATTGCCATTTATATAAAATAGCATTATTGACCTTAAATTAAAATATTGTCTTAAAAAGTCGATATGTTGTACTACAAAAGTTAGTGACAGAAACGAATCGCTGCAAAACCGACTCCACGCAGTGTAATTTAAGCCCGCGTAGGTGCGGAGGGGCGAGGCGGCCCGCGAGTTGAGGAGCAACGGTTTAACGGTCACCACCGCAGCTTCGGCTTTCTGGCCGGCTATGACCGCCAGCCTCAGCCGCGGCGGCGAGCGTTAAACCATCTGCGACGCTAAGCTCGCGTGGGACCGCCGGAGCCCCGCAGCGCCGAAGTCGTGACAAAAACCATGCCTGCTGCATGCTTGCTGTACGCTTGTTTGCATGTATGCATGCTATATGCTTGCTTGTATGCTGCATGCTTACTGCATGCATGTGTATGCTTGTTTGTATGCTGCATGCTTGCTTGCATGCTGCGTCCTTGCTTATATGCTGCATGCTTCCTGCATGCATGGTGTATGCTTGTTTGCATGGTGTATGCTTGTTTGCATGCTTGCTTGCATGTTGCATGCTTGCTTGCATGTATCAGAATGATGTAGCAATAAACATTATCGTCGTATGTTCGTGGCGAAAAACAATTAGTGTTCAATCAATTTTATTATTATTTATAGTAAGTACTATAAAATTATTTTACCTATCAACTTCTGTCATGTGTTACGATGAGTCTTTCAATTATTATGGATATGAAATGTATGCCAAAAGATGTTTCTAACTGTAAACCTTCTGAGATATGATAATTCTGCCTTTTAATGACTATCGATATGAAATGTATGCCAAAAGACGATTCTGACTGTGAACTTTCTGCGATACAATGGTTCTACTTTTTAATTATTATGTATATGGAATTTATGCCTAAAGATGATTCTGACTTACAAAATTATAAGTTTTGAATGTATGCCAAATTAGTGTACCTATGCTAAACGATTTTTTGCGAAATGAAGTTTATGCTATCCGCTGTTATGCAAAATAATAATTATGACATAAAAAGTTCTGCTATAAAGGGTAGACCCAAATAAAACAGCTAATATAAAAAATGAAACCAGCAATGGATGTTGAAATACTCTAACAAACAACGCGCGAAATCAGCTGTTCACTTTCTACCTAGCTACAGAGTTCATCGAACTCACTCGCTGCGCTGCCGTTCGCTACCTGCGTTTTGCCACGGCAATGATACATTGCGTGTGAGGTAATAAAACAAATCAGGTTTATTGGATTCCCATAATGTTCCTGAAATAATTTCATGTACCGGTCTTAGTTTAATTTATACTGAATTCACCCTATCAGTCTGCGGAGGGCTATCCCTTACACCCTGTATATTTCTTAAATGATGGTAAGGAGACGTTGATTGTATGTATGTATAATGCAAAATAAAGAACAAACCAAAACCTTTCCCAGTATTTCAACTCAGTAAATTGGCAAATCATCGCGAAGTTTCGATCTGAATACCTGCGTAGCTCATCTTGTGTCTCATAAAGTTGCGAGCTGAGTACCTGCGTAGCTTCATCTTGTGTCTCTTATAAGTGTAGTTGAGAAGAATAACGTGGTCACACAACCAAACACGAAAACTGACTTTATTTAATAATATGGATAGATATCGATAATTATATTAAATTAACCAATACAATACTCCAAGTTTACTGTTCACGAAACCTCTCACTAGTACAAACAAAAGCGTATCTCTATAATATCCGCAGCTCATTCAATCGACAATTGACTCGCTCGAGTGGCTCCCGGATCGAGCCGATATTTAAAGCATGTACTACACTGGACCACCTCCCCCCACCTCTCATCTCACTGAGTGTGAGGGACAGACGCTTTTTTTTTCTTTTTTTTATCGGATAGCCGAGTATGAGCTGTGACACCGAACTACGAAACTATTCGATCAACTACTTAACGTTAATATTATCGGTTCAAAAGCTTCGAAGTATTTTCATGTTGAATTTTTGTGAAGAATGAAAGTTGTCGGTATGGTCCTCTGAAGATAGTGTTCATTAAATTTGAATGAGATGACGGAGAGAAGAGATGAAGATATAAATAGTAGCACTCTACTGATAAATCTCGCTACACTCGGAATATTTCGGAGATTTCTTTCCATTCCAGTAAATCTGCGACGATATTTATAAAATAATAATGTTCGTTGTTTCCTCTACATCTACCTACTTATTTATAAACATAGCTTAAAGTTAAGTAGGACTTGGGGAAGCCTTTGCCCAGTAGTGGGACGTATAGGCTAAAAAAAGAGTTTAAAAACGCCTGCTTAATCATACCCGATGAATGCGAGTGCATTCTTTGGTTGCAATTTACGTTGGTACTCGCCGTTTGAAAAACTCTGAGTGTCAGGCGTCGGCGAAGGGCGGTCTGTTTCATTGTTCCTCTTGGTCCAGCTTCTCCTCCCCGCCAGCCCCCCCAGCGGCTGCCCAGCCCAGATTGCAATGTTACAACTAAATTGATTTAAACAATTCTATTCGTTGTATGAACGCGCCGCCGGAACTCCAACGCGTGACCTGCCACACAATATGAACGCGACTCTTTCTACTTAACTGCAAATTATATTTGTTTTATTTAATATTTTTTGGAAAACTTGCAGCTATATAGGCATTTGTTAATAACACAAATATGTCCAATTACAAGTTTTCACAAATAGGTAAACAAATAATTATGAGTGGGTAGGACAGCGTTAAATATTGTTGATTTACACAAATAAAAGTTGAAATTATTTCGAAACGAACAACATTATATTTTTAATTATATGTGAATTCCTTCACGTTCTAGTTATTCAAGAACTGTGTTAATAAATCAAGTAAAAGAAAGTGTTGTATTTATAATAACTGATGCCTTCAATACATCGCGTATCGTGCGCGTAACACTCTTCGTGTGATCATCCGATTTGTGCGTGTCATCTTTTCTGAGAGACGCACGAGGTGGCAAGGGGAGGGGGAGCGGAGGGGTTCGTCCAGACTGGCCTGGACCTTCGACACAAGTTTTTGGTTGGTGGGTCGTATGTGTCAACTGAAAGCCCACTGGAATGCACGGGTGATATTTTTAACGCGACAATTTTTCAGCTCTCGGAGCAGTGTGTTCAAAAACCAGTGCGTAAAAAAAAATCGCCCGTGTTAACGAAGGCTCAAATCCACTATGTTACGCATGATTACCCTACCTATTGTTATTGTTTTATATTTTATTGGATAATTTTGTTTTTGCAAGCAGTCTATTGCTTAATATTGTGTACTTGGCTTTTATGTTGCCTTATGTTGATAGATTGAACAGTGTAACGAGGGTAGATAAACCAATAAATAAATAACAGAGTGCCAGGTATACGGGCCGGGCGGGCCGGGCGGGCCGTGTGACCACTGGACTTCACAAAACATTCTACTGAGTGTTACTACCTAACGCAAAGTATTAGAGCTGGAAGCCTGTCATTAACATCTGTGTATCTTGCTAATTACACAATATTATCCAGTAATTGGATAAATAATTATTGTAGCATATTTATTTTGCGTAAAGTTCAAAAGAGTCAGATCTAATATAACGCTTTGACGACAGTAAGTGCAAGTGTCAGGAGTGTACGTGTGGGCATTTACAAGTTGAGAGCGAATAATATAATAATAATTATTATTAATTTCCCAGATCATACAACCCGATTTGTTGATAACAAAATTGTGCCGGTATCAATAATGCCACATGCGAACTACGCATCAAAGACCTGACGTCACAAATCCTGCATCGCGCTATCAGAGTTTACCGCGCGACTAGCATATATACAACATTCCGACATCAACCGTTGGGCAGTTGCCCACCAGACACAACACCCGTCTGGTCGGAGGATCCTCTTTTTACTATAGAGTATGAGTGAACTTTACACCCTGTTCCTCATACTTCTAAAACATAAACAACAACCACTAGTGTTAGTACCTGCATATAATTAACAGATATTGGTATTAATGAATAAGAATGACAAAATCATTATTACTTAATGGTAAGTAATCAGTTGTTACTTGGTGACTGAAAAGTTGTATGGAAATCGGTTGTCATGGTATGGGGATGTGATGCAGAGAAATGAGGAAAATGTCGACAGGATAGTTTTGAGTATGAATGTGGATGGAATGAAGAAAGAAAGGAAGTACGCTTGTGTGTTATGTGACAAGTGTTTCAACTACATGCCTACTGCCATTGTATCCAATCATCATCTTCGAACCAGACAGCAACGAGTATAATTACCGTTGAACTTCACTTACAGGTACATAAGTTCGTTTAACTATTCAATTTGCGTAGACAAAAATGCCAGTGATCAAGTCACCGAATCCTGCCTGTCATTATATAATATTTATTTATTTCACATGTTTCCTTTGCCATTACAGATTAAATCTAATGCGACAAAGTAACTTAAAATATACTTAATTATACCTTACATGCTACACAGTAGACACACACACACAGTCACAGTCAGTATTATAGTCAATTTATAATGACCCCTGTAACACAGGTTTTTCCTAGCATAGCATTAATCAATATTTTGTGTCAGGCTATTCCCATGTTTAATTAAGTGTCACTCTGTATGTGTACTTTTACGACACATAAAATAATATCATTATTATTTTATTTTTATAGGTTTATATATCTCGGGACCCTGGGGTCCCGGACCTTTGGAAGGCATACGAGGGGTCGAAGCCAACTCGCAGAGGCCCGTTAGACGCTTTTTAATTAAATGAGGCACCAACCGACGATTATCCCTGTACACACTATATGCAAGTACCCCCCACCCGCCCCCCGTGGGTTCCCGCATTGTCGAGGCGGGGGGCTCTGTAGCCGTGGCTTGGAGGGCCACGGTGAAGCTAAGAGGAATTAAGCCGACGACGTAGCGGCCGTAGGTTGCGGTGCCGCTTTGGCGACATCGCAACTGAGGCGGGCCGCGATGTCGAATGGGTGGCATCGCGGCTGAGTGTGGGAGGCCGCGGCGGGAGAGGAGTGCCGGTATTGCGGTGAGCCGTTCTCCCTACCTTTCGCGGCCTTGACGGGGTCGCCATCGTTGAATGGCGGACGCGGTGGGGCCGCAGAGGAAGAGGAGTGTCGGTATTGCCAATTCAAAAGTACCTGTATTTGGTTTATTTGAAATAAATGCTTTGAGTTTGAGTTTGAGTTTGATTGCGTTGGCCGCTCTCCCTATCCCCTGCGGCCAAAAAGTGGTAGGCAGCGGGGCCACTGACCTGACCCGTCGCGGGGGGACCAGGGGCGCCTGGACGCGGGGTCGTCTGGCGCGTGGTCCCAGGTGGAGGCCAGCAGGCAACGGGTGCGGGGGCACCCTTGCCTGTATTGCACAGGCCTCCACCAGTGTCGGACGGGAATGGCCAGGTGTTCCCGGTCATTCCCATATCGCCCAGGCGGAGGGGCATGCGGGGCCCGCCAGCTAGGCGGGCATGCGCCAGGAGGGTTGTGGACGTAAAGGCTGTGCCGGTTTCCCATGATCCTCCCAAGGCGATGAGGGAACTCCGCTGAGTTTTAGTGGGTATACTGCCATTTTGGCAGGGAGTCCCACATACCCCGTCTCGTCCCCCGACGAGCGGGCATGCGTAATGCATTATTCAGCGTCAAAAAAAAAAAAAAAAGCGCACCCAAGGACAACCCCCGCTTGGTGTAGGACTACTGCAGGATATGGAAAGAAAGATATTGGACTATGAGTTCGGGCGGTTAAAATGGACTGGTTACCTAAAACTATGAAAGGACTATAGCCCCTGCCTGATCAATGTTTTATTATACTGGGTGACTTGCACACTCAATAATGGGCCCGCGAAAACGGTCGCTAGTACATAGTGACGTAACGACAAGGGGGCAACATATCCTGAGGTGCTCGAGCAGTGGAGAGGTATTCTACGGCTCTCAGAACAATCCCAGAGCCCGGAAGAAGGTCAAGATCCCTACAAGCACTTACTGGAATACTTCCTTCCTTCGAGCACGTTTGCTCTTGCGAATCTCCACTCAAGCCAGCCAACAAAGGCAAGCCAGAAATAAGGAACATGAATTCTCCCGGGAGATAGAGTCCGTGGGGTCGCTACTGCCCAACAGCTCGCCACATGCTGCCCTGCGGGTTTCTGTATCTCTCTTGGTCTGGCTCCTCACCCTAGACATGTTCCGGGAAAGTAAACTTTACCGGCACAGACCTAGAATTCGGAGCGCGCAAGCCCCACCACGACGTCAACGTAGAGATACGGCGGTGGGGTTATTATTATTATTTAGACCTTTGGAAGGCGACAACTTACATAATAATACGACTGAACAGGCGCGCTAGTCATTTATGACTTTTTTGCCCGCGGCCCACGGAAAAGTATTACCGGGATAAAAAGTATCCTATGTCCCAACCAAGGTCATGCTCACCTATGTGGTAATTTTTATAGAAAATCTATTCCGCCGTTAAGGCGTGAAAAGGTAATAGAAAGGCCGACAGAGTTGTTTTTGCATTTATAACATCAGTATGGATGTGGGCATGGCCACTAAACAGTGAACGCCGCCTTCTGACTGCGGAACTGTAACGCTACTTAAACAATAGAGCCCGATCGACAGCGACTGCGTTGAGCCACGCATCTTAAACCTGTATTGTTAGACATACTTCAGTTCTCCGAGTCTCGCGAGAGCGGTACGTACGAGTATGTACACATTCATAATGAAACGATTGCATGGAAATGCGGCGGAGTGTTATGAAGGCGGACGCCTCAATGCTGCCACATATGAATTGAGAGCAATGTTCCGGTGACATGTTTGTACATGACGATCACAGTTAATACACACACATACACAGTTTAATACTCATTACGTCTATATTTTGTCGATGTTAGCCAATCCGATTGAGAGCACTTAATGATTCTGACCCTTAAGTCCCAGTAACAGTATTGTTTTCATACTAATTCCATAGTTTTTGATTTTTGCCAGATGACGGCATTACACAATGTGCAAAAAGCAGTGAAACAACTAACTTTTTGCTTCTTTCGAGAAAAAGATTTGCGCCAGAATTAAATCGAAACATTACACAATAATCTATCAAAAATTATATATCTTTCTGAACAGATTTTGTTAATGGAAGTATTCCGTCAGACTTAGAATCAGACAGCAAGCAATGTTTTGCGTAATGTTGAACCATCATAAGCCGTGACTGTGCAGAGACGGCTCGTGAATGTATTTGTTATCGCCGACGAACGCTCGGCACATCACCCTCATCGGAGCTCAGATGTTCTGTTTGGCGAAATTATCGCCGTGTTTAAATGTGTAAATTAGTAGGGTCGCGGTACACTGTTGTTCAACTATGACGGTGATAAGGTTTAAGATGATATTAAAATAAAAATTGACTGCAATATCTACTTACACAGATAAAAATCTAACATGTCACACAGTCCCAGAAATCGAAACGTATGCACAGTCTTTTAGCCACTGCACCAATAGAGCCATGCGTTAATTCATTATTAACGATACGTGTGAGGTGTATCTTCCTATATTGTTTTCTGTAACGTTGCAGTTGACTAAAAGTATGTCGTTAAGAAGACCCATTCTACAAATGTTTTATTGCAGTTACATACCATCAAAGTTATGTTTTATTTAAGTTAACAATATACACAGTAAATTAAGTTGTCAACTGTATGTAAAATAAAATGAGAATTCTTGTAAAATACTGTAATACCGTTGCAGTTTTAACAGTGTAGTATTCAAAAATAACACAAATGGTACCGCTCGCACGCAGCCAGCGGGTGCGCTCACCCCGCCACCGCCGCCACCAACAACACGCTACTAATATCGCTACTAACATTTGAACGATCTCATTTGTGAAGCTGTTCGTTCTGAACAGCATTCTGATGAGTTCCGCTGATTACGATGAGATGAAAAACTTCGGGGTTATCTATAAGCTTATCAACAGTAGGTATACATAGGTTGGATTTACTTTGTTAGAAATGGGAGCAATTACTGATATTATTAGTGGTGGTTGATTAAACTATATGCATCAATGACTGAGACAAAAAATAATAATAATGTGTGTGTCTATTTGAGAACCTAAACCAAAACAGCTGGGTCTACTTTAGTGAAATTCATCACGAATTTTTGTTTTATTCTTTTGGAAAACTATTTTTTCGTCGCATAAAAATAATAATGAACAAAGTTTTCATTATTATTCAGACACACAAAACAAGCAGTACTGTGCTCTTTGAATGCACAGGCGTCACCCAGATTAGAAAAGAAACCCTCGGGGCAGCCAGATCTTTCATAGATGTTCTAAACAAACCGGGGGACGTAATTATCTTCTGAAGGGAGGTGGGCTGGTTGGAATAACCACTGGTGGCTACCGTGGCCCATGTACAATGGTCCCCCTGAAGGACTATGTGCGGAAACCAAGCCCTTTACCATAGAACATGGAACTGTACGTCACTTGCTCTCGCGTCATCAGTCCTGACTCTCTGTATATTTTGACTGCTGTGACCAAAACTACAAACGTAGTATTCAGGGAAGTTTTATTAAAATGTGGCTGGTATTTTAGTATATTGTATCGTCTTACGGCATCCACGCGAACGAAGTCGCGGGCAGAAGCTAGTAAACTAAATAAATAAACTAGTCGCTTGTGTGCTTTTAAATAGCTGTCCATACAGGTATTGCTTAAAATATTTGACTACCCATACTATAGCTAAACTCCTTTTCGATAGGTGGATAATTCCGTTCTACTTTATACTTTATTTAGGCTTCTACTAGCGTAAGCGACTGGGCGGCCGTCTGTATTAGATAAAATTGCTCCTATCGCATGAACTGACCCTATCGCAGTCTGTACTAAAAAGGTATTCTTACTCGATAGGTCGGGATATTGTAGAAGCGGTGGTGATATCAAACATTGCTTAATAGTTTCAAATGATTTTGACAATTTTCATCCCAATAAAATGTAGTATTTTTCCTACACAACAAATTTAAGTTATTTGCTATCTCTGCAAATTTTGGTATGAATTTTCTATAATAATTGGCAAAAGCCAAAAAACGTTTTACTTAGTCGGTGTTATCAGGCACCGGGTAATTTTGTACTGCTGTAATTTTGTACTGCTGTAATTTTTTCAGGATCCGGTAGTACTCCATCTCCCTATACTATGTGACCTAGATAAAGTATTTCTTTTTTTTGAAAATCGCATTGTAAAGGGTTTAATTTTAAATTCACTTTGCGTATTCTTTCAAAAATGTCAATCAAATTCTTGTTGTGTTCCGTTAAATTTCGCCCTAAAACAATTAGATCGTCTTGATAACAAATACATTTTTCATAAGATAGACCTGCCATTGCCATGGTCATCATTCGAGAAAATGAACTGGGGCTGGTTTCAAGCCTCATGGGCATTCTAGTCATTTGGAACTGTCCCGAACAAAAAGCTGTGACTTTTCTATTGTGCGGTTCAAGTTCAACATTCTAAAACCCTTGGTTTAATATAATAACATATAATAATTCTTTATTATTCGGACAACTTAAGATCCAATGTGTTAGTGAATTTCTTATAATTAATGTTAGTGAAATATTATTTAAAAAAACATGTTTATTAGAGATCGCTTCATGAGGATGACGCACAAGTGAAAGGAATTATTCACTCGTTCATCACCCCCACAAAACGTCTCAGAATAGGAGAGTAGATGCTCTTCGCAACTGTCCTCAGAATACAGTTGTCTGCCCCGCAGTCTTTTTATTAAGGACGAGATTTTTTTTTTGAATATTAAATCCACATGTGTAAAATAAATACAACCGGATAAGGAATCTAATGTTTCGTGAATATTTGGGAGGTATTTTTCGCGATTTATGCGAACATTCTTATAATGCGGGAATTGCCCCTAAGTAAAGATAAAGTTCCATAATTTAGAAAACATTCACAGAATCGTAATTCGAAGTAGCAACTTAGTGCGTGCGTGGCTCGTAACAGGGTAGTACGTAGCAGCATAGGTCGTAGCAGCGTAGCTCGTAGCAGCATGGCTCGTAGCAGCGTAGCTCGTAGCAGCATGGCTCGTAGCATTCGCCAAAGAAGTGTAATTAACAAGTTAATGCACATATTGTGTACGTTTATCTAAACCAAATATTTTGCATTATTTTCCGCTTTTAACAGTTGTATTAGCACGTGGAATGAAAACAACGAACTACAAATGAGTTTTATAATAAACACAATTGGAGTCAATGATGTGTATTTTGAGCACAGTGCCTTTACCGTCCTCAGAGCAAACAGCGGCAAGCGCCGGCAAACAAATCAGTGACGTTATAATGGCGGCCTGCATCATTCGTGTCGTATTACGAGACTGTTCGTTAAATTGTCTTACACTTGTAAAATACCTACTACAGTATTATAATGATAATGATGTCATTTGGTTAAAATACTTTTTTTTTCTCTTATATTTTGTTATATATACATTAATTTCTATTTTGTGAATGTGAGAACTTTGTAAGCCAAGGCTCACAACTCATAGATGCATCAATTTGTTGACCATTTTAACCTTTGTTAAGTACTTGTTGACAGGCCTACACTGCTGCACTGCTCCTCTTAATACTGTAATTTGAAAACATCGCAAAAGCCAATTAGTTTTAAAAGAGAACCGTGGCATTTCCTACCGGCTCTTCTCCTTAGGAAATGACCAATTTTAACCGACCTTGCTTCTGACGTTTCATAAGTACCCATGTAAGTTTATGTGAAATAAAATATTTTAAATTCGTATTTCACAATTAAAGTAAATAAACTAAATAAATAGACAAATATTGGTAATTATTTATTTAAATATTTCTTATATAATCTAGTTTTAAAGTAAATCAAGATAATTAAAAATAAATTAACCTAAACTAAATAAAACTAATAACAAAATGAACTAAAATATGGCGTCGAAAAATTCCTCCGCATCGCTGTCGACTGGTAATGTACCCAAGAGACTGGCAGCATTGCCACGTTGTATGGCAATGCTTAGCCTCTGGCCAAGATAAAAGCCAGCCCTTGGGTCACGGGAAGTGTCAACCAGCCTTTTGGAGATTTCATTGAACAATAAATGAGCACTGGGACCCCACGGCCCGAGGGTTTCAACCCCAAACGGCTCGAAAATATAGTTACCGATCAAGTTACTATACTTTCGCCGCTTGAGGTTTTCAGCAGCCGCAGCAGCAGCGCCAGCACAGCACGCCGAGACAGGAAGATGGGATGGCGCAAGAGTATCGACACAAGTTGCGTCCCACACTAAAGGCCTACCTACCTTCCAAGGAAATAAAGACATGCCGTCCGGTCTCTTGCCATCGTCGCGTGCCAAGCCATTGGGTTCTAATACAGCTGGAACGCCGACGGAGACAAGAGCTCGTCGGATGATGTCATTAATGTTTGCGTGCCGCGCTAAGCGACCCGCACTTCGACTGCAGGACAGGCCGTGGTGTCCTAGGCTGTTGACAACCTCGCCACAGTGACAGCGATGGGGAGAACAACAAGGAGCTCCTAGTCGTAGGGAAGCAGCGAGGCGGAAAGTAGTGTCGTCAAACAAAGTGCCTATGTTCGACGAAGGTAGTGCATGAAGCCAAAGACCCCACTCCCACCTACCCACAGCCAGCAGGCGCGCACGCTCCGCAGAAGTAGCAGAAGTGTCAAGTAAATTGTTCTGTACTACCCTACAGAGCGGCTCATCCCACCGTCTCTGTGAAGATGGATTGTCGGGTGGATCTGAATTCGGGCAAGCGAGTTTCCAGGCATCCAATGCCTCGGTAAAGCATGGCACATCAAAATCAATCAGTGTGGAGGCTAGGATTTTCCTGATTAATTTCTCAGTGCCATGAACCGAGGAAATGAAAGCCGGTAAACTAATACTAGAAATTTTGCGGACGCCGAGGCCTCCCATACGAATGGGAAGAGAAGCTTGAGCCCAAGCTCGGTCGTCCATGGCCACATTTAAAATCGAAGTTAATGTATGCCGGATAATTTGGTCCATTTTGTCTAAAAGGTGAGTGTACTTCCATAAATGGGAAGCGCGAAGGAAATATATTAATTTAGGGCCGAAACAGCAGTAACGAATTAAGGTTAAGGCCGAATGCATGTTAATTTGGAACAATCTTTCTGAAACGTCATTGAAATTTTGTATTTTTTCCTCAATAAAAAAAGGAAAGGAATTTTCAAAAATAGGAGATCCAAGGAGACGAAGAGAGCTTTTTTCAATAATTTTGATTTCAGGAGCTATTGCGTTAAATTTGGGAAGAGTCAGATGTCTGTCAGTACTGTCAGCTAAGTATAGTTCACATTTATAGAAAGGTTGAGATCAAGACCAATGGAATGAAATTCATTTTTTAAGAATTGAAGGTCATTTAAAACAGTTTCTACATCGCCTCCCAAGGTTCCATCATCAAGATACCAAACGTTAAATTTGGAATTTAGCTGTCGAATAATTGGGTGAATGGCTAAACTAAAAATCACTGGCCCGAGAGGGTCACCTTGTTGACAGCCAACAGCAGATTCTAGAAGGTTGTCCCGATACATTAATTTGGAAGGGTGTCTGTAACATTGCCAAAGGAAACTATAGATTTGGGGAATTTCTTTTTTAGTTTCTGCCAGCAAGGTGTCCCTGTTAACAGAATTGAAGGCATTATTTATGTCAACCTTCAGAATGACCTCTCCTTTGCCAGAATTTAGGTAGGTCGATAAAGCGTGTACGGCAGCCTCACAGCCCCCTTTGGAGCCATAAAACTAGATTATATAAGAAATATTTAAATAAATAATTACCAATATTTGATTTTTATATAATTAATGTGTTGTAATAATAATGTAAACGTAATAATGTTATTTATTAAAAATAAATAGACATATTTTATGTACTACCGATGTGTGCTGATTAACAGGACATAGTCTTATGGAATTAAATGTGGCCAATGAGCAAGTTATGTTCGCGTCGCACAACATGTAGAAGCAACGCTACCTTTAAAGGTAAGCTATTTGGATCTAAAGATTATTTAATAAAAATAAAAAAAATGGTTAAATTATATTTGGTATTAGATTTATTTGGATTCCAGATAAACACACGTGGAAAAAATTGATTTCTATTGTTTCAGACTGCTCACTTTTCTGTTTATACTGCATCATCGTTTGAAACGATATGAGTATTTTTTGGGTTCTGTACCTCAAAAGGAAAAACGGAACCCTTATAGGATCACTCGTGTGTCTGTCTGTCTGTCTGTCTGTCCCTCTGTCACAGCCAATTTGCTCCGAATTTAATGGACCGATTAAGTTGAAATTTGGCATACATATCAATTTGAGTAACCCAAACACGGACGTGAATAGTAAATAAATGAATTTAGAACATTTCAGCATTAATGCCAGACAGATGCTGTCTGACGCTGGTTTTCTAATGAACCTGTAGGGACAAATGACGAGGAGAGTACAAACAGTTTCAACATAACTAGTACGTAATTTTTATACTTATAAATAAATAAATAGTACATATCTAAACAAGTAATCAAATCTAATAACAAAAAAAAATTGTGAATGCAATAAAGTCTCAGCAAAACATGTTCATTCGCGAGTAGCTAGAAGAGGTAATGTGAATATGGCAAAGATATAGTCTGGGATATGGAGAAGGACATAGGCTACTTTTTTACGCAATAGGCGACATTTACGCGGGCGGAGCCGCGGGCAAAAGCTAGTAAGTATCATATAAGTGAAACATTTAGGGCGACCATATCGAGTTTCCGCATGAGAATTTTTAATAGTTATTCTGCTATTCGGGGCGGAGACAAATTTAACAAATCAAAAAATAGAAATCGGTTAATCCGTTCTTGAGTTATAAATGGTGTAAATAACCCGACTTTTTATATAATCTAGATTTATGTAAATAAAGTTGAATGTGCAATTTTATAAAGTCGGAGTTGGTTGCCATGTTGCTTTCTGACCATGTTGTTGCTTTCTATTCACCTGCTTTATCTTGATACTAGTTGCCATTTGTATTGAGTTTTATTTTTTAGAGTGTAATATATAGTGTAACTAGTACCTACTCTAATAAAAACCCTGAAATTGTTTAAACAGTCTTGTTTATCCCAATAAAATGGGAACTCAAACCCTGACGATATACCGCTCGGCACTCCTGATCCTACATATATATAAAGTATAGCCTATTAGCTAATAAGTAATTTAAATATAACTTAAACTGTTAAGAAATTAGAATGTGCAATTGATAGTAAATATTTTCTTGTAAAATAAAGATTACGGAAAATAAAAAAATATTATATTTCTGTGTTTAAGTTTTGGACCAACAGCAACCTATTTTTAACAGCATCTTTTACTGCAATTACGTACAGACAAGCGTCTACTCAGCCGACAGCTATCTCTCGGCTGATCAAGTGATGAAGCGCGTCGCACCCTGCGCGACGTGCTGATAGGCGCCATAAATCTGTCCGTGTTAGCCTGCCTCATGCCCACCTCGTGCCTGCCCGGAGGCATCGCCTGCGCGCCAGTGGCCACAGGCTAACCTGTCACGAACTAGACACGGGGAGACGGCGCCGTATACTAGCTCCAGTTTAAAAATTAAATTACAAATAGTATTGTACATTCTACATAGCCTAACTCGGAATTTCCACTACACTGTTAATTGTATTCAGTAACTTGACAGTTTGAAGCAACATAATATTACCATAATAAAACTATAATATGGTAATTAAAGGTAATGATTTAATGAATGTTAAAAATTGTTGAATTTGAATATACCTCAAAACATGTGTTTGTTCTATATTACAATGTGTTTTAAACTTTCAGTTATTAAATTCAGTTAAACGATGCATTTATGTACATTACAAAGCAAGATTTCGCTGATTCTCTTTTCATGTCACTATTTCTTTTTTAAATCGTCTACAAAAAAGGAGGAGGTTTCTCAATTAAATATATACTAGCTGGCCCGACAGACTTCGCTCTGTCAAAAGCTATAGTATAAACTCCACTACTCTACCCTACCCTACCCTACATACCCTACCTATCCACCTACCTACCTACCCTACCCTACCCTACCCTACCCTTCCCTACCCTATCCTACCTACCTACCTACCTACTCTACCCAACCTACCTATCTACCTAAATCTTAAAAAAAAAAAATAGATAGTAGCCGATTCTCAGACCTATTGAATAAGCATATAAAATTTCATAAAAATCGGTCAAGCCGTTTCAGGGGAGTATGGTAACTAACATTGTGACACGAGAATTTTTTATGTAAGATATATATGTATATGTTATATATGTATGTTTTTTATGTTTGTTCGCGGAAAACTTCGTCGTTTATGATCTGATTATGATGATTCTTCTTTTGTTGGAAAGGAGATATCCCAAGGGTAGTACCATGATAAGGAAAATAGGATCCGATGATTGGATCCATGAGGAATGAGGGAACTCCTCAAATATTATGGGCATACACATAGCGATTTTTATATTTTCATCAACATTTCAAGCATTTGCATTCAGAAAGTATCATTTGATGAAGTGGAACTGATGAAGAAGACCACAAATGGCCACGGGAACTCCTCAATAGTTAATGAGCATTTCATAATCTTTTGATCAATGTTCAGTTATACAAATAATATCAAAAATTGTTTGTCCTAAAAACAATTCAATTTCTAAGTGTTTGGAAGAAAAGCCTTGAATATTTTGATGAAACAATTTTAAGGAATTCTGCTTAGCCCCTTTTTTACAATTAACTGATTGAATGCTAGAAGATACCTTGTTGATAGTGAGATTAACAACATAGTCAGTAAGACAACAGAAAGTACCAGTGTACTTTCTGTTGTCTTACTGACTGGTTTAAATTATTATGGCTAACCAACTTAATATTAGTATTATTACTAATTTTTATGGTGCTAATTACAGCAGACTTCGACATACTACTTATGTCTGAGTTTATATTATATAAAGCTAATAGCCATGCTATTTGACGTCTAAAACTAATAGGGAGATACGCAGTATCCCTAGTCGATTTTAATTTCTCAACAAAAGTGTTGGTGTCAAAAAATATAAGTTTGTTACTATAGTGATTTACTAATAAATGCATATGGTTATTTAGCATGTGTATATTATGATTTTGCCTACTTGACAAGTGCTCAAAGTATGGAAAAGCACACAATATTATTTTCTGACAATTAATCTTCAAGATTTCAGTGACATTGTTAGTGATGTCATCCTTTTTTTTACATTAGTACTATCTATCTTCTATATATAAATAAAAAGAAAAGTCCTGACTGACTGACTGACTGACTGACTCATCAACGCCCAGCCCAAACCCTTGGACCTAGAAAGCTGAAATTTTGCACAGAGGTTCTCTTTATAATATAAACAAGGAACAAGGAAGGATTTTTCGAAATTCAAGCTCTAAAAGGGTAAAATAGGGGATGGAAGTTTATACTCGTATAAAATTAGGATATAGAGTAGAAGACGTCATCTAATAAAGGATTTATGAAAATTCAACCTTTAATAGACACAAAGTTTGTCATAATTCGTTTTTCAAAACATCCCCTCAAAAGGTGCTCATTCTTTTGACAGAAAAAAAAAGGATTACGAGTATATGGGGTTTTTGAGAATTGATCCCAGACAGGGGAATGAGGGGTAATTAAGTTTTTACGGGAGAATTTTACTGCGTGCCTTGAATAACTCAAAAGTTTTTATTTTTAAGGTTTGAATTACTCAAAAGTATTTTTAATCCCAGTCATAGAGTACTTTCAATCCCGGTAGTACGTTCCCGTTGGATCTGTTCCGACATCCACGTGGGCGAAGCCGCGGGCAAAAGCTAGTTACCTATAAATACAGAAATAATGGCATTCGGATCATATTTATTCCCAATTATTGATGACATTATCACTTCGTAGGATTTCCCAGGCATACAATAATTATCAGCAGATTGACTCAGGCTGTTACTTAGTAATTTACCTAACCCTCTTCCTAAACTATCTGAAAATATAATAGAATAATAAGTATTTCACGAGTGGCGATAAGATATATCGATTAAGATAGTTAAGCCACTATAAAGCAAATTTAAATAATAATTCTGATGAAAATGGTACCATCGAACTGATCTAAAGTTGAAGCCGGAAAGTATGCTCCGGAACTCCGTAATAAACAATTTATCCTAGCCGTGTTTGGGCATATTGGAACTGTCATGAGATGCACTTGGGCTATAAATGGTTATTAACAGATTTTTATTAACTTTGCTTGGTAGTTTTTTTGAGTTAGCTTCGATAATACGTATTTAATCCACTTCGTATATCTTGACATCTTGTGTCACTATTTTTTGTGCGGTGTAGCAAGTAGTGGTAATCGAATTGTTGTGAGGTAGGTAACATAACTCAAAAAGAAAAAAAAAAAAAACTTTTAAACAAAACAAAAAAACCGACTTTAAAAAAAAACTCCAAAATGAAAAATAACTTTAATTTCGGAAGTCGGTGGCAAAAAACTAAAATACAAAACCAAAGACACCGACTTCCGAAATTAAAGCTATTTTTCATTTTGGAGTTTTTTTTTTAAAGTCGTTTTTTTGTTTAAAATTTTATTTTTGTCAGAAACTGGTATCCTTACAACTCTCAAGTTACTGAATACGATCAAAAGTTAAAGCATAAAGTAAGCAATTGATTTTAATTTTCTCATATCTGCGTGACTTTACAACTATCACTTATACACTGTACAATATGAATGTCGAGTCTGAGTGCTCACGGTGCGATAAGATTTCCCATTTTATAATGGAATTAATTGAATTATAGGTATGGGTGGTAAATAGTGATCCAGTAATAGCAAGGGGAAAAAAACCGTCTACGGCAAAATATATTGATGTAACGGTGGCAAAGTATCAAGGTACCTCTGCCTAAACTATCTGACTATAACTTGTACTACACCGGAGGTACAATTTGTGATTCTTTACCGGAGGTGCAATTTGTGATTCTATAGCAGAGGTAAAGAACAATGGCGAAACAATTGTTGATGAAATTATTAAGCGTCTACATATATCACCGTGATAGGTAGCGACGAAATAATTCACTAAGTTTTATCAAATCAAGCTTATGACCTATTAAACTCTGGAAAAAAAAGTTGTCATAAATAAAAACGGAATTGACTAGATTAATGATGATGATAAATAATCATGGCTTCGTTACTTTTTTCTGGCTTAACTTCATGACTTTTGGCTAAGCTGAACGTTTAATGTTGCCATGCAATATAAATCTTGGTCAAGTTACATAAAATGCTTTGCTTTTCGTATTGCATTAATATACTTTTAAAATACATTTCTGCAACAGAAAATAAACGTGAAAATAAAAATAATTGTTTGTGCTAAGAATATAGCGGTCTAAATTGTTTAATTTAATATATACATGACCTCGTAGTGCAATTTATTCGAGTATGGCAACATCGCAAAAAAAAGAAATATAACATTTAAGTTGTCAACGTTGCATAATGACATGTACCGTACTGACAACTTGTTGTTTACGCGTGCGTCTCGTTATTTAGTTTTCCATCGATTTTCCGTGATTTTTTACTTCATCAATTGCTTCTGCTTAGGGACTCTGAGATTTACTGTCCCTGTGTGACTAGTGCTTGCCTAAGAATTCTGATTATTTGCTATACGACGAAATTTTTCTGTGACTCTGGATTCCGATTCTGGCTGATACCTTGGATTTTGTTGTGTGTGCATCGATTTGTTCATCACGGTGGGTAACCGTGTAAAGCCTACACGCATCATGTATGTCAACTGCAACATATGTGCCAATAAAATACGCCGATACCGGGAAAAATACTGTGAAATAAAATAATAACGAACTATTGGATGTTGCGCTCATACAATGACTGTAGTGTGATATCTAGGATGGGCTAGACATCAACAAAATATCTCAGCATCTGCAGGTTTTCTTGATGACATTGTAATAAGAGAAGATGAGGAATAAATATTTAAAAAACAAGTTTTTTTTTCTATACCCGTGACCTACCTCTACCATGTAATTTACCATATAATATATAATTATATAACTTTCTGAATACGTACTCCGTATCTTATTTTGTCGTAAAAATGCATTTCTATCAATGATATTTTAAGTGATATGTAGGTATTTCTTTTTCGATTAGTTTGTTGTTGACAAGACATAACCTCTAGAACTTCAAACTGGAATATATTTAATTCCTGACTTCCTATACAAGTATAACTGAAGACAAACCTGTTCAGGAATTCAAAATCTATACTTTTACATATTTTTCATAAGCAAACGCAAAAAAAAATGTCAACAAAATTTTGTTCGGGAGTTCGCCTTTGTTCTTTCGTGTTTCTCGTGTTAGTATAATATGATCGTAAATATCTGAGATCATTATCCAGTTGACTTGTTTATTTATAGGAAAATCCTAAATTGGGCTTGTTGGTCTGCGTATAAAAGCAGTTCGGTGTTTTTTTCTGCTATAACTTGTCCTTTTTAACACTTCGGAGAACCAAACTTTATTTCCAAAAAGTGAGGGACAAAATTACCAACTAGTTACGTGGTTGAGTTTTCTGTAGCATGGTTTTATAAATTATTTATTTAATTTTATATTTATGTACACACAGTTAAATACATAGAGATACAACATAATTATAATTTCAGTACAAAAGTACTGCTTATTTCTTAAGATTTTTTAACCAGCAGACCTGCGATAGAAGAATTGTAAAAAATTGTGTGTGAGAACAAGAAGAGAATCATACGAATATGCGAAGTCTTAAACTAAAATATTAAATATAACATATACTTAAATAAAGCTAAAAAATATAAAACTAGTACTCAATACTTAATTATATTTATTGCATTCCACAAAGTGAACTTTGGTGGTAGGTTACAAATACATGATCATTGTGGGGCACTTTGAAGAGTGCATCGGAGTACCTTTGTACAACCAAACACATAAATACTAGAGTCACAGGTATACCATTAAAAGACCTTCAGTATCATTAACACATCGTTCTGTACAGTTACCGTCTGTGAAAGTGAGCGCTAAAGCCTCCACTGTGATGGCGTCACTCATCACAAAAACTGTCTCTTCGCATAATGTGCAGTAGTCCCGATGCTCGCTCACGGCCATCAATATCTCGCGAGGGATTGCGCAAATCCTTGCCCATTGAGCACAGGCTTCACAGGCCGCTATTGAAAGGACGACATTAAGCGCCGCTGCCGCCGCCGCCGCGCCGCCGCGGGCGAGCCGTGCGAGGACGCCGTAGTCATTATATCGAGTGCCCTCTTAGGCCATACATTTCATATTTAAACAGCCACGTGAATAAAATGTATAATATTTATAGTAATGTGTTTCGTGACCAAGACTATCGTACCTACTAATTGATTAAATGATCTTCACATTGATTACTGTCGTTTATTAAATAATCTTCACATTGATTACTGTCCTTTATTAAATGATCTTCACATTGATTACTGTCGTTGATTAAATGATCTTCACATTGATTAGGTACTGTCGTATATTAAATTATCTTCACATTGATTACTGTCGTTTATATGATCTTCACATTGATTATTGTCGTTTAATGATCCTCACATTGATTAAGTACTGTCGTATATTAAATAATCTTCTCATTGATTACTGTCGTTTATTAAACGATCTTCACATTGATTACTGTAATTTATTAAATTACCTTCACATTGATTACTGTCGTTTATTAATATTGATCTACACATTGATTACTGTTGTTTAATAAATGATCTTCACATTAATTACTGTTGTTTAATAAATGATCTTCACATTGATTACTGTCGTTTTCACATACTCATGAATAACCTATAAGAGAAAATTATTATACTTCGGATACGTAACCAACGATTACCTATTTATAACGTTCATCACTTGCATTGATTGGATGAAACATTATCAGGCAATCTCGCTGGGTGTTGAGTACAATAAAAAGTAAAACATTCGAAAGTACATCAACGGCTAATTGTTTTAATCAAATAGGGAAAATAATAAACGTTGCGCGATATCGCGATATGCCGCGGGCTGTTGACGGGCGTTATCGCGAGATCGACGCTCCACAAATTAAAATACACATGTTAATCCGTGCCACCGGGGTCGCCGAAGGGGGCTATCGACGACATAATCCGATGTTCGAATGGACAAACAGAACGGATGCGTTCAACTGTGACGTAGACTTTATAAATAACAAAAGATATGGAATTTGTTCGAATCGATTATTGCAACTAATTGAAATATGAAAATTCGGCAAAACTTAATTTTAAATGATGGTGATTAATTGTTTGAGGGATTGTTACCTACTAAAGTGGATTTACCAGGGCGTTAACTATAGAGCACCTAGCTTCTGACGTTTCATAAGTGCCCATGTCGGTTTATGTGAAATAAAATATTTTGATTTTGATTTTGAGAGGAACATTTATTCCGTTTTTATTTGTAAGGCCCATAAGGTACCTATATTGTCCTGCTTGTTACAGTGGATGGTGGCATACTTAGGGTTTCAAATAGGTGAATTAAACGGCCTGTTTATTTCAAATCTACACAACAATGTTTTTAGGGTTCCGTAGTCAACAAGAAACCCTTATAGTTTCGCCATGTCCGTCTGTCTGTCTGTCCGCGGCTTAGCTCAGAGGCCCTTAGTACTAGAAAGCTGTCATTTGGCCTGGATATACATATTATTCACGCCGACAAAGAGGTAAAAAAAAACTTTTTTTTAGGGTACACGTAAAGTGGGGATGATATTTTTTTATCGTCTATCCCATAGTGTGGGGTATCTTTGGATAGGCTGTTCAAAAATATTGCAGATTTGTGGAAACCATTTTTCGACTTAGGGATCCGTTTGCGTAATATTAAGCTTTGAAGTGCTAATAATTGTTAGAGTCAAGTGTGTGTGTGTGTGTGTGTGTCCCAGCTAAATGGTTGTATTTGGATATGTGAAAAAAATCACAGCAGTATCCATATCCATACTAATATTATAAATGTGAAAGTAACTCTGTCTGTCTGTCTGTCTGTCTATCTGTCTGTCTGTCTGTCTGTATGTTAAGTTTTCACGCCTAAACCGCTGAACCGATTATCATGAATTTGGCAGAGATATAGTCTGGGATATGGAGAAGGACATAGGCTACTTTTTTACGCGATAACCGACATCTACGCGGGTGGAGCCGCGGGCATAAGCTAGTATAATATATAACAAAGTTAAAAGGAAAACTATCACAGGTAAGTAGGCTTTACAAGTTACCGAATAATAGTCGACCAACTTACATTTAAAGTTGAACAACAATCATGTTTTCCCGTACATTGCGTATGGAAGACCATGTTTTTCAAATACAATGTTAAGTTTGTTCTTGCAATAAATTCATACCAACTACGGAACCCTTCATTGTGCGTGGTCGCACTGGGCCGGTTTTTATGTGTGAGTTAATGTGAATGCAAGTAAAGTAACACAACATTAGGAAATAGGCATAACGATGTAGGTACTGGCGCTATGGTGGCCGGTCGAACAGGCTGTCGACAAGTTATTGTGATAAAAAACCAGGTTTAAAATAAATCTGTTCGCTCGAACACGTGTTAATTGGCGAGCGGCGCCATTCGCTTGATAAGAATTATAACAATTGTTTAAAGTCGGCTTTCATTTAATACTCGGGAGGCAGCCCGGCTGATTGCATTTTATTTTCAGTTTTAAAATAAAACCAACAATAATCCATCAGCATAATCGCTCCTCGACGATACGCCGAGAGCGGAGCGGAGCTGAGTGAGAATGAGCTGAGCGGAGCTGCGTCACGGACCATGTACTCATAATATAAATGAGTAAACTTGCTCCGCGCTCCCCTCAGATATAACTTGCTATATTGGTGTTTATGAATTCCCGGTGGATTCCGTGAGTAGCCTAAGTTTCTACTAAGTTTGGGTCTGGTTTGTATAATAATATGCACACACCACGAAATAGGTGAAATTTAGAGATTGGAGCAAAGTTATTTTTCAAAAGGTTACCTGAAAAAAGCGCATATCAAGCCTGGTCACTGCCACCTTTATATTTCAGGATATTGCTTACAATGCGTACTTTACGCGACGAAGTTAAGATGCCATCAATACTCTTTGTTGGTAGTGAAGGATATGTTTGCTAGTGTCGATGCGAAGTGAGCCTGAGCGGTGCGATGCCATGTGACGCGACAAGGCGCGGATTAAACACGATAATTGCAGAGGCGCTGCGTTTTTATTTGTCGCAACTATTATCATCGGTTGATTGCGAAGCAATTTATTGACGAGAAAAACGAGCTCAAAACATTACGATACAGTTTATATGTAGGTATAAGTAGTAGGAATGCACACAAGCTCAACGATTGATTCCCTCTAATTTATTTGGGGCCTATTTATTTAATTCAATTTTTTATTTGTTTGTTTCCGTTTGTTTACAATAGTTTTTTTTAAGAATAATATTACTATCACTAATTGCCATAAATAAACAAATATTTAATTTAATTCTATTTTATTTTCTTCGGTCTCATCGAAAAATATTCTATTGAACGTTTATACCTTTCATTATGAATTACTTGATTGACTTGCAAGATTGTGATCTCTATATCTACAAGTGCGTCAGTGACAGTTCCAGGTTTGGTAGCAGTCCACCGCCGTTCAAATATGATTTATTCAGTAACCGAGTGAGATCTTGTTGGCGTGCTCGGCGCCACAGTTCGCATCACGTTGAATTTAAGAGCGGCGTGAAATATTCGCGCGCGTGTCGCCATACATCACGTGGTCTCGCCGCGGGAGGCGGGACACTATGTGGCGCGGCACAGAAACACAACTCTGTGCTTCCTGTGATAAGTGATATAAGTAAAAAATCAACACTTTACTGGAGAACAAAAACGTTCACTTTCACTATGCATTTAAATTTTTGTGGTAAATATTATAGTTTTAAAGTAAGACGCGACCCGTAGGTATACTAACGTCATAACAAAGAAAGAAAAAATCCTAATATGTCTTAGAAGTTAAATGATCTTTGAATATTACTCATCATCAGAAACATCATCATTATCTGGAGGAGTGTCTTTGACATCATTATTGCAGCTCAAACTTCTGTAAAACTCATGAGCACTCTCATGAATAAAGCATAGCTTTAACAGATGTTTCTTCTTTTTAGTTGAAATAGCAATCTTGGAGTGGTAGGTTTCGGTACCATATTTATTGTAAACATTTCGTAAGCTTTACCTCGTTTCGACCAATCTATGGTCATATTATTCAACATCCTTGAATTCGTTTTTGTAAGAAAAACGGGGAATATCATAATTTCTTTGGTATACAAAACAGATTGAACGTCATACCACACATAAACTTTTCATTGCCTGTATTGGCCTTTCTGAGAGTAATAAATTAATTTGAAAAAAAAAAAAATTGAAATCATTAAACAGAATGATGTAAGTCGAGATGTGTCACTGATCATAAATTCGGCATAAATTTAAAATAAATAAAAAATCAAATTAAATCAGTTCATTGCAGGCATTTCAGGTTGATAATTATAAGTTTCAAACATGCATCCTGTAAGGGCACTTCAAGGGCATGTGTAGCACTTCTGGTTCAAATAAGTGAACAATTTTGTTTTAAATATATTGTTACTTTTTATTTATTTTAAAAACTTTCAGACTTTACTGTAAGTCTTGATACACATAATATACGGGTTTAGATTTGGATTAGTAGGTATATGTTGAATTGTACCCTAATCAGTATTGAGTTTAATTTGTTCAAAGTGTTATAAACCTTATTACTTATATCAATATTCACGATAAATACACGTAAACTGAAAAATAAAATGTGAAAATTAATATAATCGCACTTATACGTATAAAAAAAATAGCACGAAAAATAATGTGCGCAGCAATTACTTATACTGGTGCTTATACAACTTGAAATATATCTATATTCACGATATTTTTGCAAAAATCCTGCCAATTATATCACTTTGCACAAAATTATCTCCGAAACTATTAATAGTAGGTAGATTAAAAAAAAACGTGAGTTAGAACAAAAAAATACAATTTTTTTTTTAATAATTTATATGTAAAAACACAAAAAGGGTACAAACTCGACTTAAATCACTCATCACAGGAGACACAACTGTAAACGACTGCCATTTGCGTTAAGTAATTTTTTTTTTATCTTCGACTAATGTACTCCTTAAGGCGACGATAACCGACTTTTAATGATTGTATACTGTAGATCACGTCTAAACGAGTAGTATTAATGATTTGGAAAAAAAATATGTTAAATTAGAGCATTTTCTTAATAACTTAATATATTAATATTTTAGATTATGTTTATATTACATACGTAGTGAAATTAATTTGTAAAATATCTAACGCGGATAAAAAACTGAGAATCACGCAAAATCTATCAAGCGTATTTGGCATATATCTGCATCTTAAGACACAGATATATACCAGTGACCTTGAGTGGTTAGCTTGCGTGTTCTGTAGGTACTTAGCTCACGCAATGCGTCATACGTCCAGCTAGTAATAGGACTCGCCCATCCCAGAGCGCTGTCCCAAATAAGACGCATTATTAATGTATTGTACATAAAACAACAGGTGTTTTAATAAAACACGTGTACTAAAATATCAATAATTAAAATATCTTTAAAAAGTTAAGATGTCAGAAAAATACGCTTGATAGATTTTGCGTGATTCTCAGTTTTTATCCGAATTAGACATCATTTTACAAATTAATTTCAATATGTTATATACATAATCTAAAAAATTCATACATTCAGTTATTAGGAATATGCTTTAATTTAACTTTTTCTTTTTTCAACTCATTATTCGTTTAGGCGTGATCTTCAGTATAAAATCATTAAAATTCGGTTATCGTCGCCTTAACAGTGTTATTCAAAACGATTATCTCTCATATCAAGTGAACAAACAAATTAATCTAAGAAAGTAATGCCAGATAGAAAGTCCCAGTGACTTTCTATCTGGCATTACTTTCTTAGATTAATTTGTTTATTGACTATAAACAAAAAATACGCATCTCAAGAAAAGCCGTTCTATGTTATAAGCACGTCCAGATTGTTTCAAGTGATAAGTAGGGATTTTAATCACAATTATTCATCATCAACAGTGTGTTCGTTCCTATTATTATGTTATTGACGCTGACTGTTTGTTTAGTTTAGAATGGTTGTTGTAGATCAAGTGCTTTTGTCGTGGATTTAAAATAATATTTGTATTAGTTGTCCTACTGTTCATAGCTAGCTTGTTTAAGTTGGCTCGTGACAGAGTTTCGGAGCGTCGCGCCAGCTTGTCACACGCCACGGCCGCGCCACGGGATGCGCACACCATCACACCGTACACCAAACATGCATAGTACCTAAACATAAAGATTTCTTTACTAACACGTGAAATGTCTTTTTGGACATAACTATACAATTACCAATCATATATTGATTGTGAGATGATACTCGTAGTATAGTTAGTATAAGTTTTAGACAGGGCTCTATCAGAATAACAGAATTCAGAAGGTTGATGTTAATGGCAAGAGATCTGCAGGAGCTGCGGTCACTATGGGCGTTCCGCAGGGTTCAATTCTAGGTCCTTTTTTGTTTCTAATTTACATAAATGACTCACCTTATAAGGGATAATCACAAGTTTGTATTATTCGCAGATGACACTTCCCTCATTTTTTAAATCAAACGTCAGTTAGTCAACTTTGAACAAGTTAACGATGTACTCTCTAAAGTTGTCCATTGGTTTAATGTAAATAATCTTCTCTTGAACGAAAAAAAGACTAAATTCATTAAATTTTCAACGCCAAATGTCAGGCAGCTAACTACTAATGTTCAACTTAATGGAATAGATTTGGACCCTGTTGAGTCGGCCTTTTTTAATGGAATAACGATTGACGGTAAATAACAATGGGGCCCACAGATAGAAAAATTGCCAGTAAGGGTAATGTCGGCCGCCTATGCTGTTAAAAAAAATCGACAGATAACTGATGTAGATACTGCCAGAATTGTTTATTTTAGTTATTTTCATAGTCTTATGTCCTATGGGATTCTTCTCTGGGGAACCTGTGCGGATATTAATACAATCTTTGTTTTACAGAAAAGGGCTGTTCGAGCCATTTATAACCTAGGTGCAAGAGATTCCCTTCGGGAAAAATTTAAAGAAATAGCCTCTCAATATATATTTGAAAATTTATTGTACATATGTAGGTACTCAAAAATATATCAAATTTTAAGAAAATGTCTGATATTCATAGTCTAAATACCAGGAATAAACACAATCTTGCTGTACATCGCACTCGCCTCCACAGATTAGGCAACTCATTCATGGGTCAATGTATACGCTTTTACAACAAACTTCCCATTGAAATTCGAAACTTACTTATTAAACGATTTAAAAGCTGTATTAAAACCAAACTTTGCAAAAAGGGTACTATAAAATTTCTGATTATTTAGAAGACAAAAAAGCTTGGGATTGAGCTGCTCGCTCTGCTTAAAGCCTTGTGATTAAACAGTAAAACTTGACATTTTAATAATTATACAACATTTTATATGCATAATTATTGACATAATTAAATATTATATACAAAATGACATGAATATTTACTTTGAAAAGTATTACATTATTATTACACTCTTTGGTATTACATATCAATGGTCATACGTTGAAAACTCGTAACCCACATTTTTTCCCAAAATGAGATAATGTACATCCATTTTTTTTTTTAATTAAGCGCTATATCTTCCCATTGATAACTCGTAATGCACAAAAAATGTGGGTTACGAGTTGTCAACGTATGACCATCGATATATTACTTTAATCATTGTGAATGTGAGCACTATGTGGGTCATTTGTTTTCTTTAAGATTATCTCTTTTTCTTTTTCCTCTTTATGGTCTGGTATTTTAAGTACTTTATGCGACCTACCCAAATGTCCTTTCTTTGGTATTGTTCGTCGAGTCGTTGAGCTCCTTAAATCCTGAGTTGAGCTACACGTTTACTGACAAATGCTTGCACTGAATGGACAGGTCCACTCAAAATTGTGTGATTCTTTCCTCAAAAGACCATTTAAGACACGGATTTACATGGTCCTCACATGATCTGACCAAGATTATGTCTGGACTTTAAAAGAGACTGACCCCTGAGTTTGTTTCGCCATTTCTTCTCAGGGGTAGTCAGATAGGAAATGTCAACTTCACCAAGCTTGTTTTTATATTTTTTATATGACATGTGAAAGTGATTCCGATATTCTATTTACAGAATAAACGATTTCATTTCATTTCAGTTTGCTAATTAGCAGAAAACTAGCAAAGTTAAAACCGGCCAAGTGCGAGTCGGATTCGCGCACGAAGGGTTCCGTACCATTATCTATGAAAACGGCAAAAAAATCATGTTTGTTGTATGTAAGCCCCCCTTAAATATTAGTTTTATTTATTTATTTATTTATTTAAGGAAAAAGAAACAGTAGCACAATAAGAAACAGTCATAATATCTTAAATATTACAATTTAAACAATTATGCTACCCACTACGTTCTCCACAGATTACTATTTAAAGTATTTAAAAACTAGCTAGTAACACAGATACATTACCAATACAACAAATATTATTCCAGAACTCATAACTGGATTTATAAATTTATGAAAGAAAAAAACAAAAGAAAAAGTAAATTTGTGTGCGTACAATATTAATCATTACGTCATTATACATTACTTTGCTGATCCTCTAGGGTTGCTTGGATTTGCTTCTTAAACGCGTTTTATTTTAATTTAATTATTTATTTTTAAACTGAATATATAACTTAATAATCTGTGAATATTTCAAGCGTCTACCTGTAGCCGATATCAATATCGAGCAAAAACGAGCAAAAAAATCACGTTTGTTGTATGGAAGGCCCCTTAAATATTTATTTTATTCTATTTTTTTTGTATTTTTTGTTACAGCGGCAACTGAAATACATCATCTGTGAAAATTTCAACTGTCTAACTATCGCAGTTCATGCGATACAGCCTGGTGACAGACGGACAGACAGACAGACACACAGACGGACAGCGGAGTCTTAGTAATGGGATCCCGTTTTACTCTTTGGGTACGGAACCCTAAAAATGCACAATTTGTCAATGTTTTAAAGTCAAGAGTGTTATTTATTTATAGCCTACTGATTTTACATTTGATCCTTTGAAAAACCAACTCATCAAGCTAGCGATAGAATAGCTGCAATTACAGCTTTACACTGCGACTTACGTTAGATATTCAGTTCAGGCAAAAAGTATAATGTAGTTTTTGTTAGAGACAGTGACAGTAATGGCTGTGGATTGGAACCGTGCCCGATAATATGATATAGGCGCACAAACCACTCTCTGATAACACGTTTGAGCTACGAGAGTTTGTTTTACGTGGCGAATGTACTATGGGCTTATTTTATTAGTTTTATGTAACTGTTTGGCAAATAAACCTACAACCAACTGGTTCAGACTGGTCTCAAGTATAACAGTAATAACAAGATATCATTGTGACAAACGGTGACAATAGAGAGACTGATGGTGCACTAGAGACATCGATGTGATATACTGATGGTGAGATCAAATACTTCACTCTGATGACTCTTAGAACAACACACATGGTGACTGTCGTGTCTATCGACAAAGTAACTCACGGTGACATCAGAGTGATACAAGAGTGACTGGGCTGGTCTGTCCATCTGTCAGACGCCGTAAATAAACTTATATCAGCATGAAAACTATCGAGAGATTGAACCAGTTTTATACAGATCGTAATTTGTAAATGTAGAGGACCTGAGATTATGTCATTCCCTTTAAATAGATAGCGTAGCATAGCTGTTATCTGTACATTCTTTACAATAACCTAAGCAACATAGCGTAAAAAATATTACAGGAAAACGTTGGAACTTTGACCTTCAATATCTTACCCAGAAGGCCCAGTCTAAAAAAAAACACAATGACGGAGAGTAACTTATGACTGTCGGCTTCATTAAGCGTCTTTTAAACCCGTTATTGTAGTACTTATGAGAGGTTTAGAGAAACTGCGAAGTTTCTATCGCGCAAAAGAACGTATAATATGCATCCTTGAAATGTAAACTAACTTAATTAACTTTTATGGCCTTCTCATATATGAAATTATTTTTATGCAAAATATCGATAAAATACTGAGCTGGAACAATAAGCTTGCGCTGGGTGTCGGCGCGTGCCAAGTGAATTTGGCGACATACAATAGTCCTATACCACATGCTGCGTTTTAACTGCGTTTCCTGTTAACTATAAGTACGTAGTTCCATTAATTTATAACTCGAAGGCTTTAACATTAAGAATACACACACTGTGACTATCCACTTAGATTTTTTGTATGTTCAAATCACAACTGTCATTCTTCACCTGCCTCACGCCGTATGAAATGGCTTCACATGGCTACGTAGTGTGTCAATTTGCCAAACAATGCCCTGACTGTACAAATCATTCCAGCAGCATGAAATCGTGGCCTCATAGATTGAAAAAGGTGCGCACAATAATTTTGTTGCTTAGTACTTTATACGCACTAACCTTTAGATCCTGATTATCCATACGAGTGTTTTACACTCATAATATTGCATCATAACGCTAATATCGTCAGGGTGCGACCCTGACTCTTGACCGACCAGTTGCCGACGAGCGCTCAGACGTCAGCGTGTTAGCTGAGCTGCAGGTTAACAAAATATTGAATATTTAATATTGGGTTAAATACATTAATCTCCTTCAGTTTTCCTTGCGTTTTAACAGTTACCTATGCGGCTATCATACTTGGCCTTGGAAGATTAGCACTTCAGAATATTAGACAACTCGTGGACCAACGACTCAGCTTGTGAGGGTTATTTATATTTGGTCTGTCAAGAACTTATTATTTATTTATCAAAATTGACCTCATCTATCGTTTTCCATCAGGCGAGATCGAGGTCAAGAGCAGGCCCAATTTTTTTTTTTTTTTTTATTGGGTTCTGTTCCTATTTTTAACTGACTTTAAAAAAGGAGGAGGTTCTCAGTTCGTCGGAATCTTTTATATATCTATTTTTTTTATGTATGTTCCCTGACCGGCTGACGGCTGACGGCTAGATCGATTTCAAAAAAAATTTTTTGATTGACAGGTTAGACATTTCAGGTGGTCCCATTGTCATTAGGTCAGGATCTGATGATAGGATCCTGGAGAAATCGAAGGAACTCTTCAAATATTATAGGCACTTTTTATAATAATTCGTGCATTTGCTCTCGGAAAGCATTATTTGATGAAGTGGAACTATTGATGAAGATTACAGATGGCCACTGGAACTACTCAATAACCAGTATTTCACAGGTTGCGATTCGATTACTTTAATATGGTTGCTAAGCAATTTATGCTCCTCATAATGCGAATGGTGAAATGGAGCTGATGGTGAAATACCAGGAGAATTCTTCAACAATTAACGTCCCTGCATCGGGAAAAGCAATATTTTGTAAAAGGCAATGAGCAAGTTAACATTAGGCTGTTGTAACTTAGATAAATTATAAACAGACCCACTAAAAAGCGAGAAATAATAACTATTTAACAGATTTTGAGGAAGTCGTTTTTTTTTTTTGATAAAAAGTTTTTGAGTTTGGCTTCAGTATTTAGTTTGGCTTTACTAAAGCCAAACTAAAATCAGCAAATTAATGATGAATCATAGTATCGAGTTCTGTCACTCGCCTCATGAATATAACTTTAGGTTTGGGATAACGACCTCAGACTGCATGATCGAGACAGACGTAACGTTAGCTCAATCCGGTGCGAGACCGAATCATTGCAATGCATTGATTACAACACACATACCTTCTCACCATCTCACACACTCACACTATCATTGATACTGAGACAGGGGTAACGCATAATTAAAGGAACATTGCCCGGTAACTGTAGCGTGTCGATCAACCAAGGCAATAGCTTCCAAGAAGCACGGGGCAATTTGTGGCGACGCGCGCCGGGTTACGAGCTCGTCGCTGGAGCAACAAAAGTGGTTGTTTTGATATCCACTTTGTTATTGCAGAATATATTACGTCGAAGCATTTCCAAGAATTTTGAGGTATAGACAGATTTGTATGTAAATTATGTGCATTGCATAGAAATCATTCGTATAATGTACAAGTGACCCGCCCCTGTTTCGCAGTTTTTACGACTTGACAATACATCAAGATTTCATCATTATACACTATACAGGATGGCTCGTGAAACGAGATCCAAAGAAAAAAAATTGAAGCCTCTTTCCGAGGGCTTCCCGGAACACCCCCAATTCCATGTATGTTCAGCGAATATTTATAGTTTAGGAGCTAGACGGCTTTTAATATTTTTTGGTGTGCCGAATTTCAGCTTAATTGGATGCTAGGAAGAACATAAAAATGGATTACTAAAAGCGAAAAATACATACAATACTTTAGTATTACCAAGTATGAAAAAATTGAGTTTTTTACCTTACCGCCCATGTTCGAACTCCAATTTCACCAAATATTGACCCACAAAATACTTATTATTTGTATTGTTTTGAAAAGTTGAGGGTCCGTGGAAGTTTATAAAACTACTTTGGGGTGATTGCCATCCTTTTTTTGCCCACCCCGTATGTAAGTTTAATATCTATGTCTTATATTATGGCATACATGGATTGTCGAATTCTCTGTTTTACACAATCACTAGCTGTTTTACAAAACACTTTACACATAAATGAACTTTAACGCGTAGAACTGCATAAACATTTTGCATTTTTCAATGCAGCGGGGCAAGGATTAGAAGTTATGTAAAACAGCTTTAAATGAAACGCCAGATTGTAGATTTTAGTTCAAAATGTTGTCGCTCGTGGTTCTGTGTGTCATAACAAAAAATGAAACAAGTAATATCCGACACAGAAATAAATAAAACAAGTACTAAAAGTCAAAAGACCCTAACTCTAGTAAAAAACAGTGATTTTAAGTACAATTAAAATAAAAAGCTATAGAGTTTAAGAGGGTTGTCACCGGTCCACTAGCGCCACTCTTTTAAAAACATATTATCTCGTGTCTGAAAGTTTCACATTGAGACACGAAGCAACAAAATACGATCTAGAAGAATGTGGCCGTTTTTATTTAGATCGAATTTTGTTGCTTCGTATCTCAATATGAAACTTTATAAAAGGTATTAGAAAATTCTAGACACACTTACCTATATAGTTGATTGAGCCGTTTTTCATAATTCCTTCTCAGTCACGAGATAATATGTTTTAAAAGGAGTGGCGCTAGTGGACCAGTGACAACGCTCTTAAGTTACTACGACCAAATTGGAAGTAGCGCTCGCCGGCCGCTGCTGCGGCACCATACGTACGCTTGCGTTTTGTTATACGTAGGGCAATGGCATTATATAACGGAGCGGTTTTTTAAAACAGCTAGTGGTTATGTAAAACAGCTAATTAAGCAATCCATCAGTGACATAAATACATAAACCTCCCGGAACAAATTCTCTAAATGATGGTAAAAATGGCATTAAAAACAGTTGCGTAGTTTAAAATAACAACGCGGGCACACAGACACGAAAAGCGACATCAAGAAGATAGATTACTTTATTAAAAAAAGATTTTCATTGCAGTCTATCGAAGCACTTTGTCGGGAAAACTGTTAGCTAGAGTCTACTTTATAGTTTAGTTGGTCATCTCCGCTGACTGTGACACCAAGCGTAAGCAAAGCGAGATGTACTAGTGTGCTAATGAAGGTGGATGTGAGCTGTAAATTGAAAAGAAAATATGAAAGAAATCTACTTGCACAATCAGTATCTAACAACAAATTACTCTGGAAAAATATAAAAACCATCACATACTCAAATAGATTAAAAAGTCCAAACATAGAATACAAAAACAACCCACATAGAGTCGATAAACTACATTAATCATTATTTTGCTAATATTGGAAAACAACTTGCTCAAAAAATTAATCCTGGATTAAATACTATTCATAATAACCAAACGAATAAGTTGGGATCACAACTTAATACCTTCGTACTACTAGATACAGACGATGCTGAAGTAGATGGTATTCTGATGAATTTGAAATCTGACAGTGCCCCTGGTTGGGATAATGTCTCGACAAAATTCTTAAAATACATAAGAAAGGAAGCTGTTCCCATTATTGCTCACCTTGCCAATCTATGTTTTCAAAGGGGTGTCTTCCCGGCTCCACTGAAACAGTCCGTTATTACCCCAGTTTGCAAGGGAGGGGACAGCGACGATGTCAGCAACTATAGGCCTATTTCTGTTTTACCGTCGATATCAAAAGTGCTTGAAAAAATTATAAATATCAGACTAACTAATTATTTCAAAAAGTTCCATCTCTTATCAAATTCACAGTTTGGCTTTAGGCACTGAAGATGCAGTAACTGCGTTAAGTTCTCTTGTAGCTGAGCACCTTGACAAAGGAAACAGATGCCTGTCTGTTTTTCTAGACCTCAAAAAAGCATTCGACACCGTCTCTGTCCCAATCCTTGTAAGCAAGCTGGAAAAAGCCGGAATAAGAGGGACTGCACTCAGTTTACTAAAAGACTACCTCTCCAACAGGAAACAAAGAGTAAAAATTGGACAGTACTCCAGTGAGGAGGTAGATGTGTCATACGGCGTCCCACAGGGTAGTGTCTTAGGGCCTACCCTCTTTCTCCTGTACATTAATGATCTTTGTACTATGGAAATCAAAAATGCTAAAGTATTCTCGTACGCCGATGATACGTCTATCGTGTTCTCTGGTTTATCCTGGTACGAAGTTAAATTGAGTGCAGAGGCAGGAATGGCTCGGGTAGCGGAATGGCTAAAAAGTAACTTACTTTCCCTGAACACTAATAAAACGAACTACATATGCTTTAGTATCAGTAACCGAACACAGCCTGTTGAAGATTTGGATTTAAGAGTACACATTTGTGGAGACATGCCTACTATAAATTGTAATTGCCCGTGCCTTGAGAAGGTCGCTGCAACTAAATATCTTGGGATTGTGGTGGATCAAGCACTGTCCTGGTACCCTCAACTTGAGCAAATCTCTGGGAGAATAAGGAAACTCAGTTGGATCTTTAAAACCCTCAGACATATTGTTCCAACTAAAATAGAGAGCTGTAAGAACCGTCCCAGAAATCTTCTAAATGAAATATATGTCGCACTTGCCCAGTCTGTAATATTATATTGTATCCCAATTTGGGGCGGTGCAGCAAAATCAAAATTTATAAACATAGAACGAGCGCAGCGTGCATTAGTAAAAATTATGTATTTAAAAAATAAAAGATTCTCCATTTCAAGCTTATACCAAATAAGTGATTTACTCTCTGTAAGGAAACTATATGTAACCCAAACCATACTAAAAAAACATAAAACACTACCATATAATGTAATCGAAAAACCTAAAAGGAGAAAAGATTTAGTTGTCCAAGTTCCCCAAACCAAAACTAGATTTGCATGCAGGCAATTTAATAAACGATCTACTCAGCTCTATAACAAAATTAACAAACATGTTTATGTATATAATAAAAGTTACCACGACTGTAAAAAATGTATAGTAGACTGGATAAAACCACTTACCTACGAGGAAACCGAGGCACTCCTGGAACACGTTGAGTAGCCGAAATATATCACATGTATTATATATAAATAAACCATAACTTAAAACACCATACACCATACCACACCACACACCTCATCACACACACCACACACACCACACCACACCACACCACACCACACCACACCACAACACATCACACCACACCACACCACTACACATCACACCACACCACACCACACCACACCACACCACACCACACCACACTACACTATGACACTACACACTACATCACATTGACTAACTGAGAATAAGCTTTATAAGTTTTATTCTTACAATTAATCATTCAAATTGCAACTTCACATGGATTCTTATTTTTATTTTCTTAAGATTAAAATTTGAATTTATCTAATTAATTATTAGATTTTTAAATTTAATTTTATTTGTTTTAATTTATTTAAATTTAAGCTAAATACAGAAAAATGTACTTACATTGCATGGTTACCCTTTAATGTACGATAATGATGCGAAAGAGCGGAGCCTTCTAATACAGGCATTATTTGCCTAAAAGAAGGCTCCAAACACGTTTAAATGTAAAATGTAATTTTCTATTTGTCACAATAAACTATTTTGTATTTGTATTTTGTATTTGTCACAGTCAGTACGGAGTTAACATGGAATGGAAGTGAGAAGCACGAAATGATTTGCACATTTAATGAAATACAATAAGATATACAAATCAAAATGCACTAAGCTAAAGGCAAATAGGTTGCATGAGACAATAATGCAGAAGGCATTTATTACGCTTAAAAATGACGTGGGTACTTGGCCTAAAATAGGTAGGTAGCTACACACAATATAAAAAAGCGACATTGTTCAACACTGAGTTTAAACTCATGACTATAAACATAGTCATTCAAAATATAAAATTAACAGCGACTACCGTGGCTGTTGTGCACACGTACAGTCGCTCCACTGAGAAGAGTGACGCGAACGAGTGCGTGCCGAGGCCAGCTTATGACGGTGAGTCGAGGTGGTGGTGCACACGGATTGACGGCCGGGCTTGCCAGGGCGAAGACAGAAAAAGGGAGAGGAGAGGGAAAGGTGGAGACAGCGGAGAGAGTGGTGTGATTTTGATAGCTTACCAGACGAATTCTCCTGCAACGATAAATGCCTAAAAAAATCGTAATTTAATATTTGTTCATTATTCTACATAATTATTATTTATTTAAAATAATTGAAATGTTAGCACCTTATTACATGGTAAATCTCTCAATATTGTGCGTTCAAACTTAAATTTGCAAACTTAAACTTAATCCTTTTTTGTGCGTGTCCGACACGAAGTTGGCCGGTTTTTTTAACTAGAGAACTAATTATTACAAAACTCGGCGAACTTAGTTATATTTTATTAATGTAATTAGCAAAATAATGCTTCATAACTCTATAGTTCAATTTCTTAAATGATGGTATGTGGAGACGTTGAGTGTTTTTTTTTATAGGTACCTAATAGTTACTACACACTAGGTACCTACTAGAAGAGCATTTCACGGAAAACTACACGAGTTCTACGTATGTGCTCACTTTCGAATGCACGAATCAAAGGTTTTAAAATAATATTCAGTTGCGCGCGAGCGGTTGAGCCGAACGTACACGCTTAGCTGCATCGCAATTTTATCGCGTATTTTTTTTTCTACCCGCATAATAATTATGTTATTAAATTATCGTGTGTTACTATTATATGGCTGATATAAATATTGATGTAGATATTTGCGAGTCGAGTGGTAGTGATGATATAGTGCAGGGGCCAGCGCCTCAAAGAGAACAACAAGTTAACCTAAATATAACGGAAGAAATGGAGACGAACGATGAAAGTGAGCAACGACTTGCAAAGAGAGGGCGACAAGAAGATGAAGAAATAGTGGAAGAAGATGGATTTGTGACAGTAACTAGAAGTCATAAGCGTGCAAATAGGAAAGAATCTATAAGTGATAATTTAATGGGAGAAAGTAGGGGAAACACTGAAGAAAACTACACTTGTATATGTGTAACAGGAAAAGAAACTTTACCAAAACAATTTGGCATGGCAAAGCTTTTGAGATCGTTAAAAATCGAAAAAGTTGTAAAGATAGTATACAAAAGTGCTTTCAGGCTCCTGATCTTTCCAGAACATGTCCAATTAAAAAAACTATATGTCCCAAATGCGGTGGTAATCACTCAAATTGTGAAACAAGTAACTATGTTTGTGTGAATTGTAAAGGACCGCATATGGCTATGTACAAAAAGTGTCCAATTTTTTTAAAAGAAAAAGAAATCAGAGACATAATGACCAAGCAAAACTACACCTACAGAAAAGCATTAGAATTACATTTGAAAGAAAAGAGAAATCAAGAAATAAGCATTGATAAGGGGGAAACCGAAAAAAAACTGTAACGAAATCAATTCACAACATCGAAATAAACAGAATAATCAAGAAACATATAGAGATACATTAATAACAGAAAGAATGGCTAATAGCAGTAGAAGTGATGGTACGATGCTGAATAAAGTCACTGAAGAGAGGAGCTCAAGGAAAAACATACGTCAGCAAGAACATGTATCGAAAAAGAAGACGGTGGAGGCTAGAGTGTCGGACAGGTGTAGTTAAGGTAAAGAGAATTCATTATCGTCACCCATCTATGAACCTACATATTTAGAGAAAGGAAAAAACCCAGAGGATCCGAAAAACTCAAGCGACAGCTTGGATTTTTTTAGTACCTTCCAGAGAGTCAAAGAGACATGTATGTCTGACACAGATTGGGGTACCAAACTTAAGCAACTAGGTAAATTTTTTATTGAACTATTAGGGCAACTGATTGTTAAAGTTTTGAAGAAAGATGATGTTTATGCTAAATTAATATCTATGTTTAACAATGGCTAACAATACAATAAGAATGTCTACTCTACGTATTGTACAGTGGAATGCACGAAGCTTACGGCCTAAACGCAATGTATTTGAGATGCTAATGGCACAGGAAAAAAATACATATAGCTTTAATCTCTGAAACGTGGCTGGAACCTGAATTTTTAGAAAAGATAGGATGGATGGGTATGGGGGGATAGCTATTATTATTTGTAAGTCGATAAAAGTACAACAATGTCTTATTTCTACTAGAAATTCAGGCATGGAAGTTATGTCAGTTTTTCTCTTAAACTGCAATGAAATTAAAAATATAGTATTGTTATATTGCCCATCTTCAGTTCGCACAAGCCTTGCTGACTGGGAACAAATTTTTTCACTATATTCCAATAAGTGTATAATAGCTGGGGATTTTAACGGCCACCATTCAACCTGGTCCTCTAAAGCCGACGGAAGAGGAATTCAGATTTATGACGCGGCTTTAGATGCTGGATTCATTCCTCTGAACAATGGGAGCGCCACTAGAGTGACTTTGGTAGATAATATCGTTCAGAGGACATCTGGTGATGTCCTCTGAACGACTTTTGTTTCGACCGATTTGTCTGTTTCTCTAGGCTGGAGTGTGATGAATGAAAATCTCGGAAGTGACCATCTGTTTTTAAAAATTTCATATAAATGTAGTAATCATATGAACGCTGTTCGTATAAATAAAAAACGAAATTTCAAGCTAGCAAAGTGGTCAGAGTATAGTACGTAAATCCCTAGAAAATTATTTATTACAACCTTTAGATGCACTTAATGTGCAATCCTTATATGATAATTTTATCAATCACATCAATAAAGCAGCCGATGAACATATACCTTGGATTAGAAGCTGTGATAATCCAAAAAATAACTTTCAACCTAAACCTGGAACACAACAATCTCACATCTAGTGGCGCAGCGTAGGTTAGCTTAAAAAAAATTCAGAAGCAATCCTACACCAAGTAATTTAACCATAATTGAACGGAGAACAAAAGCTGCAAAAGATGCTATCTGCCAAGCGAGGACAAAAGATTGGCAAGGTTACTGTAGTAGCATTGATGAACAAACGTCAAGTTCTGATATGTGGAAGCGCATGAGCTGGATCAAGGGAATCAGGTCGTCCAGATCCCGCGTTTCGAATGATCAGAAGAATGAACTTCTTTCTAATCTTGCTCCAGATTATGTCTATCCAAGGGTCCAACATTTTAAATCAAATAATATATTACTCGAGGCCAACTTTACCTTACAAGAAATGTGTAATTGTTTTAAGCGAAGGGATACAGCACCCGGTAACGACGGGATTACATATTCCCTCATATACCATTTACCTCCGGCAGGCAAATTATACTTATTAGATCTATACAATCACATTTTTAATACCGGTAGTATTCCGATACAATGGCGTGACATATTAGTGACACCAATACCAAAACCCTCACCTAATGGTGGTACCAAACTCCGGCCAATCTCATTAATTTCTTGTGTATGTAAAGTCTTTCAAGCAATGTTGACAAAAAGACTAGAGTGGTTTATAGAGAAAAATAAACTGCTGTCCCCGTTCACTTCTGGATTCAGAAGAGGACAGTCGTGTCAGGACTGCCTAGTCAAATTAGTAAGCCAAATTTACTTAGGATTTTCGCGTAAAGTCCCTACTATAGCGTGTTTTTTGGATATCACTAATGCTTATAATAATGTTATAATAGATGTATTGATAAACACCTTAGACGAAATGGGTGTTGGGAAAAAGTTCTGCCAGTACCTATGGAACTTTCTAAGTGAACGGCACCTCATTATGAAGGTTGAAACCGATCAAAATAAGTACTTTATAAGATATACAAATCGTGGTTCAGCACAAGGTGACCCGATTTCCCCTGTCCTATTTAACGTAATTACAATCAAATGTTTTGAGAAAATTAGAAATGTAACGATGTGTCAATATGCAGACGACTTTGTATTGTATTCCCCTTCCAGAAACCTAAGAGAAAGTCAAAGAGAATTTCAAACAGCCTTAAATGCATTTTGTCTCATTCTGGATGAAATGGGTTTACAATTATCAGCCGACAAATCGAAGGTTTGTATTTTTAGTAGAGGTTTTAGAAGATTAAAAATGGAACTTAAATTAGATAAGGACAATTTGGAGATAGTAGAAAATTACAAATATTTGGGTATGTGGTTGGACAGATCGTTGCGCTGGAGTAAACACATTAACATGACTGTTGAAAAGGTACAAAGGAGTCTTAGTTTACTTAAGGTTTTGGCGGGTGCTTCCTGGGGTTTACATCCTAGACACCTAAGACGTATATATATTGCACTAATTAGAAGTCGCATAGACTATAGCTGTTATTTATATGATGCGAGGTCAAAATGCCATATAGATAAATTAGATAAAATTCAAAATCAGGCTATGATGATTATAGGAGGATTTATAAAAACTTCACCGATTCACGTTATGGAAAGTGAGGTATGTGTAGTTCCACTGTACTTACGAAGGAAATATTTAGCTTATAAATTCTGTCTAAAGTCAAAGGCTATAGAAAATAATTTGAGTTGTCAGTTATTAGAGGATCTCTACGCTCTTCGACAAAATTGTTATTGGAAAAATAAAAACACTCCTTTATTAGTGTCAATTATGAATGAGGTTAAAGAATTGCAGATAGCCTCTTCCTGTCCATTATTAATGTATACTTTACGAACATGGATAACTAATATTAATGTAAATGAAATAATTAAAGTAAATTTAGAGTCAATAAAAAAATCTAAACGTTCATACGATAGTAATTTATTAAAATATGAAGTTATTAATGAATTATATACAAAGTATAGTGGTTGGTTTTACATATTTACATATGGGTCGAAAAGTGTAGAAGGTCATGGATCCGCATATTATATACCTAATATAGATATAAGCACTCAGGATAATTGTTTTAGAATAAGTGAACCTACATCCATTATGACGTTGGAACTCATTGCGATCTCAGAGGCTTTGACTTATATAATTAACCATTGTGGACATAAAAATGTAGTCATTTGTACAGACAGCAAAGCTGCATTACAACATATAGCTCGATGCGCCTCTGGTCACAGAGGTGCATCGATAGCTTATGTTATTTTATCAAAAATTGATGAAATTACTTTAAAAGGCATCCAACTGAGGTTGCAATGGGTTCCATCGCATATTGGGCTACGGGGAAACGAAGAGGCTGACACGTTGGCGAAATTAGCGGCCAGGATTGGAAAAGAAATAAATATTATATTAGATTATTCAGAATTTTTACCTAAATTTAAAAATATATGCTACGGTTATTGGAAAGAATACTTTGATAAACGGTCATTAGAGAAGGGTTTATGGTATAAAACCATACAGTGTGAACCTCTTCGTGTGCCCTGGTTCATGAATAGTGATGTTAGTAGAAAGCTGATTGTTACTGCTCTTAGACTCAGATCTGGACACATTCCATGCAAAAAATTTGCCTTTATGATGAAGAAAATCGTTTCACCCAATTGTGATGAATGTGGAGTTGTTGAAGATCTACAGCATTTATTGATGGAATGTGTCCAATATGAGTCCAGTAGAAATGATTTAGTTAGGTCCCTGAATTTGAACAGAACTGATGTAGGCATGTTCCATACAATTTTATCCCAACCCAATGGCGACGATGCGAAGGGTTTGTTTAAATTCATGGTTCACGTCTTGTGAAAGTGTAATTGTTTAGGATACGATGGGGTTGACATACGCTATGCGTAAAAGCCCCTATAAACAAATAAAGAAAAAAAAAAATATTGCAAAATAATTACAAACATTTCCTAAAACGGATGTCCTATTCCACAGAGCAGCTAACATACGTAGCAAAACCGTATAAAGTACCAGTGGCACCGACGCTCTGTGATCATATCCATTACTCTGTGCGCGTGGTAAGCCGTCACAGCAAATGACTGACATATTAACTTGGTGAGAAATGAGAACATACGCCTTTATTATTAACGCTATGCTGACTTACGCGAGTTCACACGATGGCTGCTTCGTTGCAAAAGAAAAACACTGGAAGTTATTTGAACAATTCTAATGTTTTAACAGCAGAGTGCAGTAAAGAGTAATCATGTAGGTATCTAAGGCCCGTATTATAGAACGTCACTCAATACTCAAGCGTTACTTGAGACTAGATTCAAGCCATTTGATTGGTTGAAACTTGTTTTATGTAATGCTTGAGTATTGAGTAACGTTCTGTAATACGGGACTAAGACTCCCAGGAACTTAGATCTTGATTAAACACAATATAATTGTTTTTTTAATTCGAGAAAGACTCTTTCTTTAATGAAAATATTAGGTAAGCAATGCCAGAAATTACACTCTCAATGAATTTATGAGTATATGAAATATAAACTGATGTACATTTTACGAAAGAAATAAAGAACATTATTAATTCACTTGGCTTTCCCAAACGACTTGCACAACGTTCTACAACCGATCAGTTCATAATCCTTACCTCTCATAACACCGACACATCTGTCCGTGAACGGTGTCGCAATCAGCGCGACACTGCCGACACGCCGACACGACACGCCGACACTCGTGTCACGCCCACTCTATTGGCAGCGAGCGTGAGTGTCCCGGGTGTCGGACAGCCGGAGTGACGTCATAAGACTGCCATTTTGACGCGCATCGCTTTGCAGTCGTTATTACGAGTGTTGGATTGGTAACTTTGTGGAAAATCTGTTTGAGTGGAGTTTTACTTCAGATAAAACTTTTAAGTGGTTATGTCGCAAGACATTATTTAACCTCTAATTTGTTGAATGTAGGTCTTTTCCCGCTTATGTTTAAGATAATTATCTTGATGAAGTATACTGTGATGAGCTATTTTTTATAGTCACCTGTCACTTGTACATGTGAAGACCACTTAGCCAGTGCTCCTATGCCCTTTATAACCTAAGGAAAATATCAAGTCAGGCCACCCTTTTAGTGGCATATCATGGTTATGTGTCATCAACATTACGCTACGGACTTATGTTTTGGGGAAACTCGCCAAACAGAGAAGTGGCGTTTAGGGCACAGAAGAAATGCATAAGGGCAATATGTGGCATACAAAATACAGAGAGCTGTAAGCCATATTTTCAAAAGCTTAAGTTACTTACACTCCCCGTCTCCCGTGTCTTTATATATATGAAGTAGCTACTTTTGTCAAATCAAATCTACATTTATATAATCGCCCGAAGAGCATACGCTACAAAAATACAATATGCATGACAAGACACAAAAAAGCTATATTCAGCAAAAACCTTTTAGGCATGGCACCCAAAATCTACAATAAATTACCCAAACATATCATAGAAGCTAGTAATACAGATCTGTTCAAAAAATGGTTAAATGATTTCTTGATTGAAAAATGTTACTACACTATTAATGACTATCTTAATGAAACTTGCTAGAACTACTATATCCGATTTATGACATTAGTAAAAACTTGACATTGCACTGAATTAAATTATTGAAATAAAATTGTTATAATTATTACCTCTATGTTTATGTGACAATTAATTTGTTTGTGTGTGTAAAATTTTAAACTGTAATTAATAATCTAAAATATTGTTATTTTCTAATCATTCTGACATTAATGTTATTTTTGTAATTTGAAATTTGATAGAAACTGATTATAATCATCAATTTAATTTGTACGCTTAAACGCAAAACATATACGGGACTCTTATATTTAATAGTAACACCATTTAAAAACCTATGTTTACAAATAAAGATTTCATTTTCATTTTCAAATAACTACGTCAGTGAACGGTGGTACTGTTGCTGAAAGTGTCTAAACAAAAAATATAATAAACAATTTTTACTATAATGCTTGCCATCGACACGCTAACAAGTTATTTATTTTGTACAGTATAGATTAAGCCTTGCCTTCTGCACCGGTCTTTTGACTCGGCCACCTAACAATAGCCTCAGGTGCACAGGTGCCAATCCACACTATCGGCCATTAACTCGTAAGGTCACAATCATGACCTATCGACAGCTCACGTGTAACTACCTCGTGAGTCGTGAGTCGATACAAATGTAAAGTGAAACCTTTTACGGAGTCGGAGAGTGCAATAAAAACACGTAGAGTGGGAGTCGGAGTATTTTCCGTGAACTAAATAAGTTGCAACATGTTAGGAAGCTCTGTAAGTCCTAGTGTATGCTAATTAACTTGAACGTAGAACGTCGCACCAACTGGAAGGTGCAAAAGGACTACTTTGTTTGAAGAGATTATTATTTTGGCCAAATAAGCATATTGAATGAATGAATTAAAACATTTATTTGTAAAACACAGGTAGGCACTTACATACATTTTTTTTTTCAAATTCTATTGTAAGGTCTCCTCCATTGATTTCCATGGATCTTTGCGCGTTGCTTTCTCCGACCAGCTCCCAAAGACCTAGTTCTAGTCCTAGTTTCCTAAGGCCGCCTTCGTCGACAACGCCCGTCTTGTGGCTCTCACTGCGTGGTCTCGACTCACAAATTACGTGAACATTGACACACGCCAACCTCATTGTTGTACACCCTGTATCGTAACAAACGTACAATGTGACACACCTCGTATACTTGACATGGTTATGTAATACTCGTAAATTGTCTATTTTTAATTATTTATTTTAATATTTATGTATGTACAGTGGCCAGCACATCAAGCTACACGAAACTGTCAAATTTCTCCAAACGATTTTAAACTTTAAAAGGTGACTTTGGTTCTGTATTTTCGTTTTTAGCCACCGACTTCCGAAATTAAAGTTATTTTACACATTTTAGGGTTTTTTTTTTTGGAAGTCGGTTGTTTTTTTGTTAAAAAGTTTTTTATTTTTCACTTTTTAGCTATGGTACCTACCCTACAACAATTCGATTACCACTACTTGCTACACCGCACAAACAACAGTGACACAAAATATACGAAGTGGATTAAATACGTATTATCGAAGCTGTAACTCAAAAACTACCCAAGCAAAGTTAATGAAAATCGGTTAATAACCATTTATCACCCGAGTGCATCTCATGATAATTCCAATAAGCCCAAACACGGCTAGGATACATTGTTTTATTACGGAGTTCCGGTGCATACCTTCCGGCTTCATCTTCAGATGAGTTGGATGGTACCATTTTCATCAGAATTATTTATGTAAATTTGCTTCATAGTCGCTTAACTATCTTAATCGAGATATCTTATCGCCACCCGTGAAATACTTATCATTGAGGAGTTCCGGTGGCCATTTGTGGTCTTCTTCATCAGTTCCACTGCATCAAATGATACTTTCTGAATGCTAATGCTTGAGTTGTTGATGAAAATACAAAAATCGCTATATGTTTGCCTATAGAGGAGTTATCTCTATTTCTCCAGGGTCCTATCATCAGATCCTGACTTGATGATCATGGGACCACCTGGAAAGTATACACTTTCAAACAGAAAAAAAAAAAATCCGAATCGATTCAGCCATTTTCGAGTAATCGGGAAAAATACATTAAAATAAAAAAGGTTCCGACCATAGATATAATAAAGAAGGAGATATGCCCGGCAGCTAAAAATCTATAGAAACCAGATGTCTCCCTTCCACTCACCACAACTACACATGCAGTTCAGTAAAAGCAACAGATACGAAGTCGCACACACACTCGCAATTCATAAATCGTAACTTATTACACAATCCATACTAATATTATAAATGTGAAAGTAACTCTGTGTGTCTGTCTGTCTGTATGTTATATAAAAAAGTAGCCTATCTACTTTTTTACGCGATAACCGACATCTACGCGGGCGGAGCCGCGGGCAAAAGCTAGTCAAATATAAACCTTATCGCATCAAACACAACGCGCATTTACCATGCACCGTACAACTCACTCACACGAAAACATCGGGCTCTATGGTTGTGCTGTGCAAAAGCCATTTAGGTTACGCTAATGATTGACTAAATCGAAAAGTTATCGATTTTTCCATTTATTATCAGGTATTAAAGCATTTGTGGGGGACCTGAAAATAAAATAAATAATAAACGGTATACAAATAATAATCCATACTAATATTATAAATGTGAAAGTAACTCTGTCTGTCTGTCTATCTGTATGTTATATTTTCACGCCTATACCGCAGAACCGATCGTCATGAAATTTGGCAGTGATATAGCCTGGGATATGGAGAAGGATATAGGCTACTTTTTTATGCAATAACCAACATCCACGCGGGCGGAGCCGCGGTCAAAAGCTAGTATAATATAAATAAATAATATTTTGCTAAAAACAAAATATTATTAAGTAAATAAATTTAAAAAAAAACAATATGAGAAAATAAAGATGTGTAATAAACATTATTTCACATGGGTCTTCTAACCGGGTTAAAACGGTTGACAAATTGAAGAATCTTTACTAATATCCATACTTCCATACTAATATTATAAATGTGAAAGTAACTCTGTCCGTCTGTCTGTCTGTATGTTACGTTTTCACGTCTAAACCGTTTTCACGCTTATACCGCAGAACCGATCGTCATGAAATTTGGCAGAGCTATAGCCTGAGATATGGAGAAGGACATAGGCTACTTTTTTACGCGATATCCGACATCTATGTGGGCGGAGGCACGGGCAAAAGCTAGTAAACTATAATAGCATAATATTCATTAGACAATCGACATTATTGCCGATAGCCTAGGTTAGTATGGATCTGCACAAGCACATCATTAGCTCGCGGTAAGACACAGCGGCCGTACTAAGCGATGCAACCACATACGCAAAGATCGTTTTATGATTAATACATTGCGTTTTTCAGCCACTTAGCGTCATACTTACGTAGTTATTAAGAAGCAATGTATTTATTGCAAAAATAATACAGTCGCTGTTATGTATGAAAACAAAAATAACGTAGTAAAAGCAAGAAATATTTTACGGCTTGTTGTTTTTCATGATTTTAAAGATAAATATAGTTAAATGCTTGTACCAACTTATGTCAACTTATAAGGAGCTCGTGGCTAAGTAATAACAGCCGCACGGGTCGATCCGTCAGGTTAAGCTACGCTTGCCGGGGTTGGTCAGTGGATGAGTGATCATCTTTACATACCGAGACTTCTCCGTGCCTCGGAAAGCACGTTAAGTCGTTGGTCCCGGCTGTCATTCGTGGATCTTTGACAGTCGTTAAGGGTCGTCAGAAGCCCAAAAATTCTGACAACCAGTCTTACCGAGGGGTATCGTGTTACCCAGTTACTGGGTTGTGGAGGTCAGATAGGCAGTCGCTCCATGTAAAATACTGGTATTCAGCTGCATCCGGTTAGACTGGAAGCCGACCCCAACATAGTTGGGAAAAGGCTAGGCAGATTGATTTGCTTGTACCAACTTATGGTAAGTGATTCCGGAATGTACAAACATTTTGTTTTGGCTTCGGTTTTTACAATAAATCACTGAACAACACGGCATTCTTGTAATTTGTCACGATCACGGTCGAAAGCGCACTAGTTCGCGAAGACCGCCATTTGCCTATTTTGCGAGCATTTTGATCATTGCGCGTGGACACAGACACGCCCCCTTGCCACTTCTCCTGAAAAAAAAAAAAAGGTGAGGTTACGTTCAGTTGTTCAGCAATTTGTTAAATTCAAATAGACCATACGTCATAATGTCAATGTTGTATGCACCAAGGAAGGTTCTAGGTAGGGTAGGTAGGTAGGGTAGGTTAGGGTAGGGTAGGGTAGGTCCCCCCCCGGTGGGTTCCCGCATTGTCGAGGCGGGGGGGCTCAGTAGCCGTGGCTTGGAGGGCCACGGTGAAGCTAAGAGGAACCCGAGGAGGGGGCCGCTCGTCAGGGCTTTTGCGGCTAAGCCGACGACGTAGCGGCCGTAGGTTGCGGTGCCGCTTTGGCGACATCGCAACTGAGGCGGGCCGCGATGTCGAATGGGCGGCATCGCGGCTGAGTGTGGGAGGCCGCGGCGGGAGAGGAGTGTCGGTATTGCGGTGAGCCGTTCTCCCTACCTTCCGCGGCCTTGACGGGGTCGCCACCGTTGAATGGCGGACGCGGTGGGGCCGCAGAGGAAGAGGAGTGTCGGTATTGCGTTGGCCGCTCTCCCTATCCTCTGCGGCCGAAAAGTGGTAGGCGGCGGGGCCACTAACCTGACCCGTTGCGGGGGGACCAGGGGCGCCTGGACGCGAGATCGTCTGGCGCGAGGTCCCAGGTGGAGGCCAGCAGGCAACGGGTGCGGGGGCACCCTTGCCTGTATTGCACAGGCCTCTACCAGTGTCGGACGGGAATGGCCAGGTGTTCCCGGTCATTCCCATATCGCCCCCAGGCTGAGGGGCATGCGGGGCCCGCCAGTGAGGCGGGCATGCGCCGGGAGGGTTGTGGACGTAAAGGCTGTGCCGGTTTCCCATGACCCTCCCATCAAGGCGATGAGGGAACTCCGCTGAGTTTTAGTGGGTATTCTGCCATTTTGGCAGGGAGTCCCACATACCCCGTCTCGTCCCCCGACGAGCGGGCATGCGTAATGCATTTCTCAGCGTAAAAAAAAAAAAAAAAAAAGGGTAGGGTAGGTCGGGGGATCCCCCACAGCGCATACTTCCACGCAGTATCCCCTGGGCAACGCCGTGTCTGACCACCGTAACGGAGTGGCAGACCGGCGGCTAAAGTGCGCTGTGAAGTCGTAGCATATTTTAATATTTTATTCTTATTTTATCCGAGTCGGCAAGCTACGACCTGCTCTTGAGGCTATGCCTAGACCCCTGAGGGAAGCCTCCGGGCGTTTTAAGAAAGGCCCTTCTCAGGGCCAACCAAAAGGCCCTTCTCAGGGCCAACCAAAAGGCCCTTCTCAGGGCCAATCCGAGGGCGCTTCGGCGTCGGAGGCTAGTCGCGCCCCGTCCGCGGCTAGCTCCTACTGCCTAGCGGGCGAGCTGCCGGACTCCGACGACGAGTCTTTCTCTGGCCCTCAGAGCGTACGCAGTACCGGCCCTTCTAAGGGCCACGCTAAAGCTGGCCGCGCACCATCTGCGGCCAGCTTACCCAGCCTCCAGGTGGAGCTGGAGCTGTCGGACTCTGACGTGTCTTCCATGGACACGTCGGGGGCCGAAACCGGCCGCCTCAAGCGGAAAAGGGCCTTCTTGAAGCCCGGGTCCGGGGGCTCGTCGGAGTCGGTTGGCGGGTCGAAGAAGAAGCCGAAGTCAAAAAAGGCCTCGACCTTCGACCTCCACCCACGAGGTAGGCCTGCTGGACGCCGAGCGTCAACTCGGCCTAGCCAAGAGGGTGCAGCTCCAGCAGGACTTGGAGGAGAAAGAAGGTCGCTGCGAAAGAGCGTCAGGCGCGGGCCGCCAGGTCGAGGGCCGGTTACGGTACAACGAGTGTGCTGTACGCCGACCACTCCCTGGCGGAACTTGAGCGCATGGCGCTCGAGGACAAGGAGGAAGTTCTGGAGGTCGCCTCGAGGTCCTCAAACCTCAAGGGGACCTTCCAGAAGGCCCTCAAGTGCCGGGCCGTAAGCATGCACGGCATCGTGGCGGAGCTGGTGCAGCGCACGGCGACTGAGGAGACGCGGCAGCTGCAGGCGAGGGTGGATCGCCTGCAACTGGAGGTCAGCCAGCTGCAACAGAAGCTGGCTGAGGCCACGGCCCGGCACGTCCAACCTGCCCCTGCCCCTGGACCGGCGGTAGAGGGCCACTCCTTCCCTCGCAACCTTGAGGATATCATCCGAAAGGTTGTCATGGAGGAGAGGGCCTTCACCAGAGCCTGCTTTGCAGGGATTGAGGACCGGCTCCTGCCGGAAACGAGGCGACGCCCACCGCTAGCGGCGGACAAGCGTCGCACGGCGAAGGAGCCGGAACCTAAGCCTGCGGCAGGCCCGGCATCGGGGGAGCAGCCCCAGGCCCCGAAGCCCTCCAGGGGCAAAGGCAAGGGAAAGAGGACCACCCCTCAGACCCTTGCTACGGGCACGGAGGGAGCGCCTGCTGCTCCAGCAGCCCCCCCGAGCTCGCAGAGGGAGGATGCCCTGCTTCCCTCCACCACTCCGTCCAACGAGACGTGGACGGAAGTGGTCAGGAGGGGAAAGGGCAAAAAGCCTGCTGCGGCTGCTTCGGCAGCCCAGAAGGCTCCGGTGGGTGGGAGGAAGTTGGTTCCTCCCAAAACTGCGGCGGTCGTGGTGACCATCACCCCGGAGGCCGTGGAGCGGGGCGAGACGTACGAGTCCGTACTAAGACGGGCTCGTGCCAACGCAGACCCTTCGCGGCTGTGGATCGGTGGCATCACTTGCCGCCGCACCCTAACCGGAGCCCGGATTTTTGAGTTCGGGGGGGAGCAGCGCGGCGCAAACGCGGACTCCTTCGCGACCAAGTTGCGAGAGGTCATCGCGGATGCGGCAACGGTCGCCAGACCCGTTAAGACCGCAGCCTTGGAGGTGGCCGATCTCGATGATTCGGTCACCAAAGAGGATGTGGTGGCGGCCGTTGCGGCGGCTGGAGGCTGCGACGCTTGCGCGGTGAGGGGGGGAGCCATCAGGCTGGGCCGCCGCGGCATGGGCACCATCCGCGTCGAGTGCCCAGTCGCCGCGGCTGCGGCCGCTCTGAAGGCGACAAAGGGGCGGCTGCTCGTGGGCTTCAGCTCGGCTGTGGTCCGGTCGCTTGAGGATCAGCCGAAGCGATGCTTCAAGTGCTTCGCGCCGGGCCACACCCGAGCTACGTGTCCCTCCAAGTCCGACTGGGGCGAGTCCTGCTTCCAGTGCGGGCAGGAGGGACATAGGAGTGCCGCGTGCAGCGTCGCCACACCTCGCTGCGCGGCGTGTGCCGCCAGTGGCCGCCCCGCGGGGCACAGGATGGGGGGCAAGAGCTGCCACCCACCCGCGAGGAAGGGTATAGTGTCGGCGCAGGTTCGCCCTGCTGCCACCACCGCCGCTGTCGTCGCCGCTGGAGCTGAAGCTTCAGCGGCTGAAGAGGGGGGTGCGATGTCGGAATAATCATTTCCGACTACCGCATCCTCCAGGCGAACACCAACCACTGCAGAGCGGCCCAGGACCTGCTGGTTCAGGCCATGGCCGAGTGGTTGGTGAACGTATCGGTGGTCGCCGAGCCCTACTCGATCCCCGGCAGCTGGTTGGGTGACGAGGACGGCTTGGTGGCACTAGCGGCGCGGTCTTCCACAGACTCCCCTCCCCTCTCGCTATTAGAGAGGGGACCGGGATACGTGGCCGCCGCGTGGGGAGATATAGCCCTTATGGGCGTCTATTTCTCCCCAAACCGCCCTCTTCAGGACTTCGAGAACTATCTCGGAGTCCTGGCCGCCGTGGTCGGCAGGGCGGCGCCGCGTCAGGTCTCCGTATTGGGAGATCTGAATGCCAAGTCGGTGACCTGGGGCAACCTGGCCACCGACGCTCGCGGGCGGGCAGTGGAGTTGTGGGCAGCCTCCTCTGGGCTCTCCCTCCTTAACAGAGGAAGCGTCCAGACATGCGTGCGGCGGCAGGGTGGCTCTATAGTGGACGTCACTTTCGCCACCTCTGGGTTGGCCGCGCGCGTGCTGAATTGGCGGGTGGACCTGGTGGAGTCCATGTCGGACCATCGCTACGTGCGGTTCGACATCTCCACCGGTGGGCCCGGAGGGACGCGGCCCCTCTCTGGGCGGTCAGCGTTCCCACGGTGGGCCCTCACTCGCCTAGACAGGGAGGCGGCGGCGGAGGCGGCGTTTATCCAGGACTGGCTTTCGCCGCCTTCCGCCGGCCTGGACGTGGACACCGTGGCGGGGCGCCTCAGGGAGTCTCTGACCGAGGTGTGCAATTCAAGTATGCCTCGGTCTGGCCGGCCGCTGCCCAATCGGGCAGTGTACTGGTGGTCGGCGGAGCTGGCGGGGCTTCGAGCGGCGTGCGTGGAGGCCAGGAGGGCCTACGCGCGGAGCCGGCGGCGGCGTCGACGAGACATCGGCCACGAGGACCACCTCTATGAGGTGTACATAGAGGCAAAGATGGTTCTCGAGCGGGCCATCGCCGACGCCAGGGACTCGGCGAGAGCGGAGGTGCTGGAGGGTCTCGACCGCGATCCCTACGGGAGGCCATACAAGGCGGCGCGCAACAAGCTGCGCCCCTTTGGTCCCCCGGTGGCCGAGACCCTGGAGCCCTCATTTCTGGACGGGGTGGTTCAGTCCCTGTTTCCGTGCAGGGACAACTTCACCCCACCAGCGATGAACCCTCCGCGGGGGATAGCTCCGCCAGCTGAGGAGGAAGAGGAGGCCCCTCCTGTCACGGAGTCGGAACTTGGCGCGGCGATTGTGCATATCCGCGCCAAGAAGACGGCTCCGGGACCCGACGGTGTCCCGGCGAGAGTGGTGGCAATAGCTGCCACTCATATGGAGGAGCGGTTTCGGGACCTCTTCAGCGCATGTCTTGCGTCTGGGAGGTTCCCGAAACCATGGAAGGAGGGGCAGTTGTGCCTCCTTCGCAAGGAGGGCCGCCCTGCAGACTCCCCCTCGGCATACCGACCCATCGTCCTGCTCGATGAGGTCGGCAAAATGTTTGAGGGGATAATCGCTGCCCGCCTAAAGAGCCATCTGCGGAGTGTGGGGCCGGACTTGTCGGACGCTCAGTTCGGATTTCGGGCTGAGCGTTCCACGGTGGACGCGCTGGCCCGCCTTAAGGGCCAGGTGAAGGAGGCGATGGAGGCGGGGGACGGAGTGTTGGCGGTGTCATTCGACATAGCCAACGCCTTCAACTCTGTTCCCCACTCCACCATCCTAGAGGCACTTCGTTTTCACGGAGTGCCTCGATACATGCGGCGTCTACTGGCCAGCTACCTGGAGGATCGGTCGATCGTCCTCGTGAACAGGGCTGGCCAAGTCCGGCGGTACGCAGTCGAGGCCGGCGTTCCACAGGGGTCAGTCATAGGACCTCTCCTCTGGAACGTCGGCTACGATTGGCTCTTGCGGGGAACTCTCCTCCGGGGCACGAGTGTCATTTGCTACGCGGATGACACTCTCCTCACCGCCCGGGGGGGAGTTTCAGGGAGGCGGCCAACTTGGCCTCGGCGGGCGGATCCTTGGTCGCAGGGAGGATCCGCCGCCTAGGATTGACGGTGGCGCTGCACAAGACCGAAGCCGTGTTCTTCCACGGGCCTCGGCAGCGCCCCCCACCTGACGCCCACGTATACGTAGAGGGCGTCCGAATTGAGGTGAAGGCCCAGATGAAATATCTGGGCCTTGTACTCGACAGCAGGTGGCGTTTCGGCCCGCATTTTAGCGGGCTGTCGACGCGCCTGCTGAAGACCGCGGGCGCCCTCTCGTGGTTGCTCCCCAACTTGGGGGGACCCAAATCGCGATGCCGGCAACTGTACGCCTGCATCTTGAGGAGCATGGCCCTTTACGGGGCCCCAATCTGGGAGGACTCCCTCCGCAGGAGGGAGAACGCCGCCGCATTGCGGGCACCCCAAAGGGCTATAGCTCAGCGGGTGGCGAGGGCCTACCGAACAGTAGGCTTTTCGGCGGCGTGCGCTCTGGCCTGCACCCCTCCTTGGGAGCTCGAGGCATGGGTGCTGACCAGAGTGTACGAATATACGGCGAGGCGGAGGGCGAGAGGGGAACACCCAGCCCCGGAGGAGCGGGAGGCCGTGCGGCAAGAGGCGAGGGACGCGATCGTCCATCATTGGACGGAGGACCTCGCCTCTGCCACTTTTGGCCGCCGAACCCTGGACGCGCTCGGGCCAGTCCTGAAGGATTGGCTCGAGCGGTCACATGGTTTCCTCTCTTTCCATCTGGTGCAGGTGTTGTCCGGGCATGGATGCTTCGGATCGCACCTGCATCGGATCCAAAGGGAGGAGACCCCGTCGTGCCACGACTGTGGCGCGGCGGTGGACACGGCACAGCACACCTTGGAGGTGTGCCCTGCCTGGTCCGAGCTGCGCCATAGTCTGGTCGCAGCGGTCGGGCAGGACCTCTCGCTTACCGGCGTCGTCAGCGCCATGCTGGGGAGCGAGGGGGCCTGGGCAGCGGTCGCCTCCTTCTGCGAGGAAGTGATGTCGCAGAAGGAGGAGGCGGAGCGCGTGCGGGAGGACGAGCCTCTCGCGGCGCCGCTCCGAAGGCGGAGGAGGGGTCGAAGAAGACGTCAGTATGACAGTCATCTCCGACTCCTCCCAGGTGGAGGCCAGCAGGCAACGGGTGCGGGGGCACCCTTGCCTGTATTGCACAGGCCTCCATCAGTGTCGGATGGGAATGGCCAGGTGTTCCCGGCCATTCCCGTAGCCCCCCAGCTTGGGGGGCATGCGGGGCCTGCCAGCTAGGCGGGCACGCGCCGGGAGGGTCGTGGACGTAAAGGCTGTGCCAGTTTCCCATGGCCCTCCCATAACGGCATTGAGGGAACACCGCTGGGTTTTTTAGTGGGTATACCGGCACTCTGCCGGGGAGTCCCACATACCCCTCCCGTCCCCCGACGGGAGGGTATGCGTAATGCATTTTTCCCAGCGGAACAAAAAAAAAAAAAAAGGGTAGGGTAGGTCCCACTGTGGGGGATCCCCCACAGCGGGGGGATCCCCCACAGCGCATACTTCCTCGCAGTATCCCCTGGGCAACGCCGTGTCTGACCACCGTAACGGAGTGGCAGACCGGCTGCTAAAGTGCGCTGTGAAGTCGTAGCATATTTTAATCTTTTTATTCGTATTTTATCCGAGTCGGCAAGCTACGACCTGCTCTTGAGGCTTTGCTTAGACCCCTGAGGGAAGCCTCCGGGCGTTTTAAAAAAGGCCCTTCTCAGGGCCAACCAAAAGGCCCTTCTCAGGGCCAACTAAAAGGCCCTTCTCAGGGCCAACCAAAAGGCCCTTCTCAGGGCCAATCCGAGGGCGCTTCGGCGTCGGAGGCTAGTCGCGCCCCGTCCGCGGCTAGCTCCTACTGCCTAGCGGGCGAGCTGCCGGACTCCGACGACGAGTCTTTCGTTTCTGGCCCTCAGAGCGTGCGTACGCTCTGAGGGCCAGCTTTAGCGTGGCCCTTAGAAGGGCGGGTACTGCGTAGTACCGGCCCTTCTAAGGGCCACGCTAAAGCTGGCCGCGCACCATCTGCGGCCAGCTTACCCAGCCTCCAGGCGGAGCTGGAGCTGTTGGACTCTGACGTGTCTTCCATGGACACGTCGGGGGCCGAAACCGACCGCCTCAAGCGGAAAAGGGCCTTCTTGAAGCCCGGGTCCGGGGGCTCGTCGGAGTCGGTTGGCGGGTCGAGGAAGAAGCCGAGGTCAAAAAAAGCCTCGACCTCTCCGTCGACCACCACCCACGATGTAGGCCTGCTGGATGCCGAGCGTCAACTCGGCCTAGCCAAGAGGGTGCAGCTCCAGCAGGACCTGGAGAAGAAGGTCGCTGCGAAAGAGCGTCAGGCGCGGGCCGCCAGGTCGAGGGCCGGTTACGGTACAATGAGTGTGCTGTACGCCGACCACTCCCTGGCGGAACTTGAGCGCATGGCGCTCGAGGACAAGGAGGAAGTTCTGGAGGTCGCCTCGAGGTCCTCAAACCTCAAGGGGACCTTCCAGAAGGCCCTCAAGTCCTTCCAGAAGGCCGTAAGCATGCACGGCATCGTGGCGGAGCTGGTGCAGCGCACGGCGACTGAGGAGACGCGGCAGCTGCAGGCGAGGGTGGATCGCCTGCAACTGGAGGTTAGCCAGCTGCACCAGAAGCTGGCTGAGGCCACAGCCCGGCACGTCCAACCGGCCCCTGCTGAAAGGTTGTCATGGATGAGAGGGCCTTCACCAGAGCCACCTTCGCAGGGATTGAGGACCGGCTCCTGCCGGAAACGCGGCTACGCCCACCGCTAGCGGCGGACAAGCGTCGCACGGTGAAGGAGCCGGAACCTGTGCCTGCGGCAGGCCCGGCATCGGGTGCGCAGCACCAGGCTCCGAAGCCCTCCAAGGGCAAAGGCAAGGGAAAGAGGACCACCCCTCAGACCCTTGCTACGGGCACGGAGGGAGCGCCTGCTGCTCCAGCAGCCCCCCCGAACTCACAGAGGGAGGACGCCCTTCTTCCCTCCACCACCCCGTCCAACCAGACGTGGACGGAAGTGGTCAAGAGGGGGGGAAAGGGCAATAAATCCCAGCCCACTGCGACTGCTTCGGCAGCCCAGAAGGCTCCAGCGGGCGGGAGGAAGCTGGTTCCTCCGAAAACGGCGGCGGTCGTGGTGACCATCACCCCGGAGGCCGTGAAGCGGGGCGAGACGTACGAGTCCGTCCTAAGACGGGCTCGTGCTAACGCGGATCCCTCCCGGCTGGGGATCGGAGCCATCACCTGCCGCCGTACCCTAACCGGAGCCCGAATTTTTGAGATCGGGGGGGAGCAGCGCGGCGCAAACGCGGACCTCTTCGCGACAAAGTTGCGGGAGGTCATCGCGGATGCGGCAACGGTCGCCAGACCAGTGAAGACCGCAGCCTTGGAGGTGGCCGATCTTGATGACTCGGTCACCAAAGAGGATGTGGTGGCGGCTGTTGCGGCGGCTGGAGGCTGCGACGCTTGCGCGGTGAGGGGGGAGCCATCAGGCTAGGCCGCCGTGGCATGGGCACCATCCGCGTCGAGGGCCCAGTCGCCGCGGCTGCGGCCGCTCTCAAGGCAACAAAGGGGCGGCTGCTCGTTGGCTTCAGCTCGGCTGTGGTCCGGTCGCTTGAGGATCAGCCGAAGCGATGCTTCAAGTGCTTCGCGCCGGGCCACACCCGGGCTACGTGTCCCTCCAAGTCCGACTGGGGCGAGTCCTGCTTCCAGTGCGGGCAGGAGGGACACAGGAGTGCCGCGTGCAGCGTCGCCACACCTCGCTGCGCGGCGTGTGCCGCCAGTGGCCGCCCCGCGGGGCACAGGATGGGGGGCAAGAGCTGCCACCCGCCCGCGAGGAAGGGTATAGTGTCGGCGCAGGTTCGCCCTGCTGCCACCACCGCCGCTGTCGTCGCCGCTGTAACTTCAGCTCCAGCGGCGGCAGCTGAAGAGGGCGGTGCGATGTCGGAATAATCATTTCCGACTACCGCATCCTCCAGGCGAACACCAACCACTGCAGAGCGGCCCAGAACCTGCTGGTTCAGGCTATGGCCGAGTGGTTGGTGAACGTAGCGGTGGTCGCCGAGCCCTACTCGATCCCCGGCAGCTGGCTGGGTGACGAGGACGGCTTGGTGGCACTAGCGGCGCGGTCTTCCACAGACTCCCCTCCCCTCTCGCTATTAGAGAGGGGACCGGGATACGTGGCCGCCGCGTGGGGAGAAATAGCCCTTGTGGGCGTCTATTTCTCCCCAAACCGCCCTCTTCAGGACTTCGAGAACTATCTCGCAGTCCTGGCCGCCGTGGTCGGCAGGGCGGCGCCGCGTCAGGTCTCCGTATTGGGAGACCTGAATGCCAAGTCAGTGACCTGGGGCAACCTGGCCACTGACGCTCGCGGGCGGGCAGTGAGGTTGTGGGCAGCCTCCTCTGGGCTCTCCCTCCTTAACAGAGGAAGCGTCCAGACATGCGTGCGGCGGCAGGGTGGCTCTATAGTGGACGTCACTTTCGCCACCTCTGGGTTTGCCGCGCGCGTGCTGAACTGGCGGGTGGACCTGGTGGAGACCATGTCGGACCACCGCTACGTGCGGTTCGACATCTCCACCGGTGGGCCCGTAGGGACGCGGCCCCTCTCGGGGCGGTCAGCGTTCCCACGGTGGGCCCTCACCCGCCTAGACAGGGAGGCGGCGGCGGAGGCGGCGTTTATCCAGGACTGGCTTTCGCCGCCTTCCGCCGGCCTGGACGTCGTCACCGTGGCGGGGCGCCTCAGGGAGTCTCTGACCGAGGTGTGCAATTCAAGTATGCCTCGGTCTGGCCGACCGCTGCCCAATCGGGCAGTGTACTGGTGGTCGGCGGAGCTGGCGGTGCTTCGAGCGGCGTGCGTGGAGGCCAGGAGGGCCTACGCGCGGAGCCGGCGGCGGCGTCGACGAGACATCTCCCACGAGGACAACCTCTATGAGGTGTACATAGAGGCAAAGATGGTCCTCGAGCGGGCCATAGCCGACGCCAGGGACTCGGCGAGAACGGAGGTGCTGGAGGGTCTCGCCGCGGTCGGACCGCGATCCCTACGGGAGGCCATACAAGGCGGCGCGCAACAAGCTGCGCCCCTTTGGTCCCCCGGTGGCCGAGACCCTGGAGCCCTCATTTCTGGATGGGGTGGTTCAGTCCCTCTTTCCGTGCAGGGACAACTTCACCCCACCAGCGATGGGCCCTCCGCGGGGGATAGCTCCGCCAGCTGAGGAGGAAGAGGAGGCCCCTCCTGTCACGGAGTTGGAACTTGGTGCGGCGATTGTGCATATCCGCGCCAAGAAGACGGCTCCGGGACCCGACGGTGTCCCGGCGAGAGTGGTGGCAATAGCTGCCACTCAAATGGAGGAGCGGTTTCGGGACCTCTTCAGCGCATGTCTTGCGTCTGGGAGGTTCCCGAAACCATGGAAGGAGGGGCAGTTGTGCCTCCTTCGCAAGGAGGGCCACCCTGCAGACTCCCCCTCGGCATACCGACCCATCGTCCTGCTCGATGAGGTCGGCAAAATGTTTGAGGGGATAATCGCTGCCCGCCTAAAGAGCCATCTGCGGAGTGTGGGGCCGGACTTGTCGGACGCTCAGTTCGGATTTCGGGCTGAGCGTTCCACGGTGGACGCGCTGGCCCACCTTAAGGCGCCTTTACCTACTTACAGAAATAAAATCATTTATCATTTATCATTTATCATTTAAGGGCCAGGTGAAGGAGGCGATGGAGGCGGGGGATGGAGTGTTGGCGGTGTCATTCGACATAGCCAACGCCTTCAACTCTGTTCCCCACTCCACCATCCTAGAGGCACTCCGATTCCACGGAGTGCCTCGATACATGCGGCGTCTACTGGCCAGCTACCTGGAGGATCGGTCGATCGTCCTCGTGAACAGGGCTGGCCAAGTCCGGTGGTACGCAGTTGAGGCCGGCGTTCCACAGGGGTCAGTCATAGGACCTCTCCTCTGGAACGTCGGCTACGATTGGCTCTTGCGGGGAACTCTCCTCCGGGTCTCTCCTCGCCGCCCGGGGGGGGAGTTTCAGGGAGGCGGCCAACTTGGCCTCGGCGGGCGGATCCTTGGTCGCAGGGAGGATCCGCCGCCTAGGATTGACGGTGGCGCTGCACAAAACCGATGCCGTGTTCTTCCACGGGCCTCGGCAGCGCCCCCCACCTGACGCCCACGTGTACGTAGAGGGCGTCCGAATTGAGGTGAAGGCCCAGATGAAATATCTGGGCCTTGTACTCGACAGCAGGTGGCGTTTCGGCCCGCATTTTAGCGGGCTATCGACGCGCCTGCTGAAAACCACGGGCGCCCTCTCGTGGCTGCTCCCCAACTTGGGGGGACCAAATGCGCGATGCCGGCAACTCTACGCCGGCATCTTGAGGAGCATGGCCCTTTACGGGGCCCCAATTTGGGAAGCTGTCGCTTTGCGGGCACCCCATAGGGCCATAGCCCAGCAGGTGGCGAGGGCCTACCGAACGGTAGGCTTTTCGGCGGCGTGCGCTCTGGCCGGCACCCCTCCTTGGGAGCTCGAGGCATGGGTGCTGACCAGAGTGTACGAATATACGGCGGGGCGGAGGGCGAGAGGGGAACACCCAGCCCCGGAGGCGGCAGGAGGCGAGGGACGCGATCGTCCATCATTGGACGAAGGACCTCGCCACTGCCACGTTTGGTCGCCTAACGTTGGACGCGCTCGGGCCAGTCCTGAAGGATTGGCTTGAGCGGTCCCACGGCTTCCTGTCCTTCCGTCTGGTGCAGGTGTTGTCCGGCCATGGGTGCTTCGGATCGTACCTGCACCGGATCCAAAGGGAGGAGACCCCGTCGTGCCATGACTGCGGCGCGGCGAGGGATACGGCACAGCACACCCTCGAGATGTGCCCGGCCTGGTCCGAGTTGCGTCGTACTCTGGTCGCTGCGGTCGAGCAGGACCTCTCACTTCCCAGCGTCGTCAGCGCCATGCTGGAGAGCGAGGGGACCTGGGCAGCGGTCGCCTCCTTCTGCGAGGAAGTAATGTCGCGGAAGGAGGAGGCGGAGCGCGTGCGGGAGGACGACCCTCTCGCGGCGCCGCTCCGAAGGCGGAGGGGTCGAAGAAGACGTCAGTATGACAGTCATCTCCGACTCCTCCCAGGTGGAGGCCTGCAGGCAACGGGTGCGGGGACACCCTTGCCTGTATTGCACAGGCCTCCACCAGTGTCGGATGGGAATGGCCAAGTGTTCCCGGCCATTCCGGTGAGTTCCCGCATTGTCGAGGCGGAGGGGCTCAGTAGCCGTGGCTTGGAGGGTTACGGTGAAGCAAAGAGGAACCCAAGGAGGGGGCCGCTCGTCAGGGCTTTTGCGGATAAGCCGACGACGTAGCGACCGTAGGTTGCGGTGCCGCTTCGGCGACATCGCAACTGAGGCGGGCCGTGATGTTGAATGGGCGGCATCGCGGCTGAGGGCGGGAGGCCGCGGCGGTAGAGGAGTGCCGGTATATAGGTGCGCCGTTCTCCCTACCTTCCGCGGCCTTGACGGGGTCGCCACCGTATGATGGCGGACGTGGTGGGGCCGCAGAGGAAGAGGAGTGTAGGTATTGCGTTGGCCGCTCTCCCTATCCTCTGCAGCCGAAAAGTGGTAGGCGGTGGGGCCACTGACCTGACCCGTCGCGGGGGGACCAGAGGCGCCTGGACGCGGGGTCGTCTGGCACGGGGTCCCAGGTGGAGGCCAGCAGGCAACGGGTGCGGGGGCACCCTTGCCTGTATTGCACAGGCCTCCACCAGTGTCGGACGGGAATGGCCAGGTGTTCCCGGTCATATCCATACTAATACGAGTATTATAAATGTGACAGTAACTCTGGCTGTCTGTCTGTTTGTTACGTTTTCACGCCTAAACCGCTGAACCGATCATCATGAAATTTGGCAGAGATTATAGCCTGGGATATGGAGAAGGACATAGGCTACTTTTTTACGCGATAACCGATATCTACGCGGGCGGAGCCGCGGGCAAAAGCTATTATTGCCGGCTCCATTGACACCCTTTGAGTAAGGAATCCTTAAAAGTTGCCAAAGGCAATATTGCTGGCAAATAAGAAATTCACCGGCAATATTGATGCTGGAAATATTGCCGGCAGTGGCAATATTGCCACCGACACGTCACTAGGTACAGATTACAATTTTTTTGTCTATCTTCAGCCAACTAAAAAATCGCATACAATGGGTGTACGGATGATATAAGTAACAAGTAAGTTCAGTCAAATATTTATATTTTATTTTCGAATCCATTATCCAACACCCTTTCTCTTTTCAGGATTTTGAAAAAAAAAAAAAAACTGTAACCAAGTCATATCATCTTTAAACTTATTTTTCAAACTATTATCAGTATCCACCCACATGAATCAGACATTTATTTTCAATTTTATTTCAGGAATGCTGCTTTTGACTCGAATGAACCATTCGTGGTAGAAATAAAAACTAGGCGTGATGATTTTCAACCGGTTCAAGGACGAAGGATAATTGATATCAATTATCTGCTTACGCAGCTTCAAGGAAAAACACAAGATATTGGATTATTTACCTGTAAACTAGCTGACATTAAATTAGTAGGAGAGAGAAGAATCGGTAATCATTTGGTAGTTTAAATAATTGTACCAATTAAATTCAAAATAGGATTTTTTTTTTTGATTTTTTTTTTCAAATCACCAACTGTGTAAAAACACTTTTTTATAGAAATAAATATTTTTTTATTTGTATTAACTTTCTGTTCAAATACTACAGTCTTACTGATATCGCTGTACTATGTTATGATTGCCGCCCGAACTTAATGGCGCGCTCGTACTTAACGAGTAGGACGTGCGGGCGGCGCCCCGCGTATTGCCTCGCACCTCACCCCCTCAAATCGGCTCGAACGTGGAATCATAGCGTCTTAAAATATAAACGACGGAGAAAAACTCCGCACAAACACAATTTAACTGAATCAACAAACGACTTTAATAGCTATTTCTTAAGACGCCCAGATATTCAATAATTTAAGGCGATCAACCACCAAAATCATAAGACCTCCGACCTCTAACATCATTACTGCCATCACAGCCCAACTTATAATAGACACACAGCCAGAATAGTTAGACACCCCATGACTGTACATCGGATCAATACATTCAGGTCAAGATATAATGGCCATGTACGGTACCAGAAAATATTGAGCCCTGACATCAGCCTATTCAACAAACATGTAGCTCATCTATGTTTGGTATTGTGGCACTACCGGATTGTTTACGGGCCGGCTCATGATCCGGACATTATGAAACTTACCGAATGACGGCTGCGCGTGATGTGATGAGTTTCTTTGCATATCAAAGCAGGAAATTTGGTATGAATCTTGAGAATTTACTACCGGTGATTTGAAGATATGTATATCAAGGAAATCACCGGAGTAGCTATAGACAAACTGAAATAAATGTTATTTCATTGTATAATACGTGTATAATACTGATGATACTACTTTGCTGGATAAAGGTATTTACTAATACATAAGTCCGGTTCATGATACATAACACAGAGATTAACTTGAAGAAAAAAGTGTTTATTCACGCAAATCACGTTTAGGTTATTGTTCTTTAGGGTTGCCTAGTTAACAAGGAACTGTTACAGGGCAAGTTCAAAGTCCCTTTTAAAAAAAAAACTATTTTTAACCTTGAAAAGACTATAATAGAAATTAGTCGATTTAACAATAATATGATTTTAATGTGTCCGCAACGAAGTTCAAAGTATGACTGTCCGAAACTAATATGACATGAAATGCATCAACTGTGGGAAACGTTACATGACGCCTATGAGGCGTCAGCGTTTATATTTTATATGCTTAGGGCTGTCTTACAATTTATAACAACCCCCCCGATAAGATTGATCATTACGATTAAGAGTGATGAGAAATCTAAGATGAAACGTTGAACTTCGTTTTAGTTACAAACTAGGATTTAAGTAACTTAGGACTAAACTTGAATTAGACATAGGAAATAGTAATTATATAATCATAATCATTTAAACGAGACATTAACTATTATATTATTACATAATAAGAATAAGGATTACAATTATAAGGTAATTGCAAAACTAAGTTATAACATTACGTCTTTGTGGAGTAGGCAAGGATTTACATGATCCTTGGATATCTTCGTCAGAGGATTCTGTAAATTGGTTATTTACTGATTGAATAGATTGAACTGTTTGTTTCTTTTTATTGTAACATTGATTAAATACTTGGATACAATATCTAGGTTTATTTGAACAAAATAACTTTCTAGATCTATATAAGAGATAAATAAGGACAAACGTAGAGACAACATATGTTAACGAGAGATAGTGTGTACTATATTTATGTAAGTGAGATGGTTGTTCTATTTTATTTAATTCTTTTTCAAATTCTTTCAAATGCACACTTGCTTGTAATAGAGAATTGAAATCATTCACATTAGATAACTTTACAAAAGGGAGATGTCGTACTGTTTTATTTATTCTCTGATTGTCGCAGCAATCATCCTCTATAATATTGAAATTAGATATATAATTAGTAACATTAGACATAACATAGTCATTGGGCGTAAACTTTAAAGTTTTAAAGAAAGCTACACAATATTTTGGCAAGGCCAACATGCCTGTGCCGAAAAAGACCTCGTCATAATTGTTAGGATCGTTTTCACATGTAATATGAGCCTTTCCGGGCTCTGACTGTACGAACAACCATTTATTATTATTTAACTTGAAAAATACATCAATTGAGCCATGTAACAGCTTAGTATTACAAGAATCTGGCAACGCACTTATAGCTTCGGTTAAGATTATAGTTTCACAAGTTGGATTCGCAATTGTAGAGTACACATTTCCTAAAGAACACACATAACACTCATTATGAATCACTTGACACTTATCCACTGACTCTAATAGTGAATAGAACATACGATCTATAGTTACAGCTACATAAGGTTTATTAGGAGCAATAAGTACGTAAGTGTCGGGTTTGGTAACGTCATGTGGAGCTGGAAGAGGAACATTGTGATAGAGGTTGTATGTCTGTGGGAGGACGAGCGGAATTTTAGTAATAATAATAATCTTATTAAGATGATAATAACAAACTAAATCAGATATGTCTATAATAACATGTATATTTTCTAAAAATAAACTTATAGGAAGTTCGCAATGTTTAGGAAGCTTATCTTTATGTAGGTCCAGTTCTTGGAATAATTGATACAGACTAAGTACAGTTGGATGTAGAATGTTGAGCTTGCTAAATAAGATAGCGTTATTGACGTCATCAATGTCAAAGGACAAGGCTATAGTAATGCTTTCTAACGAGTTCAATAACATTATTAAATGATTTTTTATTTCTAATTTATCACTTGAATTAGATAATTGCTCAAATGCTATTCGAATAGTATCTAAATTTTTATTTAATTGGTTTTGATTTTTGTTTACCTTTGACATTGTGTTATTGAAGGTTGAAATAGTAGATTGAATAACGTGGATATTATCTTTCATTAAGTGAGCTAGCTGTTTTTCGTCTGACTGGACTTTAGTGATAGTGTCCGCGAACTTTAAGGCATCTTCAGAGTCTAATGTTCCGAAGATTGATTTTAAAACTGAGCCGCCAGCATCAATGAGCCCGCGTTTAAAACGGTTTGGTTTTTGATCTTGGACAAGGTAGGATATCGACAAGAACTTACGAACATTATTAAAATGTTGATTTTGTAAAGGCGATAGTAGATTAGTACATTCTAGTTGAATTTTACTAGAAGGGCTAGTAATACAGAAATTAGAAACTTCTTTGATTAGAGCTTCGACTTTATCTAAATGCGGTTTTATATGGCTAATGTCTAAATACGTAACAACATTCCAGTGATCGTTTGTAAATTTAATGTTCAATAATTGATCGAAGTATAGGCCTGGACTACCTACGATTGGAGTAACGAATTTGTGACTCGAAGACGGCTGAAGTAATAACCTGAAATAGAAAAGATTAAGCTAGGCATCTGTTGCAATTTTTATTTCGTCGTAGTGATGACGAACATATTTTCTATTAATTAAAAGGGTGACCGTATGGTTACCATTTATTTTGACAATTTTAAAAGGCCCTTTCCATATAGGAGACATCGCTTTGTTTTGTTTATGATGACATCGTAAATACACCATGTCACCTATCTTATACGTCACGGGTTTAGCATGAACATCGAAACGTTGTTTAGATTTTTCTTTGGACGATTGTATATTTTGCAAGGCTTTTTGTCTACTATAGTATAACCTATGATTAAGAGCACGAATATAATCCGTATAGGTATTTAATTCTAAGGTGTCGGCACTTTGAGGCATGTAAGGTTTAAATCCGAACAATAACTCCATCGGTTGAAAACCGGTAGTGGAATGTACATTAGTATTGTATGCTATCATGGCAGTTTGTAAATATAAACTCCAGGTATGTTGATTATCTTCAATATATGATCGCAAATACTATTTTAAAGTCGCATGACTTCTTTCAAGAGCGCCACATGTTTGTGGATGATAAGGAGAGGCGAAGATATGCTTAATGCCAAACAATCTCTCTAATTGTTTTAAAACATCGGATGTAAAGTTGGTCCCTTGATCGGTTACGATCATTCTGGGGATACCTAGATGAGAAATGAAAAGCACGAATTTTTGTGCAGTTTCTTCGGCGGAACATGTTATCATTGCATATGCCTGCGAATACTTAGTTAAATCGTCCTGAAATGTTAAGATAAACTTATAACGATAATCGTGAGTTTCGGGTAATGGTCCTACAACGTCTAGGAATACCTTTTCCATAGGTTTAGTAGCTGTGGATGTGATTATCATAGGAGCACGATTTGTTTGACGTAATGGTTTGTTTATTTGGCAAGACTTACAACTCTTGACATAGTTTTCTATGTCTTGACGCATGTTTTTCCACCAATAAAGAGTTTTTAACCTATCATACATGCGAGAAATACCCGGATGTCCTGCTGAAGGTGAGTCATGGTTATATTTTAGTATACGGGGAACTTCAACGGGAGTAGGAAATAGAATATTATTATGATAGATATGCACTTTGACACCTGTGTTATGAAATAGAAATCCTATAATATTGTAAATTTTGATAAACGATACCTTCGTAAATGGATCTTGGAAATCGGAAATAGCAACTTCTTTTACTTCTGAATACCATGCAGTAATCATTTCTCGATAATCTTTTAAGATATTAAAAATATCTTTATAAGTCATCTCGTCATAATGATGGACACGTAAGAATAGATGTGTGAATACGTGTTTTCCATTGGACGTACTTAGAAACGTGTAAAGTTCTCTTTCTAAATTTCGTATGTCGGGTAAGTCTTCATCGAAATTGACAATTTGTAGAATTTCAGAGGCGTATGGAATCGAATTGTCTAAGTTGATGGCAGAAGGGTAAGTAATCATTTTACATTTTGTTTTAAGTAATGAATCATTATGTTCATCTATAACAGTATCGTAGGAATTATTATGTTGTTGACTGATTTGTAAATATTTTTCATAAGTTTCAGAAGTAGAAGGGACACTAGGGTCAATGGTAAGTATTGGATTACGAGACAAGGAATCGGCATTACAATTCATTTTACCCTTTTTATGAACTACTTCATAATCGAACTCTTCTAACTTTAAGCGCCAGCGAACTAATTTTGAACTAGGATCTTTACAATTGAATAACCATTGAAGCGGCTTGTGGTCGGTGACTACAATGAACTTGTTACCGTATAAATAAGGTCTAAATACTTTTGTGCCGAAAATGATAGCTAAGCATTCTTTTTCGGTAGTGGAATAATTTCCTTCCGCTTTGTTAAGGGTTCTAGATGCGTATGCGACTGGCAAATCATGACCAATTTTTCCTTGAGATAAGATTGCAGAAACAGCGAAATTAGAAGCGTCGGTAGTTAACAGGAAAGGTTTAGAGAAATCGGGATATTGAAGAATAGGAGAGCAGTCGTTATTTTATGTTTTAACCCCTCGAAGGATTTCTGTTGTTCAGGAGACCAAACGAAATTAACATTTTTCTTTAGAAGGCTTGTGAGGGGTTTCGTAATATGGGAAAAGTTTTCTATGAACCGGCGGTAATACCCCACTAACCCGAGGAACGATTTAATGTCACGAGGCGATTTAGGAATTGGAAAATGTTTAACACAAGAAACTTTTTTTGGATCGGGTTTCACGCCTTGATCTGATATTATATGTCCTAGATATTGTACTTCTCTTCGTAAAAACTCACATTTGGCAGGCCGTATTTTTAATTTATGTTCACGTAACTTTCCAAAAACTGATTCTAAATTTCGGCAATGTGATTCGAGGTCATGCCCGAATAGTACTATATCATCCATATACGTAAAACAGTGAGTCCCTTGAAGGCCACTTAGGACAATATTCATAAGTCTTTGGAACGTAGATGGTGCATTACGGAGTCCGAAGGGCATTCTAGTAAATTCATAATGACCGGATGGGACACTAAAACCAGTTTTTTCTGTATCTTTGACCTTAACTTGATGGAATGAAGATACAAGGTCGAGTGTCGTGAAATATTTGCTATGGCCTAGCTGATCTAAGATATCGGAGATATTTGGAATTGGATATGCATCACCAATTGTAATTCCGTTTAACTTACGATAATCGATAACGATGCGCCATTTGGGTTTACCGGATGCGTCTTGTTTTTTTGGGACAACCCAAATTGGTGCTGACCCGGAGATATAGAAGGTCGAATTATGTTTTGATCTAGCATATCTTTAATTTGTTTGCTAACCTCTTCTTTATGACATTCAGGAAACCTATAACTCTTAACTGCAATCGGGATTTCGGAACTAACACGGATTTTATGTTCTAGAGTATTAGTATGTGTAAGCTTGTCTCCTTCTAAATAGAATACGTCTTGGAACTTAGAACATATGTTACGTAAGCGATCTTCCTCCTCCAAATTAAGATGATCGCATCTAATCATGTTTTGAACCTTAGAATCCCGGTCAGATGTATACGGGTATGTTGAATTAGAATTGGACGTAGTTGTATCGGTTGTATTAAGAGAAGCAGTGTTTTCATCAGGCTCCATTATTTGCGAGAAAGGTTCTAACGTTACTTCAGGGTTCTCCAAGACTATTTCTTGATCTGATGTGTTAAGCACTGAAATAGTAGTCTGGTTATTAGAATCAACACGAACTAAACACCTGGAAATATATAAACGAGGATATTCTTTTATTTTACATCTAGCAAAAGTCCTTCTTGAATTTCGGGATTTGTAACATTGCAACGAATAAACATTTTACTTCTAGGAGGAATAATTTTTACGATAGGAGTTGTTTTTAAATTGAAATAGTATAAGGGATTTTCTTGAATTATTAATTTAGAGTCACCGTAACTAATGAGGGCTTTATACCACTCTAGAAAGTTTGAACCTAGGATGCCATCATATTCTAAATTAATTTTGTCTACGATATGGAAATAATACGGAACTTTAATTTCATTTTCTAGTCCCAAAGATAATACGAACTTGCCTTTAGTTTCAGAGAAAGAATCGATATCATTAATGCCCTTGAATTTTAAGATATCTTTCTCAACTATAGGTAATTCAGGTAGACATTGTTCTTTAATTATGCATATGGAACTGCCAGAGTCAACTAAGAGACGAATAGGTACTTTCGTATGTGAGGTTTTTACTACAATATACGGTAAAGAAGAACTAGAATTAGGGAAAACATCGTAAATAGTGGAATAGCCACCTGAGTTTTGGATAAAATTATCTCGTGTTCTTTTAGGCGAACTGTTATCTTCCGTAGAATTGATCATTGATTTAGTAGGGCTAGTAGGGATTGAGTCATTATTAATTCTAGAATTAGTAGTTGATTTAGTAGAACTAGTAAGGATAGAGTCATTATTTTTGGAATTAGTAGTACGTTTAGATTTAGAAATTGATTTAGTAATTGGGGAATTGGAATTATTAGCGACTTCAGAATTAGTAGTACATTCGTATTTGGAAATAGAATTAGATTTAGAAATTGGAGCCCCTAAGAAAACTTTCCCACGGTTAGTGCCTATAGTAACAGAATTACGTCGGCATCGGCTCGTAATCTGATCATTTAGTTTAAATCATCGTCATCATCGGCAAGTGTTGAAACGTGATTACCTTCTACGTTCTTTTGTTCGCTTCCAGGATTTCCGCGATCGAAGCGGGAATTGTTGAATTGTCTTTTGCGACATTGCGAAATATCATGCTCGATATTTTTGCAATAACGACATATAACGGTTGAGAACTAGAAGTTGAAGGCTTTTGCGTATAATTTGACTGCCTTGATTTCGATTGAAATAGTACTTTATTTTGATTGCTTTTAAGTTTACATTCGAACTCGGAGTGTCCTACTTTGTGACAAACTTTGCAAGATGACCTAACTGAGAAGTTATAGATTTTTTCTTCTTCTGTGGCAACACATATAGCAGCATTAAGATTTCGGGGGTCTCGACAGCGAACAGTTGTACTTAATCTAGGATGAACTCCCAGACAAAACGTATAAAGAGCTAGATCTTCCGTCATAGCAATGCGACCCGGAAGTTCCTTTTTTAAGGAATCTGAGTTGTGAATTTCAGATTGCAGATCTGTTAGGCAGGTCTCAATCCTGAGGGCATATTGTGCGACGGTTTCGTTTGCTAATTGTTTACATGATTGCAGCTCTAATAAAAGATGATTGTAATGTTTTCTTTCCCCAAAATTCTGCCTTAAGAATGTTCGTAACTCGTCGAAGTTGTCGAATATTTTATTTGAACATGCTACCTGTGCCTTTCCTTGTAATTTTGATATAATATACTTAAGTAACAAGAACTTTTGACCTTCTGATGCTAGATCAAGAGCGTTTTGGCAATTGGTTAAAAACGCTGATAAAGTTGCGCGCTCTCCTTGGTATGGGTTTACAAAGTTACATAAGACCTGGATAGGGTATGGCTCAGAGATAGTGGGAGTTAGTTGTTTTTTATCACTTGGATTAGCCATAATAACGAGTTTTTGGGTAATTATACAAACTTCAAGGTTTGAGAGGATTTAGGAAAACAAGGAGACTTATGCGGCAACAATGAAAATAGTATATTCTACTCACAGCAGGGCGACGATTTGGAAAACGGAAATCATCACGCAGACCTTGGTGAGTAGCGCGCTCAGCAGCGGCGCAGACGTGCAGCAACAGCAGTAAGCCGAAAATACGGCAGTATTTGGACGATCTGTTGACGGTGTTGGAGGGGTTAGCTTAACTTTAAGCTCACCCAGGCACACGACGAAAGGCTTAGCAGATTCGTTGGCTACCCTAGCCAACTCGGAAGAATTCGGTGTGATCGCGATTGGATACCGCGGTTATAACGTTGACGACGCAATGACACACACACTGGATAAACTTGATAGAGACAGAATAGAGTCACTCTGGATAGAGACAGAATAGAGTCACACTGGATACGATTTTATGGTTGATGTTGAAACGAACGAGCGGGCGGATACGGAACGCGACGAATTTGGTTTTATATAGTTTTATGGATAGCCAGCAACGACTTATACTTCCATCCCACTTCTGACACCAATGTTACAGGGCAAGTTCAAAGTCCCTTTTAAAAAAAAACTATTTTTAACCTTGAAAAGACTTTAATAGAAATTAGTCGATTTAACAATAATATGATTTTAATGTGTCCACAACGAAGTTCAAAGTATGACTGTCCGAAACTAATATGACTTGAAATGCATCAACTGTGGGAAACGTTACATGACGCCTATGAGGCGTCAGCGTTTATATTTTATATGCTTAGGGCTGTCTTACAATTTATAACAGAACCCTTACAAACAGGCGCGATACGCGATTTGACACAAAGGCACCGCGAGTCGCGCGACGAGTGGTGCCTTTGTGTTGTATCGCGCCTGGTTGTAGGAGCCTTTATAGTTTCGCCATGTCCGTCTGTCTGTCTGTCCGTCTGTCCGCGGCTTAGCCTCAGAGACTCTTAGTACTACGAGTATCCCCTACATGTAAAGTGGGGATGATATTTTTTTTTCTCGTCTATCCCACGGTGTGGGGTATCGTTGGATAAGCCGTTCAAAATAAGGGGGCTCCCATACAACAAACGTGATTTTTTTGCTCTTTTTTATAGATAATGGTACGGAACCCTTCGTGCGCGAGTCCGACTCGCACTTGGCGTTTTTTCTATTTAGGGATCCGTTTGCGTAATATTGCTGCGAAATGACCAGTGATTCAGTTCGAGGTTCCGTATGTTTTACTTCTTTGGTATTAGGCGAGACTTCCGAAGAGTTGGCTTTGATTTCTTGCGCCTTCATAGACCCACTAGGTCATCAGCACTTCTGCTAATGAAGGAACAATTTATTAATGAACACAAATTGATCAGCAAAAACTTTTGTCTATATCTAATTAACGTGAGAATTCCCGAAAAAATGACACAATACTGATTGAGTGTAACTCGATAAACTAATCAGTAATCAGCTAACGAGCACAACTTGCGGGGGCCGGTGTACGCGGCTGCGAACAATTCACGCCACCACGCGTACAGTCGCCCGCGCAGATCAATGTTTACCTGTTTGATTGCCATACGTCGAACGCGTGCCTTTATCGTAATGAGCTGTTTATATGGACACCCGACCACCTTGCGGGAATACAACTCGATTGGACAGACTTGAACACTATACATTACCGGTTTAGTTCATAATATAGTAAAATGAATGCGATTTCAGCGCGCAATGGAAAATGAATAATGCAATAACGTTATGACGCATAAGTGAATGTTGAACTTCGTATTACAAGTCCCCGAATGAAAGTTACTTATGTTCGGTCACGTTTGAGGCATAAAAAATCCAGCGCTGTTTGCAGTGAAGCCCAGAGGATACGATCTATGCGAATAATGTATTATAAACAAATAAAAAGCGAGTGTTTTTCTGTTTATCCCCAATTTTATGAGCAACTGTGGCTCCGCGATCTATCGGAGCGCTCAAATTACTCGAGCACATTTTGTAAATGTTCACAACGGAGCAAAGAGACAACAAAATAAATGTTGTTTATAGCTTGTCCTGCTCTATATTGAGTGTTGTTTTCTACGATCGTGTTGTAGTGAGAGAAAATGGTCAGAATTCTATTCGGCACCCACTAAACGAGACCTAAATTATTAGGTATCTTTACTGGGCACCACACACGAGTTAAAACTTCCGAACGGGTTTTGCGGTGTTGCCTGAAAAACACATCCACGTTTAAAACATTATACAAGTTTTTAGACCGCGCGCACGCGTGGTAAGTACTTTGTCGTGTGCGCTACTATCTTATTATTTTGCAATCAAGCAAGCATGCAAGCAAGCAAGCAAGCTGTTCTGTATAGCAAGATTGGCAAGCGTGATGATCATAACAACATGTTTAACCTGTATATCAACGATCTGATTGCGGAACTCAGAAGGACCAAAGTTGGCCACCCAGTCACTTAGGCAATGTCGCCGTGAACAGCTTGATCTATGCTGATGACATGGTTCTTCTGAGTCCTTCGATCAAAGGCTTGAGAAAACTATTGTCTGTCTGTGAGCATTATGCTGATGCTCACGAACTGAAATATAATGTTCTCAAAACCGAATCTATGGTATTCAGGTCTGGGGCTGGTCCGGGGAACATACCCAGTCTATATTTGAATGGTGCGACCATAAATAAAGGTCGTAAAGCAGTTTAAATACTTAGGGCACATTTTGACGGACAGACTTCTGGACGACTGCGACATAGAAAGAGAGCGTAGGCCCTCTCAGTGAGGAGTAACACTCGCACGCAAATTTGTGAAGTTTGGTGCACTTCACAAAGCATGCGAGTACGTTAGACGTAAAAAACACTCTACATTGACTGCTTGTCAATGTACGCCTTTTTTTTTTTTTTTGACACTGAGAAATGCTTTACGCATGCCCCGCGTATGTGGGGCTCCCTGTCAAAATGGCAGTATACCCACTAAAACTTAGCGATGTTCCCTCATCGCCTTGATGGGAGGGCCATGGGAAACCGGCTAAGCCTTTACATCCAAAACCCTCCCGGCGCATGCCCGCCTGGCTGGCGGGCCCCGCATGCCCCCCCGGTTGGGGGGTTAAGGGAATGGCCGGGAACACCTGGCCATTCCCGTCCGACACTGGTGGAGGCCTGTGCAATACGGGCAAGGGTGCGCCCGCACCCGTTGCCTGCTGGCCTCCACCTGGGAGTAACCCCCCATTACCCCAGGGACCAGACCAGCACAGGGGCGCCAGACGACCTCATGTCTAGGCGCTCTTGGTCCCCCTGCGACGGGTCAGATGAGTGGCCCCGCCGCTTACCACTTTTCGGCCGCAGAGGATAGGGAGAACGGCCAACGCAATACCGAAACTCCTCTTCATCTGCGGCCCCACCGCGTCCGCCATCATACGGTGGCGACCCCGTCAAGGCCGCGGAAGGTAGGGAGAACGGCGCACCTCAATACCGGCACTCCTCTCCCGCCGCGGCCTCCCACCCTCAGCCGCAATGCCTCCCACCCTCAGCCGCAATGCCTCCCATTCCACATCGCGGCCCGCCTCAGTGGCGATGTCGCCAAAGCGGCACCGCAACCTACGGTCGCTACGTCGTCGGCTTACTCGCAAAAGCCCTGACGAGCGGCCCCCACCTCGGGTTCCTCTTAGCTTCACCGTGGCCCTCCAAGCCACGGCTATTGAGTCCCCCGCCTCGACAATGCGGGAACCCACCGGGGGGGGGGGGGGGTCAATGTACATCTGCCAACTTTGGTGCAACTTCACAAAAAAGATGTAGAGCTCATTAAGGGTGCAGTACAATGATGCTTACCGAACCCTTATGAAACTACCAAGATACTGCAGTGCCTCGAGCATGTTTACCGAAGCGAGAACATAAAATTACGAAAGACTTTGTTTTTTTGATGATGAAATATTTTCAGTTTTTTGTATATGGGTATTTTGCCTGCAATGAAAAATTATTATTATTATTTCCTTTATTTCAGCAATTACATTTTTAAATATTTGAATAGACAAAAAAAAAAAAAACATTTAAAAATATTGAAAAGTGGTTCATCGGAATCAGGAACAGAGTGAACCAAGCTGCCGGTGGTCAGGGCTCTAGAGAGAGGAACCTCCTCACTCTGCGTGCCGTGTCTAGGAGTACTGCTTTCTGAATCAAGCCCTTGAACCATCTGCGCAATGATAGCCTCCTAAGGTGTTGGTAGAGGCTCTCCGCTATTAGGCCATCATTGCACGGCACTCTCGTCGATCTATGTATCACCACAATATCAGGCTTATTAGCTACAATAGTCCTGTCAGCGATGATACTCGTAGATCGATCCCAGTACAATGTGGCATGACCATTCTCAAGAACTGGGTCGGGCACATATCTGTAACATGATACATCTGATTCCACAAGGTTGTACTGCAAAGTAAATTGCTGGTGGATTATCCTAGCCACTAGATTGTGTCTGCAAATACTCGCCGTTAGCAAGACGAGAACAACCGGAAACAATATGTCGGATTGATTCACCAGGACGGTGGCATGCCCGACAGATGTCAACCGTAACATCCTTGACAATGTATTTCCGATAATAATTCGTCATAATAACTTCATCCATAATTGCACAAACAAAACCTTCGGTTTCCCCGAAGAGGTCGCCGAAACTCAGCCAGGATACAGACGCCAAAAAGTCTACATCAGTTCCATGGAGAGCCTTGAAAAAGCGTCCGTGAAGCTCTTTGCCCTGCCATACTTCCTAGTTAGTATCAAGTACATATAGGTAATATATACTACTTTATTATACACATTTATTAAGTGCCTAGTGCACTACAGTGCACATTACAGACCCATAGCGAGATCTATTTTGCATAATAACACTTTTACAAAGCACTACTGTGCTGCTATGTCCGCACATGTTTACCACTACGCCAAAAAGTTCAACACAATACGCAAATGTCCGAACCGTGCACACTTGCACATTGGTGTAAACGGCATTGTTTTGACGCTGTAGATATTCCTCTATGCACAAAACTAAATAAAGGACAATGAGACAACAACTCTAAATCCAAGTAAGTTTCACGCAGTTTTATATGAACTGTTTAGTCGTGAAAATGATAGCTTTGTTCAACTTTGAGCCCACGTACGAATTCCAAGAGAAAGTCCAGGGCACATTAGTTTGGTGCATGATGGGCATTGATTTTGACACTATCCGAGTCCTGGATATCCCAAGAAAAATAGCCCCTATGCAATTTAAATGAACATTTGTGCTAGCTTTGTATTATCGTAGTAAAAATGACTGGGAGACCATCGTAGTCTTACACATTAGTACGCGTTTATAACTACTCAATACTTGTCTTCCTCAACGACAGCTGAACTTGTCAGTACTCTGTCTTAGGGTTGAGTAAGACATTTATATAATGTTTAGGAAATGTGTTTTGTTGGAATCGTATAGTGTCCTCAGAGGTTCTATATGTTAGGTCTAACATAACACGTACTATGAGACAAACGTTGTTAAACGGTTCCCGGTCTCAAACCAGTGGGTACATGGCAACCATACAAATTAACGTAGCTATAAATAATGAATTAAGCACAAGTGTAACTGTTCTATCCCGTCACCCCTACAAATTATCAAGATTCTTTTACAGATATTAGCGCTCATCTGCGAGAGAGGAGACTGATGTATAAAGTGAGGACAGTAGGTATAATAATTATCCTAGGTTGATAGTGTTATCAAAGTTCTTCTAACTAAACAGAAAGAGACGTGTTGCTGGGGAGTTTGTTGCGTCACTTCTTCTCCCCAGCCCAAACACTAGGAAGTGATGGAATGATGGGCGCTTTGGGGCTGTCTATAGACTTTTAAGAGAGTTGATCCACAACACTATTAGTTAATTATTCTTGCATTTTAATGCTCTACTCTATTATCTAGTACCTGATTCTTGAATTTTGTATTATATGCCTCCGGCCTATTAAATAGGGCTATAATAGGGCTTTAAAAGAATTTATCCAAAAACTATATTAAACAATAATTCTTTAGTTTCAATTCTCAACTCTATTATCTAGTAATTCGTGAATGTTGTATTCTTTATCTCAGACCTATAATTCGGTCAGACTGATATGAACACGTGTCTTGCAGATATGCTTGTTGTGCAAAGGGTGAACTTCCAGGGGTTTGGGTGACCACATCTATTTGTTTTTTACTATTTCATATAACTGTATTGAAAAACGTCGTGTAATACACGGGTGTGTAGGTTATTGCAAAATCGTGTCATTAAAAACCCTCGACTTCGGCTCGGGCTTGTTAATGACAGCTCGTTTGGAATAACCTACTTTCCACCGTTGTATCACAATGTATTATTGCATCCCTTTATATTTATTAGCTTTCTAAAACCACATCCAATTTCATAACTATGAATTCCTATGTTTTATTTATTATTTCTTTCAATCCTTTACTAACGCCCGGTTTCTCGACGGTTGTTCAAATCTGTAATTAACTATATAACCATGTGTCAAATCTCTTGTTAAGTCGAAAACGAGTTGCACGAACGTTAATTAAGTACTTTGATTTAAATCGTTGATCACTTAACACAACAATCAAATTAGTACAAAAATCCCTAGTTAAATCAGAATTTGGGTTTCTGAAAGAACGATTAAGCTTGAATGTCATGTCAAGCAGCTGTCAAATGTTGTGTTAGCTAATCTGTCGAGCTTGGGCGATTATCTTTGCTTTCCCTGTGATTTTCTGTTTTCTTTGGATATTTTCTAGTAATAATTAATAAAACAACTTCGGCTACCCATAGCGGACTCGAGATCGATTAATTTTCTACTGGAGATTTGATAACCGAACAATTATATTTCTTACAAACAAACGGAACCGTGAGGTACTTACGAAGGATTTCACGATTTGTTTGTACATAAATCAGAAAAACATATATTATATATTATATTTACCAATAAAAACGTGCAATAGTTACTTACCTACCTATCTATTATACTCAAAAGTGAACATTTCTCGCGTTCTGTATAGTTTCTCCCTCTTGATGTCGATGCCGATGCCATAATTCAATCATCATCATCATCATTTCAGCATCATGAAAGACGTCCACTGCTGGACATAGGCCTCCCCCAATTGGGGGGTTTTGCCATAATCGCCACGCTTAGCAGGCGGGTTGGCGATCGCAGTATGGTGTTAAAAATGAATAGTGAACGCTGCTGCTCCTTCTCTAGGCAGTCCTTAAGTCGCCTTTCACGACACCCACGGGAAGAAATAGGATGATACTATTCTTTACGTCCAGCACCACACGGCACATAATTCAATGAAAAGCACTAAACAATTTTTTAATTTATATCTCTAGATACCTCGAACATTCAAAACTTTCAATAAAATGCCGCCTTTAGAAATCTCAACACTGTCAACTTGATATTAAATTGAACGAACTATTTATCAAAATTAATGAAGAATACGATGTTGCCATACACATAATCTATTTTCGTTAATCAGTTGACATTGATCGTTGATTAGTTAATTTTAACGTAATCACCAATTCAGCAACCCAATATGATTTGACTGTTTTATTAATTTAACAGGTTAGTTGATTATCGATTTGAATAGCCGTCGAGAAACCGGGCGTTACTCTATCAATGAGACAAGGCATTGGATTTTTTATATCTGGAATTCATTTAATCTCTATCGGCGAGAGAGTGACCAGTCTGGAGACGAGCTCTACAAGGCTGCACGGGGTGGAGTGCAGTCTTTTCCCCAAAGGAGGAAACCGACCTAAATATCAATATTAACATAATTAGGAAAAACGAAAATTTTATCAGCCTAGGGTAATTTAGGTACAGTTTCAAAGTCCCTATGAAATGTCCATAAAATATACAATAAACTACCTGAATTAATAAAAAAAGAAGACAAAATTAATATACTTATAAATAAACTAAAACTATTTTTTATAAGAAAGTGCTTTTATAGTATTAACGATTATTATTTAAATGATAAAATATAAGTCCTAACATATCTCATATGTATTAGTAAACTATTTCCCGTGCGGTTAACACCGGCTGACGTCTTGCAGTCAGTTGTATGTATCGGGTCTGTCGAGCAGTTGTACTCCTTCCTCGTCCTGGGTGCTGTTCCACAAGTTCCCTTGTATTAACCTAACGCTGCCAAAGACGTCAAATCATGCTCCTATTGACACAAAATTGCCGAGTACCTGGGACAGATTTCTTCCCGCTTGTAGCAGCAAAACAGCTCAGCAGCAGAAGCAAGCTGAAGCTGAAGCTCTCTGCATTTTATCAGCAGAAAAAATTGCCCCCTCTTTTTGCACTGATACTGTAGGTACTAAATCATCATCTTCCTGCCCTTGTTCCATGTTACTTGTGGTTGGCGCAACACGTTTTTCTTTTTCCATTCTCCCCGGTCAACCGTCACGCTAGCATTCACTCCCTTCTCTTTCACAAAATACATCCATCTTTCCCTTGGCCTTCCTCTCCCTTTTCATCCATCAACATTTGTATTTATCACTGTAGGTACACACGGCTACACATCAAGCTATAAATTTCCAGAAAAAGCTGACCTCTCATTATACGGAAATCCTATACAATGCGAGATCAAATTATGATGTGTAGCCGTGTGTACTAAATAACAAACCTTTGAAAATCGCAACAGAAACTAATCTGCCAAGATTATAGAGTCGCTCCTCCGTCCTCTATCTCTCTCTAACACAATGAAAAACAACCAATTAACTTTCTCTCTTGCGGGTGCGGGTAAAGTTGTGAGCCGTTGAAAAAGAATGCAAACTCTGTAGACGGTACTTTGTGGTATGAATCGGGCATCGCGGGTGCTGCGCTGAATTTCAATATGTCGTGGCTCTTTCTCAGCAGTACTTGTGTACTTGTTGTACTCGCGGGTACTTGTGAGCTGGAAGTTTTTACAAGTTTCTCGGACTGCGTTTATTGGTCGACTGACAGTTTTATAATTTAATCATGTTTGAAGTTGTGCAGTGGAAAAGACAGCGCTTTTTTCTCTACACACGTAGTTTATAGAATATGATAGGTTTGTATAGTCTGTTGTGCTGTTGTGCATCTACTACCTACTTACATTTTGTATGATAGATGTATGAGAGCACTTTTAGGAACAGCTCGACGGAAAAGGTACGATTTCTGAAATCAAGCAGCTTTGTCGTGTTATGAAGAGCATACTCGTATAAAAAGTACGAGAAAACACGGTTACATTAATGTTGAACAATAAATGCTTGCCTTTTGTAAAAATTAACTTATATTTGTCGGAGACGAGTTGTATCCGGTACGTCAGCGCTATCTAGTCGCGTTCTATGGAGTTATTGGAGTTCGCGCCAACGAGTCTTGACTAATCGGGACGCCAGTGCTGTTTAGCGGCGCATGACGGAGTACAACATAATGTTCGACCGGCGACAAGTGAAGTTCATCGGTGTCGGTCAAGCAGTGAGGACGTCTAGAAACTGTTGCACGTTCGGTATAGTTGTGTTGTGTTCCTACATTAATTACTTTACATACAAATTACTGTATAGCATCAAGTTCTTCTAACTGAACAGACAGATGTGCTGCGTGGAAGTTTGTTCCACTACTTCTTCTTCCCAGCTAAAGCACTAGGAAATGGTAAAGTGATGGGCGTTTTGGGGGACTGTCTTATGTAAACTTTAAACAAGCTGATTCTCAGGTTGAGTAAATTAATATTAATATTAATTAATCCATACTAATATTATAAATGTGAAAGTAACTCAGTCTGTCTGTCTGTATGTATAAGACATATAGTTTAAAGTTACATAATTGTATTATAATAAAGAAATCTTGATGTTTCGTCAAGTGGTAAAATCCGTGCGCAGCAGGCACCTATAAGTCGCTAGACAAATCATTTGTTCATCATTTCAGCCGAAAGACGTCTACTGCTGGACATAAGCCTCTTCCAATTGAGGAGGTTTGCCATAATCGCGACGCTTGGCAGGCGGGTTGGCGATCGCAGTATGGTGTTAAAAACGCATAGAGATCGCTGCTGCCCATTCTCTATTCCCTTAGTGGCCTCTTACGACACCCACGGGAGGAAATAGGATGGTGCTATTGTTTACGTCCGGCACCACACGGTACCACACGCTAGACAAGTAGTAAAGCTTAGTTTAAAAAATTTCTACTTTCGTCGGAAATAATTTAAATAAGGCCAGGACAAAAACCGAAAATGAAATAAATTCCGTATCTGTGTACCAGGATAACATTTATCGCGAGTTCACGACTGATAGGCAAGCTATTGTGCTGATACGGTCAACAACCGACCGTGGTTCACAATGTAATTAATTTTATCTCTCTCGTTTTAATCTCCTGTCCGTATAATTATAATAATGAGTTGCCAAATATTAATGAGTTACTTCGCCCTTGCAAGTATGTGTTATACATAGTTAAGGGGGTGTTGCTCTCTGTAAATGACCTCTGTGTACAGTCAAGAGTAAAAACTTGAACCCTCTTAGCTAAGTTCAAAAGCAATTGTCGCATAGAGTATCAGTTTAAATGTTAAAAATTGATACAATTCAAAAAACGATGTGTGCGTAGATGCACACATAATGTTTTGTGTGCGGGTGTCTGAGCTTATTCTCTCGGCGGCCGAAACATAATTGATACTTTTTGCCGTTGACTGTACTCCCTCGGAACTGAACTTGCTTTAATAGCTCTTAATTAGTTGAGTGTTTTGCACCTTAGAATAATTGTAAACGCTCTTACTCCCACCGAGTTTTATCTTAAACTAGCTTCTGCCCGCGACTTCGTCCGCGTGAAATTTCGTCGCATTCCGTCGCTCGCCCGCGCTATAACTTCGTTATCGCTTAATAATAATAATAATAATAATAACCCCATCGCCGTATCTCTACGTTGACGTCGTGGTGGGGCTTGCGCGCTCCGAACTCTGGGTCTGTGCCGGTAGAGTTAACTTTACCGGAACATAATCTAGGGTGAGGAGCCAGACCAAGGGAGATACAGATAGATAGATAGATAGAATACTCTTTATTATGTACACCATAAAAACAGAAACCTGAAGGGCAACATGTGGTGAGCTGTTGGGCAGTTGCGACCCCACGGACCCTTTCTCCCGGGAGAAGTCATGTTCCTCATCTCTGGCTTGCCTTTATTGGCCGGCTGAGTGAACACTGACGAGGAACTGAGCTCCCACCTCATTCATGCCTTTATTGGCCGGCTTGAGTGGAGATTCGCAAGAGCAAACTTGCTCGGAGGAAGGAAGTATTCCAGTAAGTGCTTGTAGGGATCTTGACCATCTTCCGGGCTCTGGGATTGTTCTGAGAGCCGTGGAATACCTCTCCACTCCTCGAGCACCTCAAGACATGTTGCCCCCTTGTCGCTACGTCACTATGTGCTAGCGACCGTTTACGGGGGCCCATTATTGAGTGTGCAAGTCACCCCCTGCCATTTTATCCGTGTGTAAAAAAAACATTGATCAGGCAGGGGCCATAGTCCTTCCATAGTTTTAGGTAACCAGTCCATTTTAACCACCCAAACCCATAGTCCAATATCTTTGTTTCCATATCTTGCAATAGTCCTACACCAACCGGGGGTTGTCCTTGGGTGCACTTGCATAGTGCGTACAGGGATAATCGTCGGTTGGTGCCTCATTTAATTAAAAAGCGTCTAACGGGCCTCTGCGAGTTGGCTTCGGCCCCTCGTACGCCTTCCAAAGGTCCGGGACTCCAGGGTCCCGAGATATGTAAAGATATAAAAATAATAATAATAATAACCCCATCGCCGTATCTCTACGTTGACGTCGTGGTGGGGCTTGCGCGCTCCGAACTCTGGGTCTGTGCCGGTAGAGTTAACTTTACCGGAACATAATCTAGGGTGAGGAGCCAGACCAAGGGAGATACAGATAGATAGATAGATAGAATACTCTTTATTATGTACACCATAAAAACAGAAACCTGAAGGGCAACATGTGGTGAGCTGTTGGGCAGTTGCGACCCCACGGACCCTTTCTCCCGGGAGAAGTCATGTTCCTCATCTCTGGCTTGCCTTTATTGGCCGGCTGAGTGAACACTGACGAGGAACTGAGCTCCCACCTCATTCATGCCTTTATTGGCCGGCTTGAGTGGAGATTCGCAAGAGCAAACTTGCTCGGAGGAAGGAAGTATTCCAGTAAGTGCTTGTAGGGATCTTGACCATCTTCCGGGCTCTGGGATTGTTCTGAGAGCTGTGGAATACCTCTCCACTCCTCGAGCACCTCAGGAAATATTGCCCCCTTGTCGCTACGTCACTATGTGCTAGCGACCATTTTCGGGGGCCCATTATTGAGTGTGCAAGTCACCCCCTGCCATTTTATCCGTGTATAATAAAACATTGATCAGGCAGGGGCCATAGTCATTCCATAGTTTTAGGTAACCAGTCCATTTTAACCACCCAAACCCATAGTCCAATATCTTTGTTTCCATATCCTGCAATAGTCCTACACCAACCGGGGGTTGTCCTTGGGTGCACTGGCATAGTGTGTACAGGGATAATCGTCGATTGGTGCCTCATTTAATTAAAAAGCGTCTAACGGGCCTCTGCGAGTTGGCTTCGGCCCCTCGTACGCCTTCCAAAGGTCCGGGACCCCAGGGTCCCGAGATATATAAACATAGAATAAAATAATAATAATAATAATAATCCATTTATTGCAGGCGACGCAGGCCCATAGATAAATACATTTCCTTTTCTGACTTTTGTTCTTTTCGCTTGGCTCCTAAGGATCATAGCGTGATGTTATATAGCCTATAGTCTTCCTCGATAAATGGGCTATCCAACAGTACAATAATTTTTCTATTCGAACCAGTATCTAGTTCCTGAGATTAGCGCGTTCAACCAAACAAACAAACTCTTTAGCTTTATAATATTAGTATAGACGTATAGATAGTACTTTTTAGTAGGTACCTTCTTTTTTTCAAAAAAAGGAGGAGGTTCTCAATTCGGTTGTATTTTTTTTTAAAGTTTGTAACCTCAGGTCTCCGTCGTTTATAAACCATTTTTTTTTTTGTAAGTATTTACTTCCAGATTGGTCCCATTTTTATCAGAATTAAGTTCTGATGACGGGATCCATGAGGAATTGAGGGAACTCCTCAAATATATAGGCATACACATAGCGATTTTTGTATTTTCATCAACAACAAGTATTTGCATTCAGAAAGTATCATTTGATGAAGTGGAACTGATGAAGAAGACCACAAATGGCCACCGGAACTCCTTAATGATAAGTATTTCACGGGTGGCGATAAGATATAGATATTATCTCGATTAAGATAGTTTAGCGACTATGAAGCAAAAACTAAATAATTCTGATGAAAATGGTACCATCGAACTGATCTGAAGATGAAGCCGGAAAGTATGCACCGGAACTCCGTAATAAAACAATGTATCCTAGCCGTGTATCTATCTATCCTGGCTTATTGGAATTGTCATGAGATGTACTGGGGCTATAAATGGTTATTAACCGATTTTTATTAACTTTGATTGGGTAGTTTTTGAGTTAGCTTCGATAATACGTATTTAATCCACTTCGTATAACTTGTGTCACTGTTGTTTGTGCTGTGTAGCAAGATGTGGTAATCGAATTGTTGTGGGGTACCATGACTAAAAAAATAAAAATCTTTTTAACAAATAACAACAGACTTAAAAAAAAAAGTGAAGAATAACTTTAATTTCGGAAGTCGGTGTCTTTGGATCTATATTTTAGTTTTTTTTGCCACCAACTTCCGAAATTAAAGCTATTTTTCACTTTGTAGTGTTTTCTTTTTTTTGGAATTCGTTTTTTTTTTTTTGTATATATTTTTTTAAATTTATTAGTTGTGGTACCTACCTATCCCAAACCAATTCGTTTGCCACTACTTACTATGTATACCACAGTGACAAGAAGTATTATAACATCATCAAGTAAAACAAAGTGGATTTAAAACGTATTATCGAAACTAACTGAAAAACTAACCAAGCAAAGTTAATAAAAAAATTATGGGACCACCGTACCAGCTTATGCAGTAGCACATGAAAAAATAATTTTACAACAAACATACGTTACTCCGCGTTTTTTGAAGTCGGTTAATTAAATCAATTCATTAACATACCTAAAGAAAAAACTTATGCCCGAATTTATTTGCAAGATTAGAGGTATCCCAATAACAACTTTGACAGAAATGAGGGTGTACCGTGGTATACTGAACACATCTGCGTACCCCTTTAGAGGGTACAGACGTGATGTAATGCTGTGTGATTGCGTACGTAAACAATGCATAGATAGGCAATAGCAGCATTCGCCCTTTGCGCCCTTGTAACACAAGGCCCGGACTGCACTCGCAACAGGGTGTTTTAAACTATGTCATGCGTCATAAATAATAAAAAAAAAAAAAAAAATCAAAATTTTTTTTTCTTTTCATGAATACAGTAGTAGTAGTCATTGGATACATGAAGTGGGCTGTCTTTTTAAGACAACTAAAATGCGACGGTGTATATGACGGAGTAATGCCCGAACATATTTTTATTTTTATTTATATAAACATCCGAATTAAGAACCTCCTCCTGTTTTGAAGTCGGAACTTTTATGATATTAATTTTATTTTCTGTGATTAATATAATTTAACTCACACACTGACTTATTATATGTTACTTTTTTTTTTTTTGGAAAATCATATACAATGTTTGTAAATAATATATGTGAGCACCATGTACCTATCGCATTTATTAATTTTTCTGTCATTACTTCACTTTTCATTCTTTTTACCAATTGTGGTAAGTAATTTTTATTCTAGGTACATACATCGTCTTCACCTATAATTTATTAATTAATGTATACAAACTAATGTTAACATTTTAAAAGAGTAAGTATGGAGTTTCTTGCTCATTTTTCTCCATACATAACCTTTTGGAAGGGGCAACTAGAATCAATTAACTATTTATGTAATTTTTGACGTTCAAAAGTGCATTTTACGTGCCTATTTGAAATAAATGATTTGACTTTGACGGTTAAAAATAGATGAAAATTTACCCGTTATCTTTGAAATTACTGAGATTAAAATTTTGAAAAAAATACATAAAATTGTTTTATACTTATAGATTAGAGAAAAACCTGAAGTATATTATTATGATCTTAAAATAACATGGTGAATCTTCCAAAATTGTGCAAACAAACTTACATTTGCAGTTGGAATGTATGGGAGAACATGTTTTTCAACAACAATGTTAATTTTGTTCTTGGGATAAATTCATCCCGTGATCCGACACGCACTTGGCCAGTTTATTAAACTGTTTAATTTCATCGACAAGTAGTTAAGTAGCCAGGAATTAATTTATGACAATAACTACGAAAATTGACCTCCTACTAAATTATGATTGAACATTCAACAATCATTATCAAATCAAAATCAATATACTTTAATAAGTAAAATAATTAAAATAAATTATAAATAACATAATAAGTACTTAACAATTATACTACATTAATAATAATTAACCATTTTTAAGCGAGTAAAGAAATAAGCAATACTAAACATAATTAAATAAATAATAAATGAATAGATGACCAGCATATAAAATATTAATAGAATAAGTGTGAATGGAAATATTTTAATAGGATATAAAATAATTCTAACAGAAAACAAGGAAATTAATAAAGCGCTCTTCCTTTCTCTACTTATTTAATAATTTGCTCCCGACAGGGTCCATAAATTTCATTATTTACCACCTGTAATTGTACTCGTACATTATGGATTGCAATAAACGATTTGATTTGATTTGATTTCATTATGAGTGAAAGTAGCCATACTTGGGTAAGTGAATTGGTGATCACAGTAAGTTACTTAGCACAATGTAGACATATCCTTGATGTAATGCACATCCTCTATCATTTAGACCCCACTTACACCACAAATCATAAAGATTCGCGCTAAATGAATTTAAAACATCATTCTGTTTCATGTCAATCGTTTGAAAGTGTCAGAATTAAGTGTTATGTTACGTTTTGCGCTAAACGCATTTTGATTATTTTTGGTACAAGTTTACCAGACCACACAGTATCAGATATACCCAGGGACGTACCCGGAAAGCGATAAGTCGAAAATGGCCAATAAAACTTCTATTTACTTCCCAAGACCAAGGTAGCATCACAGAAAGACGACTTTTCTTCAAATAAACCGACACTTGACATCAGCGGAGAAATATCTGTTTTTAAGCTATTGCATAGCTTCTATCGCGGACCTTGAGCGCGGGGACCGAATCCAGAAATTCCGTAACGAAAAAACCTCACGCTCCCCACTCCGACGGTTTTACTACACCAGTACCCTCTAGTGATCTAATAATTTCTGGCAGTTCCTTGTTTCTGTGTACTGCGTATTTTATTCTTATAAATATTAGTTTATAAAATTATGATCTTCACAAAAAGTGATTGTTGATAGTGGGGTTTGAACTCACGACCAGTCGATTACGAGTACATTCAGTTCCCCTGTTGCACCGCAAGGCTACAATGACTTAATTACAGCTTGCCAAATAGTTGATACCATTCCAGTTGAACAATTTTTAAACTTGACTAGACGGTTGGAAATGACTCATGTACATGGAATTTTTTCGCTGTCAAAACAGTTTGTCACTCTTTTTTTATTTAAAATTACTTTAGGTTCAACACTTTCGTCTATTTTAAAGTTGTTATTATGCTTATATTTGAATAGTATTTGACTTTGTTTACGTAGTTATACACTTTTACGACGTTCAGCACTTATTTATTTTGTTTTTAAGCTATTGCATAGCTTCTATCGCGGGCCTTGAGCGCGGGGACCGAATCCAGAAATTCCGTAACGAAAAAAAAAAAAAATTAAAATAAATAATTATAATTGCATAAGTTGATACAAAATGCTATGCAATAGCTTTACCGCGGCAGTCCCCGAGTGCCACACGTCTTTTTTTCTTTTGCGAGCACCCTCAAGGTACTAGGCTCACATAAGAAGCAGCGCACCGATTGCATCAGCCGTCAGTAATAAATATGCGTCGTTGGTAATGCGTACGCTTCCAACCGCGTGATGTATCGCACTACTAACACCCCACATGGTGGGGAAATATTGCACACTTTAGTACTACTTATGTAGCTTTCTTAATTGATAGGTTTTCATTTTTATATATTTTTTTTTAAATCGTTTTTATAGATTCTTTTCTATTTTGTGAACGTAGACCTAAACGTTGTAGGTTTTGTTGAAAATTTTATATTTTGTTAAGTACCTGGTACTTGTTGAAAGGTCTAACACTGTCCTCCCAATATCAATCTGCCTAGCCTTTTCCCAACTATATTGGGGTCGGCTTCCAGTCTAACCGGATGCAGCTGAATACCAGTATTTTACATGGAGCGACTACCTATCTGACCTCCATAACCCAGTAACTGGGTAACACGATACCCCTTGATAAGACTGGCTGTTAGACTTTTGGGCTTCTGACGACCCGTAACGATTGTCAAAGATCCACGAATGACAGCTGGGACCAACGACTTAATGTGCTTTTCGAGGCACGGAGGAGTCTCGGTATGTAAAGATGGTCACCCATCCACGAACCAACCACGAGCTCCTCAAACACTGTCATCCCATACCTATAAAATATCGGGTGCAAAAAGACACGTAACGAAGCCGAAAGTTACATATATGTTCTTTCCATCATTGCTATTTTTTTAAATTCTGGACCATACCTGGGAACCTTCTGGTTACGGAAATATTTAAGGTTCCAACTTTTTATTATGTTTTTTTACGAAAGCAAATTTTAAATG